>OZ005654.1:244798776-245154776 GCA_963930645.1 Salticus scenicus | reverse complement strand
CGATACATGTACTGTTTTTAGTTAGTGTGTGGCAGGCATCTGGTATGGAATGGAAGGATCTAAATAGGAGATCCTAAATATGTTAAATTGTAGTATATGTAAATAATTGTAAATTACATGTAAATAAGTCATTAAATCTTAGTTAAGAAAGATGAATGTTATTTTGCACCTGACATATTTCTACCACTGAATCACCAGTCAAATTTGGTGCATACGGCTCGCGAAAATGGTTTATCGGAAACAAAAAGTTTTTATTATGTCATAACGCTAATGATAAAAAAAGAAAGCCATTATCTACTGAAATAAAAATTATGACTCAGCTCATATCATAGATCAACGGAAATGGAAATAAAAATAGAAAAACGAAATCTTCAAAAATGATGTTTAACCGAATATGAGTTGAAAAAGGAAAATAGATGTGGTTTATGAAAAAGGAAGTAATCTACATTTTTTTGTTATTTATGTTTTTATTTGGATAACATTTTAGGAGGTAAGCTGTTTTAAAATTAATAATGGATAAATTAACTAAATGTATTGAAAAGAGAAGCTCTGTAAGAGCGGGTTATTACTAAATTAATTTAAAAAGTACAATCATTAGATTTTGAAAACGAAACTTTTGATTCTTTAAATGAGTTATTAGAAACTTTAGATATCAAATCTAAATTATTGAAAGAGTATGATGATGAAATAGAGGATCTTATTAATGATCCAGTAAAATTTAAAATTGAAATAACTCAATCAGAGGAATATGAAGACAAAATTATTACTATTAAAATTAAACTTAAATCTAAAATTAAAGAAATAAACAATAAACAGCAAAATCAAAGTATTAATGTAAGTACATCAAGCTGTACAGAACATAATTTTTCGGCATTGAAATTGCCGCAGTTACAGGTTCCACAATTTTCTGGTTCTGGTATTTCAAATTTCATGGAATTCCTAAATTGTTTTGATAACGCAATAGGGTCGAACGAATCCCTGAGTAAAATTGAGAAGTTTCAATATTTAAAAAGTTTGCTTACTCCCCCTGCTTATAATGTTATTGCGGAATTCGAGTTAAATGAAAAGAATTATGATTCTTGTTTAGAACTTTTAAAACAATGTTATGGGTGTACTGACTTTATTATTAATTCATACATGTCTAAATTACTTAATTGTACTCTACTTGGCTCAAGACTGAGGGGAGCAGGCAAGCTAAAGAGCTTAACTGTGGTAATCCTAGTGCAAGGGCTAAGGAGCTCATGAAGCTCAATAGAAATAGCATCAGCAAGGTGATTGGTCTCCTTACGGGACACTGTCGCTTAAAAAGACATCTTTATGTCATGGGTATTGCTAGTGACCCATTTTGCAGGGGTTGCAAGTACAAGGAGGAAACTGCAACACATATTTTATGTGAATGTGAAGTCTTCTCTGCCTATAGGTTTGAGCACTTGGGGCGGCATATAATTGAGCCTTGGGAGCTTCAGGATATTCCGGTTAGATGTCTGCTGGGTTTTCTTTCTGCCACAGGTCTTTTTAAAGATTAGGTTTTGTGGGTTAGTACAATAGACCTCTGGTCGCAGTGCTTGGTTTCTTGTAAACCACCCACTTATAATTCATTCATTCATTCATTCAAATTACTTAATTTAGAACCAGTGAGGAATTCATCAAACATTAAAGGCTTGCGTAAATTATATGATGAGATAGAGATAAATATAAGGAATTTACGCTCGTTAAATGTTACTGAAGGATCATACGGTCATTTATTAAACCTCTTACTTCTTAAATTACTACCCCAAGATTTGGTTTTAGATTTTCATAGAAAAAGAAATAAGGAAATTAATTGTGAAGTTTCAGAAATAATGACGTTTTTAAGAAATGAAGTTGAATCGCATGAAATTTGTGAAACCGTAACAAATTCTTTTAAGGATAATGAAAATAAGCATTCTGCTTTTCAGGGTTATCAAACAGGACAAACATATCAAAAAAACTTCTCCAAACATAAAAATATACCAACCGCAGCAACATTACTCACACAAATAAAAAATTCATGTATTTTTTGCGACTTAACTTCTCATGATTCTGTAAATTGTAAAAAATTAGATATAGAACAGAAAATAAACAAACTTAAGTCTGAAGCTCGGTGTTGGTTATGTTTTAAACCGAAACACATAAGCAAAGTATGTAGGTCAGGTATTGTTTGTAAAATATGTTTTTCTAGATTTCATCACGAGTCAGTTTGTAGAAAAAATTATAAATCCTCAAATTTATCGGTAGAGCGCAATAGAGAAAAATTGTAAAAATTCACGTAGTTTAAATTATAATGAAAACGAAAATGAACGGGATAACTCTAATGTTTCTGAAGTTATTTCTTCTATTTCTCAATGTAATGTAAATACAAACTGTTCTAAAAATGTTTATTTGCAAACTTGCACTGTTATTGCTAAATCGGAAAATAAATCTTGCTTATCTAGATTAATGTTTGATTGTGGAAGTTCAAGATCATTTATTACTGAAAAATTAGCGAATGATTTAAAATTAAAAACTATTCGTAATAAAACTTTATCAGTTTATTCTTTTGGAATGAAATGCCCAACGAATAAAATTTATCGAGTTGTTGAAGTAACACTGGAAAATACAAATTCTTCTTTTCAAAAAACTCAGGAATTGTTTGTTTCTCGAACTACAACGGGCGCTACTGTGAAATATCCTGATTCAAAAATAAAAGATTTAATGCAGAAACAGAATTTGAAGTTGGCTGATTCAGATAGCTCGGATAACAATATTAACATCCTCTTAGGGGCCGATGTTTGTTGGGAATTAATTTATGGGGAAAGGGTACCTATAAATAAACATTTGTCAGCTTTGAATAGTGCATTTGGATGGCTGATTATTGGATCAGACAATAATGAAAGTAGTTGTTCTGAAAACATGATTATTATAAATAATGCTATTTTAAATGATTTAAGATTATTTTGGGAAATTGAAGAATTTCCGAATGAAACCAAAAATCTCTATCGGAAAAGGATAATCAGTTAATTAAGGATTTTGAGGATTCTTTAAAATTTAATGGGGAACGGTATGTGTGTAGATTAATGTGGAAAGATAATACAGGACCCGCGTTAAAATTGGACTCTAATTATGAGGTCGCGAGCAAACGTTTCAATTCATTAAAATTTAAATTGAATAAAAATCCTGAAATTTTTTATTAGTATAAGGAAATTGTATCGGATCAATTGAAATGTAATATTGTAGGAAAATGTACTGACGAGGATATGAATTCAGGTTATTATATGCCCCACAGAGCAGTAGTAAGGGATGACAAAGAAAGTACTCGCGTTCAGATGGTTTATGATTGCAGCTCTAAAGCAAATGAAAGTAAAAATTCTTTAAATGATTCTCTTGAATCGGGAGTTAATCTATATCCAAATTTATTGGATGTTATACTTAAATTTCGGGAAAATCAAGTTGCATTTTGCGGAGATCTAGAGAAAGCTTTCCTTATGATTGAAATTGCGGAAGAGGATAGAGAATATCTAAAATTTTTATGGCTTCTGGACGAGCCCTATAATCCGGTACAGACACTTCAACTTAATCGTTTACCCTTTGGGTTAACGACGTCTCCATTTGCGCTAACTTGCATTTTGAAATTTCACATAGGGAAATATAAAGAGGATTATCCTAATTGTTATGAAATGTTAAATTCTTTATATGTTGACGACTTGTACAGTGGAGCTAAAACTGTGCAGGATGCTTATGAGTTAACCTCTTTGGCAATAGAAATATTACGCGCTGCTGGATTCAAACTCAGGAAATTAAAAACTAATTGTGATGAGTTGAAGCAACTTTGGCATGAAAACGGGTATGAGAACAATATGGATTTTGGGCAAAGAGAAGGATTTTTGGGATTAAAGTGGGATCCAAGTAAGGATAAAATTAAATTAGATTTAAGGGATGTTCGGAATTCCTTGGAATTTGAAATCACCAAACGACACGTATTGAGAATAATTTCTAAGATATTCGATCCTTGTGGGCTAATTAGTCCATTTATAATAAGAGTTAAAATTCTTATTCAAGAATTGTGGGAAAGAGGTCTACTATGGGATGAAAACTTACCACATGACTTTGAAAAAAAAATGGAGATCATGGTGTTCTGAACTTTCTGAATTAGAAAATTTTAGCATCGAACATAAACTTTTTTCAATGGAAAATGTTAATGAAATATCGCTTCATGTTTTTGTTGATGCCAATCCTAAAGCGTATGGAGCTGTAGCGTATTTTCGATATTTAACAAGTGAAGGAAAAATTAACATAAGTTTTGTGATTTCAAAAAGTAAAGTTGCTCATCTAAAAAGTTTAACTTTAGCCAGATTAGAATTAATGGCAGCACTTGTAGGTGCTCGTTTAGGAAATTAAATTCATAGCATTTTTCCAGCCATTACTCAAAAAATACATTTCTGGAGTGACTCAAAAATTGTTCTTCATTGGTTAAAAAATTCCTCCAAAGTTTGGAAACCATTTGTAGCCAACAGAGTGGCTCAAGTGCAATCACTTTCCCTTCCTGAATGCTGGAATTTTTGTAGCGGATCAGAGAACCCTGCAGATCTCACAACTAGAGGAGAATCAGCAAAAAATATTATTTCGAGTTCCTTGTGGTGGATGGGCCCTCCTTGGTTGTCTCAACCCATTCACTTATGGCCTGATCCAATTTACATTCGCCAACCAGATGACAGTAATGTTGAACAATTAATTTCTAAAGAGCTACGAGGTGTAGCAGTAAATACTGTCTGTTCTACTAATCATTATTCTCTCTTAAAGATCATTGAGGTAAATAAATACAGTAACCTTTCTCGACTTTTGCGAGTGATAGCTTGGGTAAAAAGGTTTGCCCACAATGCCAATCCTGGTCACGGCACCAAATGCCGAGGACCTATATGTGCTTCAGAACTTAAGGAAGCCTTTGACTCTTGGATCAAGACAATTCAACATGAGCATTTTGGGAGTGAAATTCAGCAACTTCTCTCCCAGGGTACTGTAAATATAAACTCACGAATTTACAATTTGAATTGCGAACTTAACCAAAATAACTTCTTGTGTCTGAAAGGACACTTGCAATTTTCAAGTAATGATGAGCAGGCCAAACACCCCCTGCTGCTTCCTAACAATGATAAATTTGTTGAATTACTCGTCTTTGATGCTCATATAAAAATGGGCCATTTGGGTGTAGATGCTACTTTAACTCACCTAAGAGAACGATTCTGGATTCTTAAATGTAGACAGTTCGTAAAAAGAGTCCTAAAAAACTGTTTGATCTGTAGACGTTTTTCAGTGAAAGCAGGTAATCAGGTGGTAGCTCCTCTACCTCCTGACAGAATTCAGGAACATCCCCCTTTTGATGTTTCTGGTATAGACTTTGCTGGACCCTTTTTTACTACTGACTGTAAAAAATGTTATTTACTTATTTTTACCTGTGCAGTTACAAGAGCTGTACATTTGGAATTAGTTGTTGATATGAGTACAGATTCATTTTTATTAGGTTTAAGACGTTTTATTTCTCGTAGAGGTTTATGTTCAGTTATATATTCTGATAATGCTAAAGCCTTTAAAAGGGCAAAAGGTGAACTAAAAAAATTGTGGAGTGAAATTGATAAACCTGAGGTAAAAAACTTGTTTGCCTCTAAAGGTATAGAATGGAAATTTATCGTTGAAAGGAGTCCTTGGTGGGGAGGTTTCTGGGAAAGGCAGATACGTACAATTAAAACTTGCTTAAAGAAAATTAATGGTAAATCTTCTCTTTCTCTTAAAGAATTAGAAACAGTTTTTCTAGAAATTGAGGCAATGATTAATTCTAGACCTATTACATATCTGTATAGTGAGCCATCAGAACCTTCCCCACTCACTCCTTCTCACTTTCTAGTTGGAAAAAGATTAATTTCTTTACCTGTAACTAAGGATAAAAAAGACGAATTAATTGCAAGCAGAAATTCTTTGGTAAAAAGATATAAATATCAGCAAACTCTTTTAACTCATTTTTGGAACAGGTGGAGAAAAGAGTATTTGCTTAATCCAGGGATTAATCCAGCTTTTTAAAAATGGTACCCCATTTGTGAATTTATAAAATAATTTGTAAAAACATCAAGTAAGTTTGTGAAAAAGTTTGTGATACTTCAGAACAATTAACTAAAATACTTAAAGCAGTTTTTTTTTTTTTTTTTTTTTTTTTTAAATACATTTAAAAAATAAAATGAAATAGTTGTAAAAATAAATATATATATGGGCGAGTTGTTTCTTATATGTAAGATAAGTAGATGTTTACTTAGATATTTATCATTGTCTCCAGTAAATATTCATATTGAGGGTATTTTTCTGTGTTCGATGCAGTGAAGCTTATAAAATATTTTAGTATGCAGTTAAACTGCTGAGAATTGACTTTGTGAAGGTACCTCTTTGCTGAAAGTTGAATTTGTGAAGGTACCTCATTGCTAAAAACTGACTTTGTGAAAGTGCCTCATTGCGGCACTAAATTTGTTCTGGATTAACCTCTGTAATCTTAGATCTGCTTATATATCTCCACAACCAGGTAACATTTCATCATTCAAGATAAATGATGTGGTTTTAATTAATGATGAGCGCTATCCTAGAAACATATGGATGATGGGTAGAATATTAAATGTATATCCAGGACGAGATGGTAAAATTCGTTCTCTTCTTATCAAAACCCCTAAAGGTAACATTAAGTGCTCAGTTCAACTTGTATATAGTTTAGAAATTAATCCTTAATAATAAACTGAATAAGTAAAAATTGTTATCATATGTGTAATGTTGATTATTATTTATGTATATATTGCTATTTGATTACTGAAGACTTTTCTTTAGATTGTTTGAATATTATTTGTAAATTTCAGTTTAACATTATATTTTTCTTAGTTTTAACTGATAGTAATTTAGATGTTCAAATTATTTTTCAATATGTGGATTTAATAATTGATTATGATTGTAAAATTTTTTTGGAAATTGATGGTGAACTCATGTGAGTTCGGTGGGGAGTGTTACGGAAATCTCTCCACCAGGGGTTGCTGTGTGTCAAGACACGGCGATACATGTACTGTTTTTAGTTAGTGTGTGGCAGGCATCTGGTATGGAATGGAAGGATCTAAATAGGAGATCCTAAATATGTTAAATTGTAGTATATGTAAATAATTGTAAATTACATGTAAATAAGTCATTAAATCTTAGTTAAGAAAGATGAATGTTATTTTGCACCTGACATATTTCTACCACTGAATCACCGGTCAAAGTATGTGTGTGTTTTGAACAACCAAACTAAGGTCAATCTTTATAGGTATTTGTATCTAATCAACTTACAGCACTTCATCATCAATTTAAAAGAAAAAAGGTATTTTAATTGATTAAAGATTTCAACCACAGATAATCGAAATCAGAGAATTGTTAAATCATTATTTTCTAGCTTCTACCTTTAAGAGGCCTCTCCACTTATTGTCCCTAGAAGTCCGGGCCAATGCTATTCTATGGAGAATTTCACCCCATTATAACTTATTAACTAATATATATTTTTAAATTCCGTTTTCACATTCCAAAACTTCACAACTATTAAACAATTTATCACTTTCTAAAAGTTACTTTTTAAAATTTTTAATATTTTATTTTGAGGTTGTAAAATGCAAATTTTCACAATGTGAAATTTTTCATTTTTGAGCTTGAAAATGAAATCTCAAAAATAAAAATAAAAAACAATTTTTAAAAAGCGATAAATTGTTTAATAGTTGTGAATTTTCGGAAAGTGAAAATGAAATTTAAAAATATGTATTAGTTGATGTATTATAATGGGGCAAAATTTCCCATAGAATAACATTGGCTTCGGCTTTTGGAGATGATTAGTAGAGAGTCCCCTTAAAGTAATTCTAAAATTTCTTGCTTAAAAATTTACTAGTATTATAAGAAAGCTGCCAATTATGGAAATATTAAAAGAAATTATTTATTTGATATTTAATCATTGATAATGTTAAGAAACTAGCTAATTATAACAATTATAAATATGCCACAATTCGCAAAATGGTATAAGTCATGGCCAACGAGCAACCTTGCAACAATCACCAAACGAATGAACAAATTGATGAAAGGTGGCACAGCATGCTAAAAGAAGAAAAAAAGCAGAACATGAGCAGTCCCTCCTGTTGATGTTCGGGTACTTGACACTTGACTGAATAAACCTTGAGTGAAAATAAAGTAGGCTTATTTTAATTAATTTAAATGCAAAGTATTTTCCTCTTGTCTACTATTTATAAAGTTAATTAAAATCATTTTAAAAAATTACATACAAATTTTGAAGTTTTTTGCTTTAAATGTAAAGCATCTTCAGGAATTACATTACATTTAAAGCGAAAAGCTTCGAAATTTGTACAGTCGGGAAAAAAAAAAAAACGCAGCACTCGATGTAACTCCTTTGCTAATCAATGCACAAAAATGTAATAGGTATCATTCGACGGGGAATTGAGAGTAGATTCAGAAAATGAACGGAAATTGTGAATTGGGGGTCGTCTACATATAAAAACGTGCACCAACTTTGATTTTTTCAATGGTAATGCCCCATTTTTATTTTATATTTGAATTCCTGGGATCGCGACAATGCGAAAAAGTATATTGGTTGTATATTTTGCTTATTTTTTCAAAGAGTTATAAGCGTTCAAAGTTTGAAGGTGCTAATGTTAAATTTATATTTCAAACTTTTATTAATATCTTCACAAAAAATAACTTGATCGATATAATTCTTTTTTTACGAGATACAGTGAAGAAACCCAAACATAATCCATCATTAATTTTGATTCTGAAAAATATTTTTAATTCTGAAAAATATTAATAAATTCATATTCATAAAAATTATGAATTATGACCTATATTAATTTTTACATAAAATGAATCCTAATGCTGAAAAATATGGGTGCGCAAATTTGCAGCTCATTCCAGTTATTAGTTTTCGAGATATAAACAAATCTTTCTTTTGGAGTGGTTTAGGGGGCCGTCTCTTAAAAAATTTTGAATGAGATAACGAAGCAAATCTTAAAAAATAACGGAGAAAATTGAACAAAATATTTTTATTTTTTATTTAAGGGTCAAATTATATAACAACAACGTCAAATGCAAAGAAATTAAACAAAAATGTTGATTTTTTGACATTTGTGTTAGTATCAAGAATTCCTGTTTTCTAAAGCCCCGCCTTTTATCATTCTTCAAAACAAAACAATACAGAAACGAAAAGTGAATGTGACTTTGAGTATTCGTGTTAAACCCCTTATTTTACATTGACAAAAATATACACAAGTGGTATTTACTTCATCGATTACTGGTGATAAATTTAGAATCATTTAAACGAACACTAGAAGAAAAAAATTAACTAAATAGGCGGGGTTTACTGTTTGAAATACTCTCAAAATAAAATATTTCAAAACAAATTTTCTGTACCACAATTATATTACAGATGGATATACATTATAACTATATTCTTTCTAATTAATATATTTCTATCCATAGTATATTTTATTGCAAAAAATATGAACACTGGGTACATGCTTAAGAAATAAGTAACACACAAATTACGAAAGAAACGCCCACTGGCATTGTTACAGATTTTCAAATGATGTGAATCTACGTCAAAAGTCGCGAAAGCGTTAATTAAGAAATTATATTTTCATAGAAATTATAAAACAAATCGTACAGTTCCAAAGAGTTCAACTGACCCAAAACTGATAAGTGCTATTAAAATTGTTTAATATTTACTTTATGAAACCTTACAATAATTTGCCCGAAAAGATTTAGTTTATGCGTTGTTGTATATATATATAGCTATATTATTTCAGTTTGTATATTATGTTACATGTACGAAAGAAAATTTAAGCTTTATTGGTGATCAGTATATCCTACTTTTTAATTGAAAAATATTGCACTTTTATAAAAAGTATTGTCTGACCAATCGTAAGTGTAATGTATTTAAATATACCTAAAATTATCTAAAAAAGTACTAAAGTATATACATATCCAAAAAACTAAATTCATGATAATTAAGATACAGCAAAGGTGTTAATATTTTTATTTCTTTTTATAACTCTTTTTTTCTTGAAATATTTCCGGTGTGAAACAGTATAATTTTGTCTAGTTCTTGTAGGATCTTAATTTTATTTTTCTATATTTAGAGATAGCCCCCTAACACATTTTTGATCATAACGCTATGAATACTAAAGATAAAGTATACAAACAGTATACTTTTCCGCACTGCCAGACTCTCAGAAATTTGAATATGAAGTCAAAATTGGGGGTTACTATTGAAAAAATCAAAGTTGGCGCTCATTTTAATATGTAGATGACCCCTAATTCAAAATTCGACGACATTTTCAGAAAGTGCATTTCATTTCCTGTTGAATGGTGTCTATTGAATTTTTCTGCGTCAATTAATAACGGAATACCATCAAGTGCTGTGTTTTTTTTTTCCCCGACTGTACATAATTTTAAAATATGATTTTAATTAAATATAATTATTTTAATTGACGTGCTTCTAGTGTTTTTATTAAAAATAATCTATGGCATGTGGGTTTTTAACATTATTTCTTTCAGAGATAATTTATATAAATAAATGAATGTATATATGGATATGACGGAATTTTTTTTTTTTTTAAGAAGGCCTTGATTAAGAGAGCGCATTCCGCCAGGTATGCAATGTGTATTGATAATAAATCCACTACAATACTACGTTTTTGCTTTCATGCAGCACATCAAACAATTTTTTCTCTGATGAAGGGCTGTGTTTAATTATTTCAACCCGAAACACCTACTGTGAATCTTCACAGACAGGTTTTAATGCATTTGTTTTCATGCAAGTTGTTAAAAGATCGCTTTAAATTAATTTTTGAAATTAAATTTTTTCTACCTTTGCGTGAATTATTATCAATAAAACAAACACATAAAAAAGTTTATGTTTATAACTTAAAATAAAAGTATTTGTGCTGTTTTTGCATAACAACCTTGATACAGTACAAATATCAGGGGTGAAAATATTTAGCATGCAAACCCCCTGAAAATTGCTAATTGCATGCAGATAGAGCAGATTTATTAATGGTATATCATATAGCAGCCTATAATAAGTTATATTTAGAAAGTTCTTAATTAGTCCAGTCAATAGGTATGTAAAAAAGGGCTTACCTAGCAAAAGGTGGGGTAGAAGATTTTTCTTTTTTAATTTGTACATATTAGTGTCAATATGAAAAAAACGAGTTATCCAACATGAAAGACCCCGGGAAATTTTTTGTCGGCTGAAAAACCTCGAAAATTTACTACTTTTTTGGCTTTTTTTGAAATACCTCAGAAATGGCTAAATTTAGTGATATTTTTCTATTATAAAGTTTAAAGAAGATTAAATTTCCTACAATTTTCTTCATTACAACTTTTTTGTAGTACTAATAGCAAGCGTGTTACAGCCTCTTGAAAGTCGGCATTTTTTCTCAAGCTAATAAAATACAACTCAAAGAAATGGGTCTGTGCATAAACATTTATTAGAAAACGGAAAGAAAGGAAGGGGCATATTCAGCTGTCTGACCTTAGGAAATGACATCTACTTCGTAGCAAAGAAGGTATTAAAAAAAAAAAAAAAAGCCTGCCTGCCCCCCCCCCCCCAATTAAAAAGCTCTCCCTTTCTTCCCGCCTCTTCTCATCCTGTAGTACGCTGCCTCGGCTGAACCTGAACATCTATCTATGTTATTCAGTTCAATTCGAACGTGCGAACGTACTGTTTCAACCCGTGAGCGTTTTCTATTACAATAACCGGAGTGTTTGTTTTATTTTCGAAATCAGTTTGAATAAAGGTGAAGTAAAGATTCTGAAGGAGAAAGGTATACAAAAAATCTGTAAAAGTGCAATGCAAAACGTCAAAATGAACAACATTAGTGTTTTTAAGAACCTAAAACAAGTAAGAATTCACAATGCCTGTTACAAACGATACATAAATGAGCGAATGATTGCAGCATATGTACGGCGTCATACAACTGGTGATGGAGCTGGTCCAAACAGTGCGTCTCCATATCTTCCTTCAAGAACTGAAGGTTTCAGTTTTAAAGATCAGTGTTTCTTGTGTGGAGAGGGGATACTTTAAGATTTCTTTAAAAAACAGGAACGACTTCCTGAGCATGAAAGAAATTTTATGCATCATGCTATGAAACTGGGTATGAAAGAAACAATTGTAAATGGTACTGAAAATCGTGGGGATGAGAGAAGAAAAAAAGTACTTGAATGCAACGGAAATGTAAAAGGTTTAGTTGCTATAAATGATGTGTATCACAGGTTTTGTCATCAAAAACTGCACTGGAGGCCTAAAAGTAAGACAAAACGAGGATACTACCCTGCAAGTAACACTGATGAGGCAATGGGATCAATTTACACCTACCCTGAAAACGACTCGGAGGAGTGCCAGTCTCATAAAGTATTTGATGAATAAAATAGAGGGTGATTTTCGTCTTGACATCAGAACGGTTACATATCGCCTTTGCAAAAAATATGGTGAAGATGTTTTAATAGCCGAAGCTGCCAACAAGAAAGCAGTTTGCTTCCAAAATGTTGGCTATAAAATACTCAGTGAAACGGTATAGTAAAAGGACTCTTCCTCAACAGGAAAATGTTGTACTAATTTCATCATTGGACGAGGCTGAAGAAGATAAGCTATTCTAAGAGCTTATATAATTACTGCAAGACGTAGAGGAACAATTTGAGGATGACACACCTTCCTTCTACTTCTGATGACTATTGAAATTTAAGAACCCGGGCTTTCAAAACAACCACGAAGACAATGAACATGTATATTATACATTAATATACATTTATTTGTTTCAAGGCTAAATGAATCTCCCTATAATTTATATATAAAGTTAAATTTCTACAATTTACTTTTGTAATTATTTGCTATTGTTCTTCAAACAAGTTTGCCTATTTATGAAGTTCATTTAAAATTAAGATTGTATATTGTTATTATCATCAATATTAATATAGCAGTAATTAATGTTTATTACAACATTATGTATTATATCTAAATATCATTAATGTTTTATAATTTAATAAATAGTAGAATTAAAATATTTATGTTTCAATGCATTTAGTTTTTGCTTATTAGCACCCAATATTTATTCATTTACATTTATATACAAATATTTTTTATTTTATTTATTTTTCTTGATATGTGTTTGAGTGTGTATTATGTGTTGCAGTGATAGAATACTATACATCGGCAGTTATTGGAGTCTGATGATGACTACTGTTAGGCCAGAATTGTCAGTGCATGGCCGGGGGAGGGGGGAGTTAGTAAAAAGGGGAAGGGAAAAATTAAAAGGGAACAGATTTGTTATCTGTCGTCCTTAGTGAAAAAAAAAAGAAATGATCGCCAATTTATCTGGCGAACATATTTAATTCCTTTCAAAAATCACGATTATTTTAACAAGGTATATGTTAAGAGAACAATCAAGAATATAAAACAGTATTTCTTACAATACATATTGTAAAAAAATACATCTGGCGGCGTGTGTATTTCCGCATTACGTTTTTGATCACCCAGGGATGGAACACGGGCGCAGAATTCCTACCACTATCAATGTAAGAAATTTTTCTACTTCTTAAATCAATGATATTATAAGTAGAGAAATTTCTTAAACGGATTCCGGTATGAATTCTGCGCCCGTGTTCCATCCCTGATCACCAAATCCAAAAATCCCAAGGACGACAGATATCAGAGCTATACCATTAAAAGTTGTTAAGCTTTCTGTAAATAAAGCTACTAATTCTAATAATTACTATACATTATTTATAAGGAGTAATGCGCTTTTTTTACGAAGTTGAGAAAACTGTTTATTTTCAAGAAGCTGTTACGCGCTTGCTATTAGTACTACAAAAAAGGTGTAATGAAAGAAATTGTAGGAAATTTAATCCTCTTTAAACATTACAATAGAAAAATATCGCTAAATTCAGCCATTTCTGAGATATTTCGAAAAAAGCCAAAAAACTAGTCAATTTTCGAGGTTTTTCAGCCGACAAAAATTCTCCCGGGGTCGACCATGTTGGATAACACGTTTTTTGCATATTAGTACTAATATGTACAAATTAAAAAAACAAAATCTTCTACCCCACCTTTTGCAAGGTACAATGTATTTATTGACTGGACTAAATATATTTTTGGGCAAATTAAACATTCAAAATGAAAGATTCCTATAAAAACAAAATAATTTAACATGAAATTTAGAAACAGCAAAATTTTCAAAAACCTTGAATTCAGGGGTAGCCCCTGAAAAGTTTCACCCCCGAAATATGTATAAAAAGTGTCCACTGGCATATATTTGTCTACCAATTTATACTTTTAGACTATCATTTATAGTCTACATGGTCTTTTTGGACCACTAAATTTTCCTTACAGGTATGAACCTCAGTAATGAGTAATTCTATAAACAAATTTCCTCTTAGAATAAATATCATGTGATTTAGCTGCCGAAGATGAGGAAATTGTATGAAGCAGAAAAGAGCCTTAAGAGACCTCTCCACTTATCGTCCCCAGAAGTCAGAGCCAATGTTATTCTATGGAGAATTTTGCACCATTATAACTTATTAACTAATATATAGTTTTAAATTCCGTTTTCACATTCAGAAACTTCACAACTATTAAACAATTTATCGCTTTCTAAAAATTATTTTTAAAAATTTTTAATATTTTATTTTGAGGTTGTAAAATGTGAATTTTCACAATGTGAAAATTTTCATTTTTGAGCTTAAAAATGAAATCTTGAAAATAAAAAAAAATCAATTTTTAGAAAGCGATAAATTGTTTAATAACAGTGAATTTTTGGCAAGTGAAAACGGAATTTAGAAATATGTATTAGTTACTAAATTATAATGGGGCAAAATTTCCCATAGAATAACATTGGCTTTGGCTTTTGGAGATGATAGGTAGAGAGTCCCCTTAATGCCAAGTAAAGAATATGCCATTATATTCAATATATAGTACTTTAAAAATCAAAAAATTATTAAAAGCATTAAAAGAGCTTACTTTTCGCTTCTGATTCTTGAGGAGTCCAAAGAGCACTGCGAATAAATCTTTTAGCAGCATCCTTGTCCAACGTAGGTGCATTTTTTTTCTCTCTTAATTCTCTAATTTGCATGGCAAAAGATTTGTATCTTTCCTGTAAAGATTTAGAAAAATATAAAAATTGTAATGAAATATATACAATTTTCACAAGGAAAACATTTTGCATGCTTAAATGAAGCAAATGTAAATAACCAGGGGCGAGGCATGGTTCAGAAAACTATGGAAGCACCGAAGCGAAGAGCTTCCAAAAGCAGAGGAAGAATCAATTCAGTCTTTCGACAAGGTGACATTACTTGATTACTTTTTTAAAATCTTAAATAGGGGAAGCGATGCTTCCATCACTTTCATGTATGCTTTGCCACTGTAAATAACCAAGTATGAAAACAACAAGTATTTTTTTTGAAAAAAGGGAATAAATATGAATAAGTTTACAAAAAAAAAAGGGGGGGGGGTATAAAATTAACCAGCCACATTTACTAATTATGTTGCATAAAAAGCTTTGTCCATTTTTAATATTTTATTGAATATAAAAAAAGTTTAACAATTACCCTGAATTTCATTAACATATTCACCACTACTTTTAACAATTATTTTCAAAAGTGAATCCAACATTGAAATTCCACAGTTGTAATAAAATGACATGAATTTTTAAGAGAAAAAGTCGGTGAAGCCTTGTTTGAAGTCATTCTCGTTTTTGAAGCACATTTCATATTCATGTGCAAAGTGTTTTAGCAACACGAATTTCTTAAAACTAATTCAGAATGTATGTATGTGTACTGTCATGCCATACAAAATGACAGAGTGACATGTATGAAGAAATGTCTCAGCGAAAGAAAGTAAAAGGTTAAATTACACCAATAAAATAAATAAATAAATTATATATCAATAATATCAAAGTTAAAAAGAAAAGAGAGAAAAGAAAAAAAAAAATACATTACTATTTCTCCTTTAATTTTGTGCTCTCTGGGATTAATACCAATGGTTTTCAAATACACTAAAATGGAAATAAAATTATATATGATAAAAAAGATAATACCAAGTTAAATATATATATTTGAATGTAAGCATTTTTAAATTGCATAATAGATATTTATGCTTATAATTTTATTAAAAAAATATATATATATAAGATAAAGACACCAGTGCTTCTCACCCTTAAAATCTGCACCAGTGTTCGTCACCCTCACAAAAGACATGTTAAAATAACCATTTATTAACATTTATGGATTTGAAACCACTGGCAAGCACTAGATTACCTAGAACCAGAGAATCTAGCTCGAGCGGATTCAAATCCATTGATGTTAATTAACAATTATTTTAACATGTCTTTTGTGAGGGTGACAAACACTGGTGCAGATTTTAAGGGTGACGAGCACTGGTGTCTTTATCTTACATATATATACATTTTAATAAAATTATAAGCAAAAATATTTATTATGCAGCTTAAAAATGCATATTTACATTCATATTGCACAGTACAATTTACATTCAGAACAAAGGTTCAAAATCTTTGTTTAAGTACTTGAATATAAATGGGTGAAAATAAAGCTTAATCGAATTTGTGAAGATAACTTTGATTCTTACAAATTTAATTCTACTGATGTAATTTTAAGAGATAATTTTAAAGTTTTTTAAGACAGTAATAGTTTATTACTTCAAAGTAGTATTTGTACAGGAAATACTAATAAATCAATTTTAAAATAAAATATCAATCAGAAAAGTGTGAAAAATCACATCTTGATTGAAAGTATCAATTATGATTTAAAGGGCGAATTGAGGATATCCATTAGTGACCAGTGGCCACCAGAGGTAGCTTTTTTACTGGTCACTTTTTCTAATACTTAGAAATGATAAAGACAATGATATGTTAAAAAACTTCTGCATAGATTAGTAGGAATATAAAATTGTATAATCTAAATAAATATGCTACCAATTATTACATCGATGAGAGAAGAACTTTTTTGTTTTTTATATTTATGTTTTTCCCCTACGATAATATAATGATTCCTTAAGAGTGTCGAAGAAAAATGCACACGCACAGTGCACAATGGCCTGCGCTGTCGAAGGCAGCGGGAACCCGGTGCTACATTTTTACTGATCAGAATTTTTTTTTTTTTTTTTTTATCATGATAAAAATTAATGCAATTTTGAGAATTCATTAATTATAGTGATGTGATTCATTTAAAAATAGTGACTAGCGAAGCGGGTGTAGCCTGCTAGCAGGGGTGCAGAATATGTCCGAACGCGCGAACGATGTTCGGGGGAAATTCTGGCTGTCTGGGGAAATTTTGAATATTTATTATCTTAGGGGGAAAAAAAAAAAAAAACGGAAGTAAGAAAAAATTACTGAAAAAACAAACTTTCTAATATTAAACTACAAATTAACAGCTGTATTCTTCTGTTACAAGTGTATTCCCTTTAAATACCCATTACCCCCCCCCCCCCAAAAAAAAAAAAAAAAAAAAAAAAAAAGTACTAAGTATTTGAAATTTGATGATAAATATTTGGTGATTCATTTAAGCTAGAGAAAATATCAAATATAACTTCTTTTTTCCTATATAGTCTTGCTAAAATGCTACAAACAAGAATAATTACCCAGTCCACATAAATAAACAAACACTTTAATGACAGGACGCTGGGAGAAATGGTGTTGTGACAGATGCGTACATGACATTTGCGTACAAGCTGAAAACAGTGGCACTTGCGTACATGTCCAGGTGGTTTAAATATTACAGGTGTGTTTTCAAAACATCTAGTGGCACTTGCGTACAACATTTCTTTCGCTTTATTTGAGGATCATTGCATGAAGGGGTTGTATCCATATGATGCAAACATTAAAACCTTTTTCTTTCTTTCTATTCTTTCCTTCTTTTTCTTTTCTTTTTACTTTCTCTTACCCATAGGGTCGAGAAAGTATTGTTTTAGGGTCAAATTTTCGAACGTGTGATTTTGTTGTATCTACATGTTCTGAGGTCCCCTGAATACGAAAATCATGTTTTTAGCGAATGGTCTGTGTGTCTGTCTGTCTTTGTTATCAGCATATCTCAAGAACAAATAGTAGCAGAAACCCAAATTCAGTATTCTAAATGTATATCATATAGGAATGTTACAGTAAGCTTTTCGTTGGACTGCACTAAACCAAATGAAACGAATATATGTTTATTACTTTCTTCTATATGTAATATAGAGAAAGTATTGGATTCGCGAAAATTTTCGACCTTCATTTTTTGACGAATCTACACGTTTTGGGATGTCCCGAACACGAATTGATAGTTTTTAAAAAATGTCTGTCTGTCTGTGTGTCTGTGGTTTCGTGTTTTCACCGTATCTCACGAACCAATGAATGAAATTCAACCAAACTTGGTATACAGTTGGACCCTGGCGGGGCATTGTGCTAATTAGATTTGGGGATTAATCGCCCAGCAGGGGGCGCTGTGATAGCATTTTTTCAAAATTTTTAACATGACAGTATAGGACAAAATTTCGTATTTTTCACCGTATCTCACGAACCAATGAATGAAATTGAACCAAACTTGGTACATAGTTGGACCCTGACATAAACTGGTGCTGATTAGATTACGAGATCAATCGCGCAGCAGATGGCGCTGTGATCGCATTTTTTCTAAATTTTTAACATGGCAGTATAGGACAAAATTTTGTATAAATGTGCATAATGAGCGTTATTTTAAACTTGTGATTGTAAAATTGATATGAATTATTGATAATAGTAATAGTTAACTAGGAAAAAATTTCTGTGCATGTGGGGGCATCGGTTCCCCCCTGGGGGGGAATACCCCCCCCCCCTGGGAAGTAAATTTTCAAGATGGGTATCTTTCGAAAGGTCTCGTCAATACCTTTAAAACGAATGGTTGAACTATAAATCTGTGATAATTTAAAACAAAGTTATCGATTTTTCTTACTTTTAACAACAACAAAAAAAAAAGTTTTTTTTTTTTTTTAAATATTGTTACTGATTGAATATGTATTACTTTTAACAACAACAACAAAAAAAAAAAAAAACTAAGAAAAAAAAATCGTATTTTTTTTTTTTTTAAATATTGTTACTGATTGAATATGTATGTAGGAAAATATAGAAGAAAGTCTTGTGGTGGCCATAACATACTAGTTGTAATAGAGATAGTCAACTGGGAAAAAAAAAATTGTGTATGTAGGAGCCCCGCCTCACCCCCTGGGGGGGAAGTCCACCCTCGAGGGGAGTAAATTTTCATGATGGGTATCTTTCAAAAGAGCTCACCAATACCTGTAAAACGAATGGTTGAACCATCGATCTGCGATAATTTAAAATAAAGTTACCGATGTTTTTCATTTTTAAAGACACATTTTTTTTTTTTTTTTTTTTTTGGGGGGGGGGGGGGAGGGGGTGAAAGAGAGCCATATAGGTGAACGACTAATAATTTCAGGAATTGGAACATGATTCAATTCATTATTGATAGAGAAGAGAGATCTTTTTTTAACTTATTTTTTCTTTATTGGAGACAAAAAAATTCATACTTGTTAAAAAGTAAAAAAGTATTTAAGAAATAAAAATATTTTTAAAGACCTTAATAGCATTTATAAGGACCTTTATTGATATTGACTCAGTGAATAAATAATTGAATGTCATTTCAGAAAATAACTACGGCTATTATAGCTTGTAACTTTTATATGCCTTAAGCTCATAACTTTGTCAGTCTACATGCATAAGAGAAAATTCACGTATTTATATAAGAGTATTTATCTTCAAGTTTAACATATGGATACAACCCCTCTGTGTTACAAACGAAAAATACAGCGAAACAAATTTTGTACGGAAATGCCACTTGATTTTTCGAAAACAGATCTGTAACATTTGAAACACCTGGACTTGTACGCAAGTGTCACTAATTTCAGCTTGTACGCAAATGTCATGTACGCATCTGCCATATAACCGGGAGAAATGATGTGTTTGTTTACTTTAGCTGATAAAACAGGGAGGGAAGAAGGGGAAAGAGAAGTAGGAAAGACTTTTTTTTTTTTTTTTTTTTTCATGATTTTGAGTCTCATTTACAGAAGTTAAGTTATGAGTTTCAATTGTGCATTCAGCAATTGCCTCCCCTCCTCCCCCTCCCCCTCCCAATCGGACCACGCACACACACACAGACACAAAAAAAAAGAAAGAAAAAGTATTTGAGCAATTAGCCAGTGATTAAACGTAAGTTTTTGAATGAGTTGGTTCTTTTGTGTCTTAAAGTTTAGTTTCCACATACAATATTAATTTTAGCAATTAATTAAAACTTCTGTTGTTCTTTTATGGATATTTATAGAAGCCTAATCATTTCATATTAATTGTTAATAATCTAAAATTATGCTTAAGATTCTTTGTATTATTTTCTCAATTTAAAATTACTTTGCATTAAAGTAACATACATACTATTCTTCAGTTTTTTCTTTTTTTATTATTCAATAGAAGAAAGTATTTGATTCATAAAAAAATTTTGAGTTACGGTTTTTGATGGATTTGCATGTTTTGAGAGTACCAGAACACAATTTGACAATTTTTGAAAATATCTGTCCATTTATGTGTGTGTGACAAAAATTTTGTAGCGACTGTATCTTGGGAACTACTGCACATAATTTCATGTAAATTAATATACACACACACCTTGACATTAATTACTGTCTATCAACTTTTGGTGCCAATCGCTCATTAAGAGGCACTGCTGTACAGCAATTTCCGCAATTTCAGAAAAGGCTCTATCGTAGGAACTTTTGCATGAAATTGCATATTAATTTATGTGCAGATGCACCTTGACATAAGTTAGCGCCTATCAACTTTTGGTGCCAATTGCACAACAGGTGGCGCTGTTATGCATCGATTTCCGCAATTTCAGGGAAGGCTATATCTCAGGAACTACAGCATAGAATTGCATCTAAAAACTGTATGTAGATGCACCTTAACATAAATTAGTTTATGCCATCTTTTGGTGCCAATCGCTTAACAGGTGACGCTGTTATACAGCGATTTTCACAATTTATGAGAAATCTATATCTCAAGGTTTATTGTGCATAATTGAACAAAATATATGGAAAAGCCATTATGAGACATTATTTTTTTTTAAATTGGGTATATATATGCGAAAGGTGATGCTGCTATACTGCAATTTTCCTTGAGAATGGGAAACATATCTGCACGGTAAAAATTCACTTCCGTTGGACATTTCGACTAGTAATACATCTCTGAAATGAAAATCGTCTCTATTAATAAAGGATAAAAAAAAAAAAAAATTCTATTGCAGGAATTTGTATAGGAAAATATAGAAGAAAGTTAGTTTTGTGATATCTTCAACATAAGTTTTTTTTTTCCTCCCTGGGGGAAAAAAAAGGCAGGGTTTAAAACTCATATATATATGTATTAATACATATCAACAACTGTCTTAATTAGCTGTTGATTCTGTCATTCTTTGAGCACTATTTTCTCGGGCTATATGACTCATATGCTCAAAGTTAAAATTTGCCCATTTTGTATCTCTATACCAATTTGTCTCCTATTTATAGCATATAACTTTTTTTTCTGTTTGTACAGATTTTGTTCTGTTTCGTGCATATCAGTTAAGTCATATTGCTTACTTTTCTTATACCGTGTCCCACAATAATTCATCTTGTAAGCAGAAAATTACAGAATTTTTATTGAATGATTATAGTTCATACATGTTTGTCTTATTCTTGTTTTCGTAATTCTGTAATAAAAAGGTATTTTAAATTTTCATAGTCAGCAAAGTGCAATAAAACAAAGCAACATTAACTTATGTATAATTATGTACTATTATTAAGAATTATAGCCTTAAAAATTATGTTAGTTAATAAATCCAATTACCTTATACTTTTTAATTTTTCATCTGGTGGACATTAATAGCAACATTAAATTTAGATGTAGTTAAGAAAAAAAAATGTAATATAGTAGCATAAAAAATCTCCCTCAGTATTTGGACTAAAGAAAGATTTCCCCTTCCTCCTCTACCCCCCCCTCCCACACACACACACCAACAAGAACAAAAAAAAAACTTTCAGATAATAGGTTGGTGCGTTATTTTTGGGGAAATTTAGAATGTGTTCTGGGGAAATTTCAGAGGTCTGAACATTTTCTGCACCCCTGCCTGCTAGTACTAAATATTTTTTAACTGTACATGTACAAACATTAAGATTTCATTTACATAATATATGAACAAATTGTATTGAATTATTGTAAACTGCAAACAAAAAATCTATTCAAAAAGTTATCCTTAACAGAAAGAATTGAATTTCAGTTTCTCTTAAAAAAAGGGGGGGGGGGAATCAAAATTTTTCTTTTTTTGATTCAATCAATGGTAATATAAAGTTCATTTATCTATAATAATTAATAAAAGAAGATGTCTGTCTGTCTCTCTGAGCATCTATACATTCAGCCTGAACGTAGAAGTACAAAAATTGACATACAGGTGCTCAGAAGCCTTCCCATGAGGATAGTAAAAAAAGAATTTAAAAATTTTAATTAGTTGCAGAGATATTAATTAAAACATCAACCTATGTCCAATCAAAAAGTGATCTCAATGACTGAGAATTCACCACAATTGCATAAAAATAGATATTTTAACCCTCGCTTTCCCAAGATGGGGTCATTTTTACCCATTTTGAAGTTGAAATTTAGTTAAGCCCACCTCATTCAAAAAGTGTGCTAATTCGCCAGAGATAGCAAACGTAACTAATGGAAACGTAACTAATGGAATAGCAAACGTAACTAAACTATCCTACCTTCTATAGGATAGAAAAAGGTGCGGTGCTGGTGATCTTTGCCAAATGTGCCAAGCAGCACCTTAACGAAATTTTCTGCTGCAATGCCTTGATCTTGGATAAGCGAGGGTTAAAGGAGTTAAAAGTGCACTCAAACTATGTTTAAAAAAGAGTCAATCTTTTGAAATCTGTGACTGACATGTTTACTAAAGATTGATTTTAAAATTATTTGTTGCTTATATTGTGCACGAAATAATGAAAAAATTATTATCACAGGCAGTAAGGATCCAGAACTTAACTTTTGGGGGGGGGAGCTAAGATTTTTCAGGATGTTATTTCAGATCAATGAAAAATTTACAATTGTAATATTCAATTGTGAATGTCAGTACTTTTTTTTTTTTTTTTTTTTTTTGGGGGGGGGGGGGGGCTTAAGACCCCTAGCCCCCAGATCCACCACTGATCACAGGTCAGTTTATTAACCAAAAACATTCATTTTAAGACAAACCTCAATTTTTCTGCCACACTTTCCCCAGTTGACCCTAACTGTATAATAAATATCTATTGTGATAACCCCCCTTCCTCCACCGAGTCTTGTTGGAGTTCCCATGAACGTG
Organism: Salticus scenicus; assembly: GCA_963930645.1. Taxonomy (NCBI): domain Eukaryota; kingdom Metazoa; phylum Arthropoda; class Arachnida; order Araneae; family Salticidae; genus Salticus; species Salticus scenicus. Next base: position 245,131,313 of record OZ005654.1, on the reverse strand, counting down.
ATTGACGGCCGAGACGGAAAGTCTGGACTTTTGAAAAGAGTGTTGACTAGCATGACTTTTTGAATTTTTCCGACACCATTCATCCTGATTTCACGCTTTCCTTTGACTTTCCGACGACTCTAGCACATCCCATGGGTGTGGTAGACAGGACGGCGCCACGCTAACTGTCAAGCGACTGGCCGGCAAGGGTCCTAGGAGTGGTCCAGAGTCCGGACGAGCCTATCGGGAGCCGGATTGCATCAGGGGGCTGATCCCCTCTCTCAAGTCCCGGAGACACGGAGACGAGGAAAGAGGACAGAGAGGAGCTTGAGAATTAAGAAGAGTGAGATTGATCTTGGAGATCTGAGTGGAGGCAGGAGCCTGATATGGTCTAGAAAAAATTTTTATTAGGCATGAGGCCTATCGATTATAGATTCTGTTTTCTTTTAATTGTAAATATTGTAAAATTGTGTAAATATTACTTCATTAAACCAGATAATAATCTGAATGGCTTTTCATTCCTGCCCCATCTTTGTTATTTTTTTAATTGATCTTAGCTGTATTATTGGCAACGCTACCACACTATGTTTGTACACATAAAATAACTGTATTTTACTGATATATTAAAATACACATTTTATTTTGATTTTGAAAGCAATGTCACATACAATTTACAATTAAAAAAATACAAGAATTTTGAAAAGTCAGAGCAAAATTACTGAATCAGGATGCATAGCTGATATGAAAGCTATTCCATAAAGTTTTAAATTGTAAACAAAATTTACTGATCTAATAAAAATTATATTCAAATAGAAAATTTGAATGATAAAATCAATTATATTTCATATACTGATGTAAATAAGCTTAAATTACCTAGGTTTAAAATTTTTCCTTAGTTAGTAGTAGGGCCAGGTGGGGGTAAAATAGGTCAAAAACAGCATATTTTACGTTTGCACTTAAACAGCAGAAAATGTATTGGTTCCATTTGTTAAAAAATTGTACAAAATAAATAAGCAAATGAATATTCCTTATGACATTTTAAGAGAAATATCTCTGAAAAAACAAAAAATTTGTACTGAAAAATAACTTTTAAAATATGCTGTTTGTGACCTATTTTACCCCATGGAGTGAGGTAAAGTAAGTCATACAGGGGGTAAAATAGGTCATGCTTTAAAGCTGTTTTAAATTGTTATACAATTTACTTCATGCAAGTAAAATTACAAATACACATTCCTTTTTCTGATAAAAACTTGATTTTGTGTTCTTTCAAGAAAAAAAAATGTCTCTATGGTCCATCATTAGTTCGGGAAGAACATTTAGAATTTACGATCCATCTACATCAGAAATATCTTTCTCTGGAAAATCCAATAGGAACTTCAATTTCCACTTTTTTTTATCCCTTCAAAATTTTCAAAATATTCATGATTGTGTGAAAGATTGATGCCATGAAATATTTTCTTTGATCTTTTCCCAGAGAATTCTACTTTAACACATTTTCCAACTTTTATGAATTGTTAGTATTAATGCTGTCCAAATTTTCTTTTTGAGAAAGACTTCGTTTTTTGTTTCTTTTAAAGTTGATGTTTCTGTAATTTTAGCATCTCTGTTCAATTTTCCGTCATACAATCAATTTTTAAACTACGTTGATTGTTAAAATTACTCCTGTTTTCTGTTGTGTATGGGTTCTTTTTCTGTGTGCATTTTCCAAAGCTTCTTTAGAAGGCAATGCTTGATTGGGTGATAAAGTGTTTATAACAACAGATTTTATGTACTTAAAAAGAGACTGTATAAATAGTATCCTGTTCCATGACTGTTGAAGTCGCACTAGAATTAATTTGTCAAATTGGTGATTGATGATCTAGATTCATCCACTCTTGCATTTTAAGTTGATGCTAAAATGCAGAGTTTCAGGAGAATGTTGTGTCCTGCCTGCCTTTTGTATGAAAAATTTGCACTCGTCTTATATAAGATGGAATGAAACAGCTTTTTGAATTACACCTACAAACTGAAAGTTTTGATTCAGCTTCAATATGAATTGTCTTTTTTTTTTTCCCTCTTAACATTAAATTATTTTATATCTATGTGTATGAAATAGCTCTAGAACAGTATTATAGCTTAATTTTAAACTAATAATTAAAAGAATACATATGGAGTTATTTAAAACACAAAAAATGTACTTAGTTACTTTATGTTTTCTAAGCCTAACATGATTCAACACCCAGGGTTGGCAGGTTTTTGACGCATGACAGTTTTTGACGGTTTAAACCACAGTTTAAACTGTCACGTCAAAAACCCTTTGTCAAAAACCTTATGTCAAAAACCTCAAATTTTACATCATTTCTTGGTATATTTTGACAATGAAGTAGTCATATTTAGAGAAATAAAATAATGTAGTCATAAAAAAAGTGGTTAGTTTGTAAGTTTCCCATGATAAAAATAATTTTTAGAAGAGTTACTATCTGTTTCCTATGAATGCCAATGATTTCTGTTTCGGTTAAAAAAAAAAAAAAATGATATTTATTACCTTTATAAAATACAAAAATTTGAAAATACAAATTTGTCTGTTCTAAGGTGAACTACTTATTGCACATTAACTTATCAAAAATTTTACAAAGTCTTGTTTTTAAAAAGTAAACAAAACTCTTCTAAATATATACTGACTGATAATTAAAAGGTGCCGTAAGTATTTTATTCCAATGAATAAAATTACTGTGTAATATAGCATCATGTTTTTTCTTTTTGGGTTATAATCAATATTAATAGCATGTTTTAATGTTATATGATTAAAATTTTTTTAGGTATTGAATGATTAGATGAACTAAATTTTTAATATGAATTACATAATGCAATTTTAAATTATTTTTAATGAAGAGGTTAATGGAAAACATCTCTCTCTTTTGTGAATTAATGTCTTAAAAGTATGAAAATTTGCATTTATATGCATTGAAATGTAATATTAAATACATTAAAACCCGATATTAAATAATGCATTAAAATTTCTCAAACTGTATGTAAATAAAAATAAGTAAATATCCATCACTTTTTAAAATTGCTCGCATCTAATTAATTTTTAATTTTATATCTTGATTTCACATTATTATAAGTTTAACAATATATTCTAAAATAAATATATTATAAAAATATATTTGAATGCTAAAAATTTTCATTGAAATTTCAGCATTCAGCATAATTTTAAAAATTAACCTATCATTGAATTCCCAAACTAAGTAATAACCAAATATGTTTAGTTTATATTTTTTAATCATGATGTTAAAGTGAGAAGGAGGGCGGGGGGGACAGAAAACATTTAATTTTTTTTTTTTTTTTTTAATAAAATTTAGTCAGTTTTAAAGAATTTTTAATATGCTTAATTTGTATTACTAGTATAATTTACCATATACATATGCAAAGCTCTATGGCAATTTACAAAAAAAAAAAAAAAAAAAAAGATTTATAAACATTTACTCTCCTCTGAAGACAATGCATAAATATGTTTCCTAACATAAACATTTATCTTTTTCTGTTTATATATATAACCAATGTTAACTTATATACTTAGTACATTGCAACTTAACAATATGAATACAATTATTTTACGTTACAATTTCCAATTTTCACATGACATATGGTTTTCGACAGTTTTTGACAGTTTAAACCAGTTTTTGACACTTGTCACATCAAAAACCAGTTTTTGACGTCAAAAAACCAACCCTGTTAACACCTGACCTATTTTACCCCACATGTGTTTTTTTACTCCAAAATATTAATATTTTATTTTTTTCTCACAAAAATTTAGGAAATTCATCTTGAGAATGTGCTTTTTGGAATATCATAAAAAAATACTGTAAAATTTGTTTTTGAATTAGTTAAAAACCAAAGTTTTTCTTAGCAACACATTCAAGTTTCTAATACGAAACACACAAATAATTACTGGCTGTAACTAAAAAGTATCAGTTACAGTTAATTTTACATGCAAAATGAAGACTAATATAAATAATATATAAAACCAGCAAAATTGGAATTTAAAAACTGTTTGGATGTTTTTTTAAAGAGTTTTTTTTAAACTGACCTATTTTACCCCACCTGACCCTACTCATTCTTTCTTAAGTCTCGCATGAACAAAGAACAGCTTTAAATCTAACAATAAAATTTCACTTTGCAAACAAACAATTTACAAATGTAGGTACTATTAAAAAATGTGGATAGGATTATTATTATCATTCATATACAAAATCAGTATAAATAATATTTACAAATGATTTTTAAAAATAAAACTAACTATTGAAGTGTTTACTTACTCCAGAATAATGAATTTAATGCTAAACCATGAACTAAATGCAACTGAGCACGGTCCAAAGGATCCATCTGTAAAAAGAAAAATGTGTGTGCATATGTAGAACAAAGTAACAATTGAAGCAAAAGAGAAAACCACAGTATATTGTAATTAATACGTAAATACCGATTATTATCTCTCTTTCAATTAATTTTCAAAGCCAGTAAAAATATATATATATATATATATATTTCTAAACTGTTGGCAATTCCAGTTTATTCCAAGTAGTCCACAAAATTAAAGATTATGTTTTATTGCTGACTAGCTGAAAAAAGCTTTCAGAATTAACAGCCTTAATAACCTCTTTTTTTAAGCAAAAAGGAACACTAAAATCTCAATAACTTAGAATTTTAAAGCAATTTACATATTTTTAGCGGATCCCGGAAAAAAGGGCACCGGAAAAAAGGGCACCCGGAAAAAAGGGCACTGGAAAAAAGGGCACCCGGAAAAAAGGGCACCGGAAAAAAGGGCACTTTTTCAATTCGCAAATCGCAAAATAATAAATATCAAATAATGGTATTTAAAAATTGGCTTTCAAATTAGACATTTAGAAATTTCAATTGATTTGGTACAACATTCATTTAGTATATACCTCGGGGAAGATGGGGGGAGGGGGAGGGGGGGCAGGAACAGACCGAAAGAAAATAATTGTTTTTACAAAAATTCTTACTGATTTTAATGAAACTTTGTATAATCACGTACAATTTGTGAAAAAAATGACAGTAAGTGTCAGGCAAACTTCGGGGGGGGAGGGGTTAAGAGGGGGGGGAGAGGAAAATAAAATTATCTTTTATATCACCGTTTTACCGCTTTAATGATATATTCTATAATTATCACTTACTTTCTATGAAGATCACAATGAGTGCATTATATACTGGGGGGGGGGGCAAGGGGGATATGGAAATAGATTTCATTCTTCTTTAAACTACCCTTTTATCGATTCAAAAAACCGTATAATCACGTATAATTTGTGAAAAAAATTACAGTAAGTGTCAGGCATACTTTGGGGGTGGGGGAGGGGTTAAAGAGGGGGAGGGGCAGAGGAAAACAAAATGATTTTTTTATATCACCATTTTACCGAATTAATGATACATTTTATAACTATCACTTGATTTTTATGAAGATTACAATGAGTGCATTATATACCTGGGGGGGGGGGCAAGGGGGAACCGATGGAAATAAAATATATTCTTCTTTAAACTACCCTATTATCGATTTAAACAAAAACTTTGTATAATAAAGTACAATTTGTGAAATAAAACACAGTAAGGTCAGACATACTTGAGGGGAGGGGGAGTAAAGAGTGGGGGGACAGAGGAAAATAAAATATTTTTTTATATCACCATTTTACCGATTTTAATGACATATTCTATAACTATGACTTACTTTTTATGAAGATCAAAATGAGTGTATTATACATTTCTTTTCTTTTTTTTTTTTTTGGGGGGGGGGGAACAAGGGGTCGCAGATAGAAGTAAAAAATATTATTCTTTGAACTACCGCATCGTCGATTAAAAAAAAAAAACTTTGTAACTACCCAATTTTCTGCTTATGAAAAATTACAGTGAGTGTACACATATCTGGACGATTTGCTAAGGGGGGGGAGGGGGCAGAGTGAAGAAAATGTTTGTTTTTATATCACCATGCTACCTACTTATATGAAACTTTGCACCACTAAGACTTTTTTTTAATTAAAATTATAGTGAAAGTTAGAGGGGGGGTAAGATAAAGGGGGGGGGGTTAGGAGGGACACATGGAAAATAAAATAATATCTTTTCAAACAACACCTATTATCATTATTACATACAAACTTTGAATAAACACCATAAAATGCAATAAACTCGCAACAATTGTTTCGGGTCGAAAAAACACACGACCCTTCATCAGGCGAACAAAGTAAGCACGAGTGCTGCAGTCAAAGCGGCAACGCACGAACACACGCATGCTTCTTTACTAAACACCTATTATCGTTTGTTTTATTGTTTTATTTACATTTTGTGTAAGTACTAATTACTATTAATGAAAAATTATACTGAGGTATGCAAAAATTCAATGTATGATTTAAATGTGTAAAAAAAGTATTTAAAAATGAATTTTCTTCTTTTAATCTGTCTCTTTTGTCCTTCCCCCCATGTAGATATAAAACACTTACACTCTCGTTGACGTTTAGCATCAGTTTTACAAGGAGAAATTTAAAAAAGTGCCCTTTTTTCCGGATTGCGGAAAAAAGGGCACTTTTCTTAATTTTCCTTGTAAAACTCATGCTAAGCATCAACGAGAGCATAAGTTTTTTATTTCTATGTGAGGGGGGGGGGGGACAAAAGAGACAGATTAAAAGAAGAAATTTCATTTTTGAGCAAATTTTTTTACAGATTTAAATCATACATTAAGTTTTTGAGTACCTCCCTGTAATTTTTCATTAATACTAACTGATATTTACACAAAATGTAAATAAAACAATAAACAAACGGTAATAAGTGTTTTTAAAAAAGATTATTTTAATTCTCATTTGCCCCCACTATATTAACTATAGGTAACTTTCACTATAATTTTAATAAAAGGAAAGTGATAGTAGTACAAAGTTTAATATAAATATTTAGCATGGTGTTATAAAAACAAATATTTTCTTCACGCTGCCCCCCCCCCCCTCGTAGCAATTCGTCAGATATGTGTAAACTCGTTGTAATTTTTCATAAGCAGAAAGTTGAATATATACAAAGTTTTTATTTTTAATCGATTATATACGGTAGTTTAAAGAATAATATATTTTGCTTTTATCATCGCCCCCCCCCCCCCCCCCAGATGTGTAATACACTCATTGTGATCTTCATAAAAAGTAAGTGATAGTAATAGAATATATCATTAAATCGATAAAATGGTGATATAAAAAATCATTTTATTCCTCTGCCCCCCACCTCTTAACCTCCCCCTCCAAGTATGTTTGACACTTATTGTAATTTTTTCATAAATTGTACGTGATTATACAAAATTTTTTTAACCGATAATAGGGTAGTTTAAAGAAGAATATATTTTATCTTCATCTGCTCCCCCTTGCCCCCCCACCAGGTATATAATGCACTCATTGTAATCTTCATAAAAATAAAGTGATAGTTATAAAATGTATCATTAATTCGGTAAAATGGTGATATAAAAAATCATTTTGTTTTCCTCTGCCCCTCCCCCTCTTTAACCCCTCCCCCACCCCCAAAGTATGTCTGACACTTACTGTAATTTTTTTCACAAATTATACGTGATTATACGGTTTTTTGAATTGATAAAAGAGTAGTTTAAAGAAGAATGAAATCTATTTCCATATCCCCCTTGCCCCCCCCCCCCCAGTATATAATGCACTCATTGTGATTTTCATAGAAAGTAAGTGATAATTATATAATATATCATTAAAGCGGTAAAACGGTGATATAAAAGATTATTTTATTTTCCTCTCCCCCCCCCCCCAAGTTTGCCTAGCGCTTACTGTCATTTTTTTCACAAATTGTACGTGATTATACAAAGTTTCATTAAAATCGGAGTTAAAAGAGTTTTTGAAAACACAATTATTTTCTTTCGATCTGCTCCTGCCCCCCCCTCCCCCTCCCCCCATCTTCCCCGAGGTATATACTAAATGAATGTTGTACCAAAACAATTGAAATTTCTAAATGTCTAATTTGAAAGCCAATTTTTAAATATCATTATTTGATGCTTCTGCCCCCCTCCCCCTCCCCCCATCTTCCCCGAGGTATATACTAAATAAATGTTGTACCAAATCAATTGAAATTTCTAAATGTCTAATTTGAAAGGCAATTTTTAAATATCATTATTTGATGCTCCTGCCCCCCCTCCCCCCCATCTTCCCCGAGGTATATACTAAATGAATGTTGTACCAAATCAATTGAAATTTCTAAATGTCTAATTTGAAAGCCAATTTTTAAATATCATTATTTGATGCTTCTGCCCCCCCTCCCCCTCCCCCCATCTTCCCCGAGGTATATACTAAATAAATGTTGTACCAAATCAATTGAAATTTCTAAATGTCTAATTTGAAAGGCAATTTTTAAATATCATTATTTGATGCTCCTGCCCCCCCTCCCCCCCATCTTCCCCGAGGTATATACTAAATGAATGTTGTACCAAATCAATTGAAATTTCTAAATGTCTAATTTGAAAGCCAATTTTTAAATATCATTATTTGATATTTATTATTTTGCGATTTGCGAATTGAAAAAGTGCCCTTTTTTCCGGTGCCCTTTTTTCCGGGTGCCCTTTTTTCCAGTGCCCTTTTTTCCGGGATCCATTTTTAGCAGCTCTCATTTCTCCATATACAGTTGCTGTGGGAGTAAAACTATTATTATGTATCTTTTTTGAAGAACAATTTATATTTAAACCATCCAACACATTTTATTGAAATTAAAAACGAATAAAAGTATATTTAAATGTTTGTTATTTAAACTAAATGCAAATTTTAAAAAAGTTTTTGAACCAATTTCAATAGTTACACTGTTTAGTTACCTGATAATCAGTAGAATTTATATTTAATGTACTCAGAGGACTGATGACTTCAGACAGATTTTTCAATTCTTGTTGAAAATCTGTAGCTATGTCTACCAAATCTTCTGGAAAATCTACATCTTCAGCTGTAAGGGGACCGTCTTGACTAGAAGAAGCCATTTTTTTTTCTTTTTTTTTTTAAGCTAATGCACAAGAACAAAAAAATAAATATAAAAATACAATTAATAAGTTTGCTTCATCAAATTTCAAAACAAAGATCAAAGAACAAAAAGACAGCTTTTGTTTGTTTACTTTAGTAATTAGTAGGTAGGTTAGATAGACAGGTAATTTGTACTAAGACATTTGCTATGCCAAGAATACCGCAGCCTCTCGGAAGCATATCATCATCATCATCATCATCAAAATTATTTTTCAGATCTCCTAGGATTCTAGGAACGGCGTTCCTTCACCTCTAACGTTAGTATGCAGATCTAAAAAATTCAAACCCATAGTACAGCGTCTAGAATAAACAGTGTGAAAAGCGGCAAATAAAATTGTACTAAAAAAAATTAAGCCTGTCACCAGATGTCACTGTAATCGAAGCTAGTGCCCACCGACATCAAAACCGAGACTCCCTATTGGTTTAAGACACCTATAATATTATGGGGTAGGGTGACCAGCCGTCCTTATTTTCTGAGGACAGTCCTCATTTTTCAAGTGTTGTCCTCAGTTGCTTTCAAAAGTTCTCATATCCTCATTTGTCCTCATTTTTGGACGTTTGTTCTCATTTGTCCTCATTTTTCAGTAATTTCCTTCTTTACTTAAAATTTCAACATTAGAGATGCTGCTGACCTTATTAGTTTTCAATACTGATTCTACAATTCAGCATAACATAAAAAAAAATCACGATTTCTTGATTCATTCCATTCATTTTTAAATCATGTGCATTACTAAGTAATACACAGAATATATTTTTCTATTGGTAGATTTTAGACTTTAGAATGGAAAAACAATTTTTAACAAGACAGAAAACTGATTAAGTCAGAGATAGGAGTTGAACGCAGATTACAGTCGGCAGCAAAAGTACCCGAGTACTAGCCAATAATTCCGGTATCAAAAAGTATACATAAAACTGTTTTGTTAAATAAATACTTGTCGAATCATGTTCTTAGACTGACTAAGAATATGACTCGACAAGGATTTATTTAACAAAGCAGTATTAAATGTAATTTTTTTAGACAGGCATTATTGTTAGTACTCGGATACTTTTGCTGCCGACTGTACCTTCTTGACATCAACCGATTTTTTGCTCTGTAGTGAGTAAATGTGCTACTAAAAAGTCAACATAATAGCTCAGTTTGTAGAACATCAATGCTTTATGCCGTCAGACTAGAGGTCAATTCCTATTCCTAGCCTAACCAGTTTTTGACATTGTTCAGTTGTCTTTTCCTTTTTAAATGTTATTTATTGGATCATTTCCATATGAAGCAGTTATGATTTCGTTTACCACAAAAAACTTGGTTTATTCAACAGTAACAATTGTATTAAAACAGTTTATAAAAGTATTAACAGAAGTAGATATAAAATAGTTTGGTACATTCGTATCAACCGCATATCAGAAATTAATACTTTTGTATAAAGATAAACAGCATGGCCATTATATTATACGAAGAGAAATATAATGTGCACAACTTTATGATAATGTTTATTGTAAATTTAATAATGCTTATATAAATAATGTTTATCGTATAAGTTCATAAGTACTTTAAATTTATCATAATGACGATTAATGGCTTCTTAGTTGCAAATGGGGTTAATATAAGCTAATTTTATGCTATATTTTATGAAATTTTGTGTCCTCAGAAATGTCCTTATTTTAGAAGAGAACTGTCCTCGTTTTTCTCATGGAAATAAGGACATTGCATAATTTGTCATCATTTTGCATAAAAAATCTGGTCACCCTATTATAGGGGCTCTATATTGGTTAATTACGTACTTAGATCACGTGATTGAGCTGACGAAACTGGGAAAAGCCAATCAGGTCTTCGATTTGAGCAATAGCTTCGATCACAGAGACATCTGAGGAAGCTTAATTTTAGTAGCATTATTTTAACATCACGGTCAAAGCTTTACAGAGTAAGCTCGGTCACATAATGTTAAAAAATGTCGCAAAGTAAACTCGACGTTAGCGCTTCTCCTCGTGCAGTGGCTGCGGTACCCAAATAAAAGCTGTGAAGAACCCGCCCCTATTGTGCCTCTTTAAAAATGTTATCTCTTATGGTTTTAATATAAACAAGAATTAATTCTAGCCCTAAATGAACATTATAGATGTAATTATTAGCGTACATTTGACTTTAAATACAAAATATGTTAGATGTTAGCTGATAAACAATCACATTAATATTAGTTAACATCTAACATACTTTGTATTTAAAGTCAAATGTACGCTAATAACTTCAAATAAATAATCACATCTGTAGTGTTCACTTAGAGCTAGAATTAATTAGCGTAAAATGTAATTTTTTAAATCGATCTTCTAATGTTGTAAATTGTATTGCAAATACGAAAAAATTCATGTATTAGTAATTTAAGAAGAAAATTTTAACGTGTACAATTTTCAAAATTAAAATTTTGGTAATAAAAATTTAAATTTTGGAAAAGAAATCGCTTATAAAAGATGACTTTATCATTATCTCTTTTATCAAAAAAAGCATGATATCATGTTCCATAAAATCAATCAGACGCAGACGAAACCATTCGCAAAAATTTTATCTTCTAAACAAAATATATTTGTAATCGCTTTATAACCAAATCTATAACTAAAATAACATTTAGGCATGATAAAATAACATTTAGGAATGAACAAATATAATAAAAACTAACTTTTTCTAACCTCATAACAAATCAAACAACCGAATTCCAAAATTCCATAGATTATCTCTTGATCCGTAATGAATGAAAATTCAAGAGATTAAGATTTCAATAATTTTATAAATTGTAAGAAGTATTAAAAAAATAATATTTAAGAATTGATTTAAAATGTATTACTTATCTTAAAATACGGGAAAACATGCGAAATATGAATATTCTAAAAATACATGAGTTTTTTCGTTTAGATGTGCATTCGTTCAAACACAGTTCTATTTAAATTTTAAATATGGAGCATCACGCGAGTAAACAAATTCTATTCGAGCAAGCGCAGTTTCCGCCTGAGTAGTTCAGGGCCCAGATTCCAGCCAAACACTTACGGCTCGCACCTGCGTTTCTACCGCAAAGTCGCGGACGAAAACGAATTTTCCTAGTCAGGTCAAACAATTGCAACATTCTTCTCTCGCAGATGCGATTGTCACGTGGCTCAATTTGCGGCCAGTAGAAAGCTATCGTAACACTCTTGTAAGAGCAATGGCGGCCATTACAAACGTGCAAAGCGCTTGGTAAATTGTGTACTCTCTGAGATTTCTATAAGTAGTATTGATTGAAGATAATTAATACTATTATTAAAATATATATTTCTTCTCATTAAAAAAGAAAGAAAAAAAGGATACACGTAAAGCTAAAAATAACCTTCTTCAGTTGAAAAGATAGTTCATGAAACGTAGTTAAAATACAGGTATGTGAAATATTTTCAGTATTTTTTGTATCTTATGTTTTATTGTTGTTAGTGTTTGCATAACATATTTTTCATGATAAGACAAATTTCAAAGTATTATTCATGTATTTCACAGTAATGTCTCTTATTACTAACTAAAGAAATAGCTGTTTGCTTCAAATCTACATCTATTATTTAAAATTATCTTTTATTTATTTATTTTATTAATTAATTAATTTCGCATTAATTTAGTTTTGTTCCCTCGACAGTTCACTGAATATTTTTTAATCATCTCCATATAGATGAATATTTCAAGCATAAGTTAAGCTAAGAAGTTTAATCAGACCTATTTTGATTTTTCTTGAAACTTAGTTATAAAACTTTTTGTCTTTTTTATTTTCTTCTTTGTGCGTGAACGATTTTACTTTATACTAAGAATTGACTTAAATTAAGTTATTATTTATTTTTATTATTTCTTATTTTATTTTATTCTAAGGCAGCAAGCAAAAAAAATTTCTTTCTTTCTTTCTTTCTTTCTTATCTCTTTCTTATTTTTTTTAATGTTTTCGCATTTATATATTTATATTTTTAAATGCTTTAAATGCCTGCATTCGAAAAACTATAATTAACTATTTAAAATAATAAAATTATTAATATACTTTTATAAATTAATCCCAATCTAACGATTTTTTTTTTTTAACTTATGTCTTGGTAACAGTTAAAAATAATATAGAAAAAAAGAATTAAAAAAATCTTTCTCTTATTGGTTTTTATTAATAATATCAGAATACGAACTACCCATAAAATTTTGGAGTAATGATAAAACAAATCAGAATTTTAAAAATAATGAATTGATGTTAATAAAGTTTGTCTTATCTTGAAAATTACTTTGCAAACTGTAAACATAATAAAACATAATAAATACTGAAAACATTTTACAATATAGCTTTGATAATATTTTATATTCAAAATCTTTTCTTTCTTTCTTTTTTTTTTTTTTTTCAGATTAATGCTTTGCAAAAAATATTCATTTAATTAAAAAAAAAAAAAAAAAAAAAAAAAAAAAATCAACACAAGAACATATTAAATCTTAATGCTTTTACTACAAATAATAATTAATAAAATGAAAAGTACACAAATTTTATAAATACTATCTTTCTGCTTACAAATTTGTTTATTTTATTTATTTATTTTATTTTATTATTATTATTATTTTTTTTTTTTTTCTTTTCTTTTGGTCGTAGAACATAATAAAAGGACATACTCACAAATTGGAAAATTATAAATCATTTTACAATATGGTGAATATAATTTTATTTTATTGAAAATAAATTTCTGAACTGAATCTGCAAATTTCGTTTTAATTGAAAACTAAGCATTAGATATTTATGAAATTAGGATAAGATTGGGGGGGGGGGGGGGGAACTATTTTTAATTTATAAAAATAAAATAAAATAACAGCATTTCATCTGAAAATATAATAAGTTTATAGTATTAACTTGTGTTATAAATATACCGTATCATCATATTATAAAATTATAGAAATCGTACGTACAAATGGTTATTTAATGTTTATTGTGCATTTTTATATCCCCCCCCCCCACTTTTTTTACGTAAAGTAATAAAATGAAAGTTTATAGAAATCAGACGCACAGATGGTTATTTAATGATTATTCTTTTTTCTATTTTTCCCCCTTTTTATATAAAGAAAATAATAAAACCTATTGCTATTATTATGATTTAATTGTTCTTCCTATTATAATTTTTTGGGGAATTAGTTAAGGCTTTCATGCTTATTTGATGTACACATCGTTAATGAATGAAATTAAAGTAAGTTACGATAAAAACAAATAGAAGCAAACCATATGGTCGTCCCTTTAAAACTGTATACGGATTCTGATTGGTTAAAAACGAACAATATCTGAATGAAATTCGAATATTTTCTTCGAATTTTCCCTTTCTTACTTTCCTGACGTCAGCAGTTGCGGAAATCAACTCCGTTTGGCTTGAATCACTAACATCAGTGCTTTCCCCTTTTCTCTCGCAATCCCTCCCACTTTGTGAGCTGGTTATCGTAAAGTTGTGGCGTTTGACCAGAATTCGGCCCCAGGTACCTCCAACACGAGATGGCTTTGTCATTGATCAGTGATGTAACTACGACGTAACCATGACATAGTACGCTACCCATCGTTCCATTGTAATGAATACGTTTACTCTGTAAACTTTGCATCACGGTTATAGGCGATTGCCACACTGTTTATTCTAGACGCTGTACCCCTAGCAAAGGACCAGCAAAACCACAGACTAAGACTTTATTTGATACTTTAGACTGAGAGCAAAACAGAGCACTGGTAAGGTAGCAATAAGAAGGCCACGGTGCCCTTAGAGTAAAAGTTTACAAAAATATAATTAATAAAAAATAAAAGGTATATGTAATTGAAAAGAAAAGAGTAAAAATTAAACTAAGCAAAACTAAAGTAAATTAATAAAAATTGTAATAAGTTAGGATAACATGAAAAATATACTAGAATAAATGGCCAGAAAGGTCCAATAGGATAGATGGATGGTTTTATGTCGCACTGGTGCTGCGCAGATGGGCAATTGGCGACGGTCTGGGACACACCCCTAGAAGTGGTCCGGAGACATGCCATCACAATTCTGATCCTCTACGGAAGAGATAGCTCTCCCGCTTCGGTGACCCCCAGAGGTATAATTTTTTATGGGAACACGGAGGACATTGCTGCCACGAGTAACACATTGGCCTTCGAGGATCGAACTTGCATCCATCGCGTTATCAACATGACGCTCTATCCAACTGAGCTAACAAATGACAACCCAATAGGCCCTAACAATATAAACAATAAAACAGGAGAATTTTAACCAGGGTTAAACATTCTATTCAATTCTATTACAACTGCCGAGTTTCAATGGTTTCAATACCATTTCTTGGTAATTGGTACCATTCCTTACCAATGGTTTCAGTATGGCTGATGCCAAAAATTACTATATCTATGGGTTAACTTACGCCCTACTCCTACTCTACGATAAGCTGACCAAATGTCCCCATTTTCTGGAGATAAGACTACTATATAATAGTCTTATATAATAGTCTTATCTAGTATATCCAACTAATATACTAATTAAAAGGAAAATGATAAATATTCTATCATAATTTGAAGTCAAATTTGTTTTCAAATGTCTAAATAAACTGCAGCGGAATAGATTTTATATCTGCCATCCTTGGCGGGAAAAAAATATCGCCAAATTATCTGGCGAACATATCTAATTCCTTTCAAAAATCATAGTTATTTTAACAACTTATATTAAGACAGTAATGAAACAATATTTCATACAATACATATTACGAAAATATACATCTGGCATGAATATTTTCGTATTACGTTTTTGATCGCCAAATACAAAAAACGCCAAGGATGACAAAGTTTTGAAAATAAAAATTTTGTCAATTTGATAGCAAAATAAACTGAATCTAACACATGCATACGATAACTATATACACATCTATACCCAAATACGGGGATTAAAATCGGAAAATAATTTTCCTCTATTTTACCATGTTTTTATTAACTTCGATTCTTGTGTGTTTGTCAGGGACAAATCTTGCAATCGATTTTTAACTAACTTCCCGACTAGCTAGACATTTGAAACTTTCACAGTAGCTCAGAACCCGGTGACAACACAATACTTCGAAGTCAGATTTTCGAATTTTCGAATAGTTTTCTTTTAATTAATTAAAATGTGAAAATGATAAGCTCCTAATAGCAATAAAAATAGCCATTAAAATATTAACTATAATTTAATTGTTGCCAAAAAAAATTTACGAGTTCATTTTCTTTCGACTTAAAAATAAATACATTTAATTAAACGTGAGCGTTAAAAAATTGTTAAAAGTTAAATTATGCATTTGGCAAAAATTGACGTCGTTATCATTTTAAAGATTTTCTACACAATGATAAAGTGCTAATGTAGTTCATGATGCAAATATATGTTGTTCGGAAAGGATTAATATTTTATTTTTAAAACCAACTTTTTTTTTAAAATTCAAATTTCCGGTAACTCTTTAGCCAATCACATTAGAACGTCCATCTTTGGAATATCGATAATAAGAATTTTCTCGCCAAAAGTCGCCAAGGGCAAAAAGTTGTCAAATTTGGCGCCAAATCCATTACCTGCCTATTGGAGCTTTTTAATGCGTTTTAAAGAGAAGTTTAAGCTATTTAAAAACATGGTATATAAAATTTTTTTTTATCTTATAGTTATTTAATAATTTTTTACAAAAAATCCAATGGGCGATTAACATAGGAAATCTTTTTCTTGCATCCACGGACGGTCAGTGACGTCACACTTCACTTTCGAATATTGAAAACATTTTTCTAAGTTTTAAAAGATTGTAGACAGATTAATCAACAATATTTTATTTTTAGTCCTTATTTATTAGGAATGAAAAAATACATCCTTGCGGATAATTGTAGCACTTTTTAACGCTTCTCTATCAAAAAGGTACTGTAATCTGGGATTGGATGGTTGGGTTTTACCTCGCACAAGTGCTACGCAGATGGGCAATTGGCGACGGTCTGGGAAACACCCCTAGAGGTGTTCCGGAGACATGCCATCACAATTTTGATCCTCCACGGAAAGGATGGCTCTCCCGCTTCGGTGACCCCCAGAGGTATAATTTTTGATGGGAACATGGAGGACATTGCGGCCACGACAGATTTTACGCGCACCAGCCACCATTAGTGTACACGACGGTCTTTAGCCGGCTCGAGTACCGAACTTGCAATCTTCCAATTACGAGGCCGGCGCTCTACCGACTGGGATACCGTGGCCCACTGTAATCTGGTCAAACTACTCTACGACGTACTAGAGATACGAAAATGGGTAATCTGTGAAGGTCTGGGACAAGTATTAACATAAAGAAAATACCAGTGAAAAGTTTAAAGGTGTTTTTCCATAACCCTTTAAGATCGGGAACATTTTTAACCGATTTCAAAAAAGAAGGAAGGTTCTCAATTCAAACCGTATGTTTTTTTTTTGTTGTTGTTTGTTAGCTCATAACTTCTGAACGGATGCTCCGATTTTGATACTTGGTCTGAAATAGGTTCCATTGTAATATCTTTACGATCTAAAGAAAATACAGGGTGCCCAAAAAAATCAGTCCCAACTCTTTTAACTGCTAAACGGCTGCAGCTATAGTGATAAAAATGGTATGTAAGAATAGCAAAGTGGCCATGCAGTACAAGGTTAAACCGCTTGCAGCACCACCTGGTGGAAAATAGAAGAGTTAGTGTTCCTATCTCGAAAACGGTTCTAGAGAAAAAAGTGAATTACAAAGTTGAAGAGTATCATCGATTTAGTACAAAAAATATTGTTTAGACATTCATGCTAGCGTTCCTATCTCGGAAACGGTTCAAGACAGGGGGAAAAGGTGAATTATAAAATTGCAGAGCATCATAGATTTAGTACGAAAAGAAACGTGCATTTGTTTGTTCGCAAAAAACGTGCATTTGTTTGTTCGCAATTTCTTACGCTATGCACACTTGAGCTACATTGCACAAGTTGTAGCGTAGCTGGTGAGACATACGCTAGATAGTTCAAAATACGGTTACTTGATACTTTTTGTTTAGTACATAGGTATCAAAGAAATGATTTCGGACCATATACTCTCCTATACATGTGTGGGGTAGGTGCCGAATGGTCTTTGACTATTAGCCGGCTGTAAATTTTAGTCATTACAATACAAGAAAACACCTTTTCCCCAATCTTTTTTTTTTCTCTTGTTCTATTAGAATGATAAGAGTATTTTTCCTACTTCTTTAACTTCAAAAGGCGAATGCGGTCGCCACTACTGTAATTTAAGCCCCATGTCTCCTGGACCTTTTAAAGGTCTCAGATAACAATTATTCAAAGATGAGATAACCCCTTATTTTCTAATTTTAAGAGTTTACTCAGTAGGGGGACTTGCAGGAGTATCCTTTCAAGAAAGAGTCGCAATAACATTCTTCTGTAAAATGGGTAGGGTAGGATAGGAAATAGAATTAAGATGTGTCAGCTCAAGAAGAAAGGAAGTAGCAAAAAATAATTATTGGACAATTCTTAGATTTTTCAGGAAGTTCTCAATTTGGGAATATTCTCTCATGATCTCAACTTTTGCTAAGCAAAAAATATAAGTGGAAGTAGCGTTTTAAAACAATGAAAAATTTCAAACTGGAAAACTCTCAAATCTATATTTTTAAGAAAGCGGTATTTGTCTTCATATTCGCAGTTATTCTGTGCTTTCATTTATTTTATTCCTTACTAGCAGTCTACGCCCGCTTCGCTGGTCACTATTTTTAAATGAATCACAATAATTAATGAATTCTCAAAATTGCATTAATTTTTATCATGTGATAAAAAAAGCGAAAAAAAATTTCTGATCGGGAAAAATGTCGCACCGGGTCCAACCTGCCTTCGGCAGCGTAGACCCGTGAGCTGCGCGCACGTATTCCTTCACCAGCCTTATGACTTCTAAAAATTCCATGTTATGACTCATAAACTTTCATTCTTAAGAAAAGGAATTAAAAAATATATCATTTAGCATCGGGTAAAAAAACACCGGGACCCCACTGGCTTCTGCCGCGCACACCCGTGCGCGCGCACATGTTAAGATATACGTGCGGTGAGAGCACATATTCCTTCTGAAATCAAACTCTTATTCTAAAGAAAAGAAAACTAAAAGAATCATTTCTCATCAGGTAAATTGTCGGACCGGGTCACCACTGCCTTCGGCCAGGCCCCGACTTACGGCAGGGCATACGGGGCAAATGCCCTGGGCCCCCCTTCTGGAAGGGGCCCCCTACGGGCGAATACAGAAATTCTGCAACCTAAAGACCTCTTATGCCACTGCAAGGGAGCCCCCCAGAATAGGCTTGCCCCGGGGCTGCAGGTAGTCTAAGTCGGGCCCTGCCTTCGGCAGCGTAGTCTCGTGCACGCTGCGCGCCTATTCATTCCCCACCCTTCCAGCCCTCCTAATTAACTTACATATACCAATTTTGAACGGTCTTACTCAGTTAGCTGAGATGCAAAAGAAAACCTGATCAGGACACCTTAAAATTGTAAATCAGGTGAAATCTCGAATTCCACATTCGATAATATAAAAGAACTTTAAAATATCTTTCGAATGATGTATTAGAAATAATTTAATCATAATTAGAATTTGAAATATTGAAATTTAAAAATATTACAGCGCCATCTGGTGGTAGAAATTTCTGTAATCTATTGTTCCATTCCAGATCAACATAGCTTTCAAATGATGTATTACTCATGAAATTATTTTAATTAGTAGCTGAGATACAAAAGAAAACTGATTCAGGAGACCACAAAACGTGTAAATATGGTGAAAACTTTCGATAATATAAAAGAACTTTAAAATATCTTTCGAATGATGTATTAAAAATAATTTAATCATAATTAGAAATTGAAATTTTAAAATATTACATCGCCATCTGGCGGTAGAAATTTCTGTAATCCACTGTTCGATTCCAAATCAAAAAAGCTTTCTAATGATGTATTACTTATGAAATTATTTTAATTAGTAGCTGAGATACAAAAGAAAACCTAATCAGGACACCTCAAAACGTGTAAATCGGGTGAAATCTTGAATTCCATTTTCGATAATGTAAAAGTACTTTAAAATGTGTATCAACTCAACAAAGCTTTCAAATGATGTATTACTTATGAAATTTTTTTAATTAATAACTGAGATATAAAAGAAAACTGATTCAGGACACCTCAAAACGTGTAAATCTGGTGAAAACTTTCGATAATTTAAAAGAACTTTAAAATATCTTTCGAATGATTTATTAAAAATAATTTAATCTTAATTAGAAATTGAAATTTTGAAATTTTAAAATATTACAGCGCCATCTGGCGGTACAAATTTCTGTATTCCACTGTTCGATTCCAAATCAAAAAAGCTTTCTAATGATGCATTACTTATGAAATTATTTTAATTAGTAGCTGAGATACAAAAGAAAACTGATTCAGGACACCTCAAAACGTGTAAATCTGGTGGAAACTTTCGATGAACTTTAAAATATCTTTCGAATGATATATTAAAAATCATTTACTCATAATTAGAAATTGAAATATTGAAATTTTAAAATATTGCAGCGCCATCTGGCGGTACAAATTTCTGTATTCCACTGTTCGATTCCAAATCAAAAAAGCTTTCTAATGATGTATTACTTATGAAATTATTTTAATTAGTAGCTGAGATACAAAAAAAAAACTGATTCAGGATACCTCAAAACATGTAAATCTGGTGAAAACTTTCGATAATTTAAAGAAACTTTAAAATATCTTTCGAATGATGTATTAAAAATAATTTAATCATAATTAGAAATTGAAATATTAAAATTTTAAAATATTACAGCGCCATCTGGTGGTACAAATTTCTGTATTCCCCTGTTCGATTCCAAATCAAAAAAGCTTGCTAATGATGCATTACTTATGAAATTATTTTAATTAGTAGCTGAGATACAAAAGAAAACTTAATCAGGAGACCTTAAAACGTTTAAATCGCGTGAAATCTCGAATTCCATTATATACGGTAGTCGGTTAATGGAAGGAGACAGAAATTTGTGGCGTCTACTCTTGAAATTCAATTAAAATAAGTTTCAAAATGACATATTACTTTTGAAATTATGCTAATTAGAAGCTGAGATACAAAAATGATATAAACAATATTATAAAACGATTTATGTCTGACTTTTTCGTGGTTTTCTCCGAAACTTGCGTAATTCCGGGCTAAATACTTTTAAAAATCCATAGTATGAAATGTGAAAGGAGTACCAGAATTCGAAACTCTGCAAAATATAAAAGAATAAAAGCGTTCTGGGTTTTCCGTTGTTTTCCCCGAAACAACCGTTTCTTTTCTACGTTTTCGCCCCTCCCCCTCTTTCCGTCCCTTCTAATAATTTTACACTTGAAAATATCCGCAATCGATTTATCTTTCCTTAAAACCTAATAATAACAATTTCAAACGCTGTAACTCTTTTTTTTTTAAAGAATAAAGGCGTTCTGGGTTTTCCGTTGTTTTCTCCGAAACAACCGTTCCTTTTCTACGTTTTTGCTCCTCCCCCCCCCCCCTCTCCGTCCCTTCTAATAATTTTACACTTGAAAATATCCGCCATCGATTTATCTTTCCTTAAAACCTAATAATAACAATTTCAAACGCTGTAACGCTTTTTTTTGCCCCTTCGCCCCCCCTCCCCCTCAAGCCCTTCCTAATAATTCTACACTTTCCAGTGGCGGATCCAGAACTTGACTTTTGGGGGGGCGGGCTATGATTTTTCAAAGTGTTATTCTAGACCAATAAAAAATTTACAAATGCAATATGCAGCTGTGAATGTCAGTGTTTTTTTTTTTTTTTTTTTTTTTTTTTTTTTTTTTTTTTGGGGGGGGGGGCTTCAGCCCCCTAGGATCCCCCTTAAATCCGCCACTGGCACATTCAAAAATATTCAGAATCGAATTATCGGGCGTTAAAACTAAATATTACGAAATTTCAACGGCATATCTCAATTTAAAATAGTGCAAAATATAATACAAAATTTAATCTAATTTTTTTGTTTATCCACATATTTTCATGAAAATTTAACAGTAGCTTTATAATATGCTGTCTAGGCCGAATATTAATTCAAATGTAACGTGAATTAAAATTTGAAAAAATTTGAAAATTGCAATTTTTCTCCCCATTGTAAAACACGTGACATCTTGATCGGTTACAATCATTTCCTTTCTCATGGCAGACGATAGTCTGGCATTTTAAATGATGTTGCCACAAAAAATTCATACTTTAGTTAATTTTAAAAAATCTAATTGTTGTACCGATAAGCCACTTGCACACTTAGATTCAGAAAAAATGCTCCTTTCATTTGGTATCGAAATCGTAACGATCGGACAAATATTTCTAATTTATTTTCCACTTTTTCTGCTTTTAACTCTGTTAAAATATTAGATAGATTCCTTACAGGAGATCTACCTATTGCAATAGTTCTCATGACTCGACTTCTGGAAAATTTCTTCATATCTTCACTGATCATGACCCCTAGAACCCAAAACCACCCTCCGTTCAAAAGTTTATATATATATATATATATATATATATATATATGTATAACGCTTTTTCTCATGTTAAGTTGTGAACACGATAACTGGAGTAATTTTTATTTAAATTTAACCAGCTGGGGATATGTTGTCAGGACAGTTAAGATCTCGGTCGAGTTCGTAGATGGGGTATCCAGCTCAAAGGGGGTGAAAATGGTGGGGGGTGGAAATTTTGATTTGCTCATAATTTCTTTAATATTGAAAATAGGAAAATACTTCAAATCAGGTGAATTACCGCCTTACCCTGAAGAACAATTTTTGTATTCAAACTTTTTCGATAACTTCAATTGCTTAAAAGTTACAAGTTAAAAAGTGATTTTTCGTCAATTGTAATGAAGCCGACTTTTTCTTTGGCTTTAATTGCTTAAATGGACCATATTCCTCGTTTGGGTTCGAGACTATAAAAAATCAGCTGTTTTGGGGAAACAGTTCTCAACTCTACCATAGCAAAGCATTGTGGCTTGCAAATTTTTATCTTGCAATATTATTTCTATGAGTTACAGATTATATGAAATTGAAGTAAGAGTGATATAGTGATAACTTTGTTTTGTTTTTAATCCAGTTTTAGTAATATACTTTAATATTAATCAACATATGTAATGTTAAAAGATGTCATGTGAACTGTGGCGATGTTAACAAATTTAAATGAATGTTCTATCTAATAGATTCCTTTATTAAAATGATTGAAATTCTAATTATTTAAGCTTTGATGTCTATATATATGTGTGTGTGTGTATAAAATGTTCTTATTAATCTTTTATTCATTATATATATGTATGTTTGTGTGTGTGTATACATAAAGTGTTCTGCAATTTTACGTTATGGAATAGTCTTAACTTTATCATTCGATTCAGTTGTTTACATTTCTCTTTTGTTCTTGTTTGAACATTATTATTAAGTTTCACTGCAGAAATATTTACGAAAATGTTATGCGTAACAATAAAATGGCATGTTGAATCTAATTTGTTTACAAAATATCGGCCACGTGTTCGGCGATTTTACCTACGGTGACGTCACAGGAATATTGTCCATTTATAATCTGATGCTTACGTCACGTGCAATCGATAATAAAAAGGATAGCTGGAAATATAAAAACCATGGTAAAAGCTTTAATTAATCATTTAAAAATAATTATAAGGTAAAAAAAAACTTTTTATATACCATGTTTTTAAATTTTCTGTTGAATCGTTGAATCATAGCTGCTATACGCAAGCGAAGTGTGACGTCACTAACCGACAGTGGGGCCAAAAAAAAAGGTTTCCTATGTTAATTATCCACTGGATTTTTTGTAAAAATTATTAAAAATTAAGAAAAATTATTTCCTGGTTGTAATCCTCATATTTGGATATAGTTATATATAAGTTTTTGTCTACATGTGTTAGATTGAGTTACTTTTGCTGTAAAATTGATAAGCTTTTAATTTTAAATTTCAAAATTGTGTCGTCCTTGGCGATTTTTGTATTTGGCGATCAAAAACGTAGTACGAAAATATACATACTAGATGCATATTTTCGAATATGCATTGTACGATATATTGTTTCATATTATAAGGTTGGGTTGTCTTGCTCTTAATAGGATCTCCGAGTTCGTTTCGGCGGCTCCGGTCGGCGGGTTTGTGGATGGGTTCCTTCTCTCCCACCTCCTCCCAGGCTTCGGCCGCCATAAACCTCCGGGTTGGCGGGAGGTTGGGTTGTCTGGTCTTGCTCTTAATATACGTTGTTGAAATAACCATGATTTTTGAAAGGAACTAAATATGTTCGCCAAATAATTTGGCGATTTTTTTTTCTGCCAAGGACGACTGATATCAAATATTCCGCTGCAATATATTAATATTTTATATCCGACGCTTTATTTAGACATTTGAAAACAAATCTGACTTCAAATTATGTTAGAATATTTATTATTTTCTTTTTAATTAGTATATTAGTTGGATATTTATTGTGTAAATATAACCCTTTGAAATAAAATGTTTATGTTTACATTCGAAAATGTAAGTTAAAAAATTTTTTTTTCTACAGTTTTGAAATTGTTACAGAAAATAAAATTTTTAAAGTGATAATGACGTCAATTTCTGTAAGATGCATAATTTAACTTTTTACAATTTTTTAACGGTCACGTTTAATTAAATGTATTTATTTTGATGTCGAAAGAAAATGAACTCGTAATTTCTTTTTAGCAACAATTAAATTATAGCTAATATTTTAATGACTATTTATATGCTATTATAGGAGGTTATTATTTTCATATTTTAATTAATTAAAAGAAAACAAATCAAAAATTCGAAAATCTGACTTGAAGTATCGTGTTATCACCGGGTTCTGAGCTGCTGTGAAAGTTTCAAATGTCTAGCTAGAAGGGAAGTTAGTTAAAAATAGATTGTAAGATTTGTACCGGACAAACAAACAATCAAGGATCGAAGTTAATAAAAACATGGTAATATAAAATTAAAATAATACGTTTGTCTTGGTAGAAATATTGTTTGTGGTGAATAGTTTAGAACACCGGTTTACGCAAGAATTTAAATTTACGATTGAAATTGAGAGTAATACGTTACAACTTCATTTGATTTTTTTCTTGTGGAAACAAGATATTGGTCTGAGAAGAGATATGAGGTTTTTGCATAGAATAATAATAGAGAAGAAGGAGCATGCCAATACTGTTAATGCTTACAAACCCCTTCTAGTGAAATGCCAGCGAAAGCTACTTTTGCTACTCAAAACCTTAAAGTAGGGCCATAGAAAAATAATAATATCGCTGTTTGTTGTGGCAACACAACAGCTTATTAGAAACACTTATGCTCCTTCTTCCTTTATTATTATTCTATGGGTTTTTGCGTGGGAAGAAAGTATAATGACGCCGAAGCTGCAAGTTTTCATCGCCAAGCTCACCAAATTTTGTCATCAAATAACTAATTTCGTCGCCAAGTCAAAAATTTCATCACCAACTATCAAATTTTGCCGCCAAATCACAAATTTCATTGCTAAGTCGCAAGTTTTGTCATGAAATTGTATATCTTTATGGCTTGTTTGTTGAATGATTATGAGCTTGGATTTTTAAAGAAATTGAAACATTTACTGACAAATAAATCTAGCCTAAAATTTTAAGTAGAATGAATAGTAGTAGTTGATAATTAAATTTCTTAAAAATAGAATAGCGACGTAAATAATGCAATGTGTGGGAACAAAGCCATTGGCCAAGTATGTGTTAATGCATATGTAATATTTCTTTATTTTTGTAACATTAACGTAAAGGAATCTACCTTTGCCTTTAAGCTTGCCGAAAAGGGATTTTTCTTTTTTTATGCAATGGCGGTGAATTCTCAGTCATTGAGATCGCTTTTAGATTAGACATGAGTGGACATTTTAATTAATATCTCCACAACTAATTAAAAATTTTAAATTCTGTTTTAAGGAGCCCCTCGGGAAGGCTCCTGAGCATCCGTATGTCAATTTTTGTACTTCTGCATTCAGTAGGGGCTGAACGTATAAAAGAACAGACAGACAGACAGACAAACCTTTTCTTTTATTATTATAGACTAGCAGGCTACGCCCGCTTCGCTGGTCACTATTTTTAAATGAATCACAATAATTAATGAATTCTCAAAATTGCATTAATTTGTGTCATGTGATAAAAAAAGAGAAAAAAAAATTCTGATCGGGAAAAATGTCGCACCGGGTCCCCACTGCCTTCGGCAGCGTAGACCCGTGCACTGCGCGCACGTATTCCTTCACTATCCTTATGACTTCTCAAAATTCAATGTTATTACTCATAAACTTTCATTCTCAAGAAAAGGAATTAAAAAATATATCATTTAGCATCGGGTAAAAACTCACACCGGGACGCCACTGCCCTCGGCAGTGAAGGCCCATGCGCGCTGCGCGCGCACGCTTGAGGTGCGCACGCTTGAGCACGTGCGCTGTACACGCATATTCCTTCTCAACTCAAACTTTTATTATTAAGAAAATAAAATTAAATTTTTTTTTTTATCATCGGGTAAAAACTCGCACCGGGTCCCAAACCCATGCGCCTTCCCCACCGTTCCAGCCCCTCCTAATTAACTTGCATATACCAATTTTGAACGGTCTTACTCAATTAGCTGAGATGCAAAAGAAAACCTATCAGGACACTTTAAATTGTAAATCAGGTGAAATCTTGAATTCCACTTTCGATAATGTAAAAGAACTTTAAAATATCTTTCGAATGATGTATTAGAAATAATTTAATCATAATTAGAATATGAAATATTGAAATTTAAAAATATTACAGCGCCATCTGGCGGTAGAAATTTCTGTAATCTATTGTTCCATTCCAGTTACTTATTCTTACTCAATTAGCTAAGATGCAAAAGAAAACCTGATCAGGACACTTTAAATTGTAAATCAGGTGAAATCTCGAATTCCACTTTCGATAATGTAAAAAAACTTTAAAATATCTTTCGAATGATGTATTAGAAATAATTTAATCATAATTAGAATATTAGATGAATATTACAGCGCCATCTGGTGGTAGAAATTTCTGTAATCTATTGTTCCAAAGAAAACCTAATCAGGACACCTCAAAACGTGTAAATCGGGTGAAATCTTGAATTCCATTTTTCGATAATGTAAAAGTACTTTAAAATTTGTATCAACTAAAATAAGCTTTCAAATGATGTATTACTTATGAACTTTTTTTAATTAATAACTGAGATACAAAAAAAAAAAAAAAAAACTGATTCAGGACACCTCAAAACGTGTAATTCTGGTGAAAACTTTCGATAATTTAAAAGAACTTTAAAATATCTTTCGAATGATGTATTACAAATAATTTAATCATAATTAGAAATTGAAATATTGAAATTTTAAAATATTACAGCGCCATCTGGTGGTACAAATTTCTGTATTCCACTGTTCGATTCCAAATCAAAAAAGCTTTCTAATGATGTACTAATTACGAAATTATTTTAATTAGTAGGTGAGATACAAAAGAAAACTAATTCAGGAGACCTCAAAACGTGTAAATCTGGTGAAAACTGTCGATAATATAAAAGAACTTTAAAATATCTTTCGAATGATGCATTAAAAATAATTTAATCATAATTAGAAATTGAAATATTGAAATTTGAAAATATTACAGCGCCATCTGGCGGTAGAAATTTCTGTAATCCACTGTTCGATTCCAAATCAAAAAAGCTTTCTAATGATGTATTACTTATAAAATTATTTTAATTCGTAGCTGAGATACAAAAGAAAACGTAATCAGGACACCTCAAAACGTGTAAATCGGGTGAAATCTCGAATTCCATTTTCGATAATGTAAAAGTACTTTAAAATGTGTATCAAGTCAACAAAGCTTTCAAATGATGTATTACTTATGAAATTTTTTTAATTAATAACTGAGATATAAAAGAAAACTGATTCAGGAGACCTCAAAACGTGTAAATCTGGTGAAAACTTTCGATAATTTAAAAGAAGTTTAAAATATCTTTCGAATGATGTATTAAAAATAATTTAATCATAATTAGAAATTGAAATTTTAAAATATTACAGCGCCATCTGGCGGTACAAATTTCTGTATTCCACTGTTCGATTCCAAATCTAAAAAAGCTTTCTAATGATGCATTACTCATGAAATTATTTTAATTAGTAGCTGAGATACAAAAGAAAACTAATTCAAGAAACCTCAAAGCGTGTAAATCTGGTGAAAACTTTCGATAATTTAAAAGAACTTTAAAATATCTTTCGAATGATGTATCAAAAATAATTTAATTGGAATTTGAAATATTGAAATTTTAAAATATCTGGCGGTAGAAATTTCTGTAATCTACTGTTCAACTCCAAATCAACAAAGCTTTCAAATAATGTGTTACTTATGAAATTATTTTAATTAGTAGCTGTGATACAAAAGAAAACCTAATCAGGATATTATAAAACATGTAAATTACGTGAAATCTCTAATTCCATTATCTGCGGTAGTTTTATTAATGGAAGTAAAAAGAAAAATAAATATTTTTTATTTCGCCAAAACCTATACCACGGTAGACGGGTAATGGAAATAAAAAGAAAAAGAAAAAGTATTTTTTAGTTCCTTCAAATGTATTTTGTTGCTATGGAAACTCCTATCGCCTATTGAAAGGTAGATTACGTGTTAGAATAAAATTTAATTAGCAATTAAAATGTAACTGCTTTGTTTATTAATGAAATTTGATGAAATTTTAACTGCAGGTTGGTTTTGTGCTGAATAGGTTGTATATTAAGTGTTGTGTACGAAAAAGAAAATTTGAAGCACTTTGAAATTTGCAATTTTTAACCCCAGTTAAAGATCATGTGACATTAATGACTTGCACGTTTTTTTTCCGTTAGAGACAGCTGTTAAAATCGTCTGCTGAATGCAGATAGAATGCCTCTTTTTAAGCAATAAGGATTTTTGGTCATTTTCGCGATCGATATGGGTCAGCATTTTAATTAATATCTCCGAAACTAATTAAGATTTTTAAATTCTGTTTCGAGGAAAACATCGGAAAGGCTCCAGAGCATCCGTATGTCAATTCTTGTACTTCTGCGTTCAATAGGGGCTGAACGTATAAAAGAACAGACAGACAGACAGACAAACCTTTCCATTTATTATTATAGATAATTTAAAATGTGCAAAATCGGCGCGATTGTCCCTATTACATCTTATTTATTTTCTTTGCAACCACTTTCCAAATTAATAAAAACTGTCCCACAAAGCGAAGAAAGCGGAATTTTTAATACAGTATATCTATCTGCATTTTGTCTTGATTATAGCCGATAGTTACTAATTATAGCACATTTTCTATATGATGCATTATTTTATATAAAAATTAAACAAGTTAAAAAAAATAATAAAATAAATAAATATCTACATAAATGCTTTTAGATTGCGAATTGTGATTATTTATAGATGGAAAAGATTTTTCAGTCGGCAGCAAAATTATTCGAGCGCTAGCAATAATTCCTATGTAAAAAATGCACTTCATACTGCTTTGTTAAATAAATCCTTGCCGTGTCATATGTTCTTAGCCAGTCTAAGAACATGATTAGACAAGGATTTATTCAACAAAACATTGTTAAATGTACTTTTTTTCACATGAGAATTATTGCTAATGCTCAAAAAATTTTGCTGCCGACTGTATCAAAAAGTACTAAAAGTGTGTAATTATATATATGTAACGTATTTAATTGATTGCTGAAAGAGAGATGACAGTCGCACCACAAATGGAGACGAGGCGTTGTTCAGGCAAACATCTTTATTACTTCAGCATTGCAGAGTCGGGACGGGGCAAGACGAAATGGAGTTAATCCGACGAGCTCCGAATTCGCGCCGGCCGGCACCCGATTCGGGCCGCCGCGTTCGGTGGGGAATAATTATAAGATTTACGTTAATTTCGGAGGGCTGGCCACATGGAAAAGTTTAACAAGTCAAGATCGTGTGAAATCGTTCCGTTTGTTTACTGTTTGGGCTTTTATACCCGTAATTTTTGGTGTAATTTGGCGTAGTTCTAATTCCAGCCCATTTTATTTAATTGGTTATTTTGTTCAAAACCAACGCCTTCTCCTGCCTTTTTATTGGTTATATTTTTGTATTCTGCAGACCTCGCGATTCGGATCGGCGCCATATTTTCCCAAACCATTAAAACATTATTTATTGCTTTGTATCTGACATGAAATAATCAAACCGCAAATTAGACTCATTAAAACTGCTTATTAAATTTATTTCTAGGCCAATTATAAAGCTATTTCCAGACATCAAAATACTTAAATGATTAACTTATTTATTTCACATGATCGCGACTGCGATTTTCGTTCATTATTTTTTATGCTTTTAATCTTACAGCTTAATATGAAATCTCCTTTCATTTATTTTGCAATATTACTTTGAAATATAACCAGAATACCCTGAAACTCTGAAAATGTTAATTCTTACTTTTTTTTATCTCTTATATTTCATATATATATACAAACCTTTTATTATAACTTACTTCTGAATTCAATAGATGTATTGGAATCGTAAAAATTTTTCGACTTCCGGTTCTCGGTGGATTTACACGCTTTGAGAGGTTTAGAACGCGATTTGACCTTTTTTAGAAAATGTCTGTCTGTTAGTTTGTGTGTATGACAAAATATTTGTGGCGACTGTATCTCAAGAACTACAGCACAGAATTACATATAATTTTATTTGTAGATTCACCTTGCCCTAAATTAGTGCCTATCAACTTTTGGTGTCTGCTGCTCAACAGGTGGTTTTGCTGTGCAACGACTTCCTCAATTTAAGGAAAGGCTATATCTCAGTTACTATTGCACAAAAATGCATAAAAAAATTAGTGCTTATGATCTTTTGGTGACAACCACTCAACAGGTGGCACTGCTATACAGTGATCTCTACTGTTTTAGAAGAAGCTATATAGTGCCAATCAATTTTTGGTGTTAACTACTCAACAGGTGGCGCTGTTAAGCAGAGATTTTCACAATTTTAGGGAGGGCTATATCTCAAGAACTACTGCGTAAAATTGCATAAAAATTTATAAGTGGATGCACCTTGATATAAGTTAGTGCGACTTTTGGTACTAATTACCTAACAGGTGGGGTTGCTACACTGCGATTTCCTCAGTTTAAGGAAGAGCTATGTCTCAAGTTCTAATGCGTATAATCAAACAACGATTAATATGTGAGAAAGCCATTATGAGACATTATGTCGACTCAGTTTGGATGTATATCTACCAATAGATTACGCTGTTATAGCGCAATTTTTCCCGACAACAGCAGTATTACTATATTTCAACTTCTATGGCATTTAACTGTATAAAACTTGATATATGAGATGACCATTATAAAAACGCATTTTTTAAGATGTTTGTTAAACTGTGTTTCTTTGGATATTTAGTGTTCAGTCAGGAAAAAAAAAAAAAAAAAAAAAAAAAAAAACGCAACACTCAACGTAACTTCGTTGCTTTGCTAATCGATGTAGAAAAATGTAATAGGTATCATTCGACGGGGAATTGTGAGTAGTTTCAGAAAATGAACAGAAATTTTGAATTAGGGGTCGTCTACATATTAAAACGCGCACCAACTTTGATTTTTTCAATGGTAATGCCCCATTTTTATTTTATATTTGAATTTCTGGGATCGCGACAACGCGAAAAAGTATATTGGTTGTATGTTTTACTTATTTTCTCACAGAATTATAAGCGTTCAAAGTTTGAAGGTGCTAATGTTAAATTCATATTTCAAACTTTTATTAATATCTTCACAAAAAGTAACTTGATCGATATAATTTTTTTTTTTTTTACGAGATACAGTGAAGAAACCCAAACCTAATCCATCATTACTTTTGATTCTGAAAAATATTTTTAATTCTGAAAAATATTAATAAATTCATATTCATAAAAATTATGAATTATGACCTATATTAATTTTTACATAAAATGAATCTTAATGCTGAAAAATATGGGTGTGCAAATTTGCAGCTCATTCCAGTTATTAGTTTTCGAGATATAAATAAATCTTTCTTTTGGAGTGGTTTAGGGGGCCGTCTCTTATAAAGTTTTGCATGAGATAACGAATCAAATCTTTAAAAATAATAAAGAAAACTAAACAAAATATTTTTATTTTTTATTTACGGGTCAAATTATATAACAACAGCGTCAAACGCAATGAAATGAAACAAAAATGATGAATTTTAGACATTAGTTTTAGCATCAAGAATTCCTGTTTTCTAAAGAAGACAAGCCCCGCCTTCATCGTTCTTCAAAACAAAACAATACAGAAAAAAAAAAGTAAATGTGACATTGAGTATTCGTGTTAAACACCTTATTTTATGTTGACAAAAATACGCAGAAGTGGTATTTACTTCATCGATTAATTGGTGATAAATTTTGAATCTTTTAAACGAACACTAGAAGAAAAAAAATTAACTAAATAGGCGGGGTTTACTGTTTTAAATAGAAAAATAGGTTTAATGTGAAATTGTCAAATATAAATAACGAATGGAACTGGAATGCAAGACAGACTTGTAAACTCGTTTCTTAACTACTGTCATAGTTAAAAAAAGCTTAATCATTTGCTTCATATATTGCTTTATTTTATTGTATTTATTTACTTATTTATATATTTTATAGGGGGGAGGAATACTATTTTAAGGACACTTTAGTCTTTAAAATTTTATTAATATATTTTAACTTTATACATTTTTAAAAACATACTTTAACTTTTATAAATATATTTTAACACTTTTTGCGACTGCAGGATTTTGTCTTTTTGACAGTAAGACCCGCCTACGGGCATTATACTCTCAAAATATAATATTTTAGAACACATTTTCTGTATTCACGATTATATTACAAATGGATATACATTATAATTATATTCTTTCTAATCAATATATTTCTATCCGTAGTATATTTTATTGCAAAAATATGAATACTGTGTACACACTTAAGAAATATGTAACACACAAATTACGAAAGAAACGCCCACTGGCAGAGATACAGATTTTCAAATGGCGTGAATCTACTTCGGCGTGCGTTTTGCATGCCGATAAACTTTGAGTCAAAAAATATATTTAACTAAAAAACACCAGCCAATTAAATATTAACATTGTTTAATAGAAAATAAAATAAAACGATAAACATTAATTTAGAGATTAGTGAATAAACAAAAACATTTCAAGTACAAACAGGCATTTGCCAGCGACCCAACGGCCGACGATAACAGCGGGAACAGAAGCAGAGCACAGACTGATGCTGAGAGAGACGCGCGAATGTTTCTCCCTCTTGGCAGGTTGCCATATTACAGTTTTTCCGCCAACTGGCAGTAAGGGCAGTTCTTTATCGCTATTTTGGCATAGCGAACCGCTGCACACTCCTTCCGCAGTGTCATTGAAAATGCACGTAACGACGTGGGGGACGAACAGGTCGCCCCATACGGGTCCTCTGCGTAACTGGAACAGTTTGTACATCTGGTGGTGTATTGGCATTCTGAGGAGGAGTGTGGGTCTGTTGTCCTTCACGGGCTGGTTGTGGTTTGGATGGTACAGTAGCACTTTGAGGTGAAGTGGTTGAAAAGTCCATAGATATAAAAGCAGGTTTGAGACGATCTATAGACACCGTGTGAGAAGTCCCTTTAATTTCGATGTCAAAAGTTTTTCTCGTCTGAAAATGACCTTGTATGGTCCGTCATATGGTGCTTGGAGAGGTTTACGCACACTATCATGCCGAAGGAACACATGCGAGCACATTTTGAGGTGAGGATGCACAAAAATTGTTTTTTGACCGTGGCAGGAAGTCTGAATAGGACGCACCTTGGCGAAATGGCATTTTAGGTCTTCTACCAGCTGCTTAGGTGAGATATCCACAGGGGTTGGATCGAAGAACTCACCTGGTAGTCGTAAGGATTTACCATACACTAATTCAGCAGTTGTTGATCTCAGATCCTCTTTGAAGACTGAACGGAAACCAAGCAGTAAAACTGGTAATGCTGTAGACCACTTATCGGTGTCGTAGGCTTTCAAGGCTGCCTTTAATGGGCGGTGAAATTCTTCTATTAAGCCATTTGCCTGAGGGTGATATGGTGAAGTTCTAATTCTTTTAATTCCTAGCAGCTGAGCAAGAGATGTAAACAAGGCACTTTCAAATTGTCTGCCTTGATCCGTGGTGATACGGGATGGACATCCATTTGCCTGAGGGTGATATGGTGAAGTTCTAATTCTTTTAATTCCTAGCAGCTGAGCAAGAGATGTAAACAAGGCACTTTCAAATTGTCTGCCTTGATCCGTGGTGATACGGGATGGACATCCGAATCGAGCAATCCACTGGGTAAAAAAGTTTTGTGCGACTGTCTGTGCAGATATATCTGGTATTGGAACTGCTTCTGGCCACCTAGTGTACCTGTCTATCATAGTTAAACAATAGTAATTTCCCTGTGAAGGAGGAAGGGGACCGATAAGGTCGAGGTGTATGTGTTCAAATCTTTGTGATTGGTCTAAAAATTTACCTACAGGGGATTTTGTATGGCGAATTATCTTTGACTTTTGACATGGGATGCAAGTCCTAGCCCACTCGGCACAATCTTTTCGAATGGACTGCCAAACAAATCGGGATCGGATAAGTTTTGAAGTACTGCGGATACTAGGGTGGGATAAATTATGTAAAGATAAAAATACCTTTTTACGGAATAATTGAGGAATGTATGGACGAGCCGTGCCCGTTAACAAATCGCAATAAATATGTGTTTGATTATCTGATAAAAATATTTTTTTCAATTGTAAAGTTTTTGAATTTTTAATTAAATTTTCTAACTCTGGGTCTGTTTGTTGTGCTCGGGCAATTTCCGTATAGTCGATGGGATTTGGCATGCTTATGGAATCTATACGTGAAAGTGCATCTGCTATAATGTTGTCTGAGCCTTTTATGTGCTGAATATCTGTGGTGAATTGGGATATAAAATCCAATTGCCTAGCCTGCCTTGGGGAACATCTATCTGAACGCTGTTGGAAGGCATAAGTTAAGGGCTTATGGTCGGTGAATAAAGAAAATTGTCTCGCTTCGAGCATATGCCTAAAATGTTTGATGGCAGCGTAAGCTGCTAATAACTCTCTGTCATATGCGCTATACTTTTTCTCTGTTTGGGAAAGTTTCCGAGAGAAAAATGCCAAAGGCTGTAATTCCTGTTTTACAATTTGCGACAATGATCCCCCAATTGCAAAATCTGATGCGTCAACTTGTAAAATTAATTCTGCATCTGGCTTGGGATGTGCCAATAAAACTGCAGTTGAGATTAATTGTTTGCATTTTTGGAACTCTTCTTCTGCCTTATCTGACCATTCTAAGTTTGTTTTATCATTTTTCTTAGCCCCTTTTAGGAAAGAAGTTAAATGCACTTGATGTTGTGCTATATTAGGCAAAAATCTACGAAAAAAATTCAAAAATCCCAAAAACCTCTGAAGGTCTTTAACAGTTTTTGGTTGTGGGTAATTTATAATTGGTTCAACCTTGTCCGGCAAAGGTTTGGTACCACTCCCCGTTACTAAATGTCCCAAGAAAGGAATTTCTGATGCGCCGAATATACATTTTGAAATGTTTAAAGCCAGTCCGTATTTATTTAGCCTATCAAGTACAATTCTTAAATGGGCTTTGTGCTCCTCTTCCGTAGTACTAAAAATTAAAATGTCGTCTAAATAAACATAGCAAAATTTAAGATCACCTAGAATCTCATGCATAAATCTTTGGAAAGTCTGTGCTGCCCCACACAGACCAAAATTTAAAAACGGAAATTCAAATAACCCAAAAGGGGTGCAAACTGCAGTTTTCTGTATATGATCAGGGTGCACTGGTATATGGAAATAAGCTCGGACAATATCGAGTTTTGAAAAGATAGTTTTTCCGTGTAATGCATTAGAAAAATCTTGGATGTGGGGTATGGGATAACGATCCGGCACAGTACGAGAATTTAATCTCCTGTAGTCGCCGACAGGACGGATGTTACCGGAACTTTTCGAAACAACGTGAAGAGGCGACGACCATGGCGATTTAGATGGCCGACAGATACCTTGATCTATCATATATTGAAATTCTTTTTTTACGGCCTCATATAACTCTGGATTTAATCGTCTCGGTTTACTATGGATTGGTGGGCCGGTTGTCTCAATGTAGTGGACTGTGTTGTGCTTCACAGGTTTTACCCGGGATGATAGTTTTGTTAATTCGGGAAATTCCGCTAGAATTTGGTGGTAAACCGAATCGCCAGAAATAAGTTTTACTGAAAAATAATCTGGAGATTTTGAAATTATTCCCGGTTGGGTAAGTTTTGTGACATTATCGATAAGTTTGCGTCGTTT
Organism: Salticus scenicus; assembly: GCA_963930645.1. Taxonomy (NCBI): domain Eukaryota; kingdom Metazoa; phylum Arthropoda; class Arachnida; order Araneae; family Salticidae; genus Salticus; species Salticus scenicus. The sequence continues at coordinate 245,094,927 of OZ005654.1, read as the reverse complement.
AAGATCTATTAGGAGATCAAAATTTTGTAAAAAATCGGCTCCAATTATAGGAATAGGAACATTAGCTATTAAAAATTTCCATGTGAAATTTCGCCTGAGGCCTAGGTCTACATTCATTAGTTTAGATCCATAAGTATAAATTTTTGAATCATTAGCAGCGAATAATTGCAAGGGATCAGGCTTTAGATTTTTTAGATATTTGGGAGGAGGTATACAAGATACATCAGAGCCTGAATCGATCAAAAATTTAAAATTAGATTTTTTATCATAAATGTACAGGCGATATGACTGTGCGACTGCCGTCGATGTATCTCGATCGACAGCCGCTACTGAGAGTTTTCCTGATCGGTAGTAGTAGGGCAATAGGAACAAGGTGATCGGCATTTTTTTGCATTTTTCCCAAACTGTTTGTGATAATAACAAAAATCTCTTTTACCATCACGGGAGCGTCCACGAGAAAAATCGCGGTGTTTGGACCTGTCACGATAAAATGGCACTCTGTATCGATCGCGAGAAAGATGTTCGACTTGTTTACTGAGGGCGGCGATTGCACCTTTAATTGCGTTAAACTCGCTTAGTGGAGAAATACCCTCAGTGGCTGCTACACTGGACTGCCCGACGGCAAAGACGCTGTTTTCTGGTGGAGAAGTACGGACTTCTGAAATTTTGTCTGCCATTTTGGCTAAATTATCCAGCGATTCGGAGCTAATGGACAAAATAGCTTGTATTTCAGATGGCAGCCTTTGCAACCATAAAGTTTTTAGGAAATCATCATTTATTCCTGAACCCCCTAATTCTCGCATCTTTCGTAGTAAATGGGACGGCTTATCGTCGCCCAAATGAAGTCCGGAAATCAATCGGCGGACCTGCTCTGTTTCTGAAGCAGAAAATTCAGCTATTAATCTAGTTTTTAAAGTTTCATATTTAGCTGTAGCGGGTGGGGTAAACAAAATATCCGATACTGTGGATAAGGTTTCGGGATCTATAGAGGCAATAAGATGGTTGTATTTTGTTAAATCCTGGGTAATTTTAGCAAGCGCGAAATTGCTTTCTACCTGTATAAACCACAGTTTAATGTTAGATTTCCATAAGGGAGGGATTTTTACAGAGACATGCGATACCTGCGACTCTGTACCTGCAGTACTATTTTGTGTGTTTTCACCAGTCATAATGAAAATATCAATTTAAAGGAGAGGTAAAATAAAATTTTAGTCAAAAACTTAGAGGATATCAGTACACATACCAAGTTTTAAAGTAGGTGTAAATAGAAAATTGCACAAAATTTACAGAAATTATCAAATACGTAGCAATTTACAATATTTAAAAAATATATATAACGCTTTTTTTTTCTGATATAAAGATAATTATAAAAATAATCGACCAATCACAAAGTAATAGAAATAAAATGAACACATACTTTTATTTATGATGAATGGCGCTCCTCCAGGTAAATATATATAACACGTGCACAGGGTTGCCGCGACGTAAAAATAAATAAACAGAATCAATAAATTATCCTATATTTTAAATTAATCAATAAATTACCCTCATATTTTAAATTAATTAAGGCTGGATTTCGCTAATTTTGCAAGATTAAAATAGATTGTCCGCGGTCACCAATTCGGCGTGCGTTTTGCATGCCGATAAACTTTGAGTCAGAAAATATATTTAACTAAAAAACACCAGCCAATTAAATATTAACATTGTTTAATAGAAAATAAAATAAAACGATAAACATTAATTTAGAGATTAGTGAATAAACAAAAACATTTCAAGTACAAACAGGCATTTGCCAGCGACCCAACGGCCGACGATACCAGCGGGAACAGAAGCAGAGCACAGACTGATGCTGAGAGAGACGCGCGAATGTTTCTCCCTCTTGGCAGGTTGCCATATTACAGTTTTTCCGCCAACTGGCAGTAAGGGCAGTTCTTTATCGCTATTTTGGCATAGCGAACCGCTGCACTACGTCAGCAGTCGCGAAAGGGTTAATTAAGAAAATATATTATCGTAGAAATTATAAAACGAATCGTACAGTTCCAAAGAGTTCAACTGACCAAAAACTGGCAAGTGCGATTAAAATTGTTTAATATTTACTTTATGAACCCTTACAATAATTTATCCGAAAAGGTTTAGTTTATGCGTTGTTGTATATATATATATATTATTTCATTGCATCTATTATGTTACCTACGAAAGAAAATTTAAGCTTTATTGGTGATCAGTACAGCTTTTATAGACACTTTTACTTGAAAAATACTGCCTTTTTTCAAAGAGTACTGTATGGACTAATTGCAAGTATAATGTATTTAAATAGACCTAAAATTATCTAAAAAAGTACTGAAGTATATACAAATCTAAAAAATTGAATTCAAGATAATTAAGGAAGATGAAATGACGCAACGTTTTACGTTTTATTAATTTTTATAATTATTTTTTTCCTGAAAAATTTCCTGTGTGAAACTTTAAAATTTTGTCTATTTCTTATAGGATCTTAATTTTATTTTTCTACATTTACAGATAACCCCCTACCCTAACACATTTTTGATTATAACTCTATGAATACTAAAGATAAAGTATACAAACAGTATACTTTTCCGCACTGCCAGACTCTCAGAAATTCGAAAATGCAGTCAAAATTTGGTGTTGCTATTGAAAAAAGTTGGCACTCATTTCAATATGTAGATGACCCCTAATTCAAAATTTAACGACATATTCAGAAAGTGCTTTTAGTTTCCTGTTGAATTATGTTTATTAGATGTTCCTGCGTCAATTAATAACGAAATTACAGCGAGTGTTGCGTTTTTTTTTTTTTCCCCGACTGTTCATTTTCTCTAAGATGAAAATCGTCTACATTCATCATGATAGATAATTTTAAGAAATAAAAGTTTTGTAAATTATTTGTACTAAATGAATTTACCTAGAAAAATTTAGAAGAAAGTCTTGTGGTGGCCACAACATACTAGTTTAGACAATGGATCTGTTGTACGCGATACATTAGAAGTGTGGAAGAGACTTTTATCGATACTACTTTTTGTTTTTATAGAATTTTAAGCTTTGTAGCATTATTATGTTTACATTCAGTGTTTTTTGTTGTTTTAAATAATACATAACGATGTTTTTAAGAAGGTGATAAAAGGTATCTAATTTCGTGATCAAATTAAAATATCATTTTCTTTAAAGAAAAAAAAAAAATATATTATTATTATTTTGTTTACTCAAAAAAAAAAAAAAAAAAAAAAAAAAACTAATAGCCCTCCGTCCTAAACTAAATTCTGCTTTTGCCAGAATTTCATCAAAATCTTTTTTTCTTTTTTTTTTTTTTTGAAAGAAAAAGAAAAGAAAAAAAATTATACAGACACGACATTATTTCACTATTTAAAACATGAAAATCTGACATTGACAGATTTTAATTTAGTGCCAGAGGCCTACTGCTAAACTTGTTAATATCGACAAATTCTTCTTTAGTTAATTCGTGACGATCTAAATTCCATGATAAAGTTTACATTAAATCAAACCAATGTGTTTCAGCTGCAGATACTGTAACAAATAACGTTGGAAGTCCAAACTGTCTTATAGCCGCAAAACAACGTTTTTTCTCTTTTTCCCAATGAGGGGGAGGTGTGCCTTGGGGGGGGACTCATGTCAAAGGTGTGCCTTGGGGGGACTCATGTCAAAGTTGTACCTTGGGGGGGACTCATGTCAAAGTTGGGCCTGGGGGGGACTCATGTCAAAGTTGTGCCTTGGGGGGACTCATGTCAAAGTTGTACCTTGGGGGGGACTCATGTCAAAGTTGGGCCTCGGGGGGACTTCATTCAATAAATCCCCATTCAATAAACCGACTGAAATAGGCCCTTAGCACTATTAAGAGTGACGTATAAAAATTCGACAACGCTGTACCGAATAAAATAGGCCTCTAGCACTAATAAAAAGTATCTTCATTTAGGGAGGGGTGCAAGTGACCCCCCCCCCCCCCTGGCTACGCCTATGAACGTGGGGTCAAGGGGAAAATTACGGTCGCCTGGCTTTTTGAATCGTTTTTTGATTAGACATAGTTGGACGTTTTAATTAATATCTCCGCTAATTAAGGTCGCATTGATTAACAAACGGTCAATACGTCGAGATGACGAAATTCCACGTCTTCTGGCACCGGTTTCGAGCCGCTGCGACCATTAGCGCATGAGCTGTAGTTGCCGTAAGCCATTTCTCATAGACAGACAGATGCACACACACACACACACAGAGATTTTAATAATATTTTTAATAAGGAGATAGGGTCGAAACTGGTAGGGAAAACGAGTAGGGTGGTTTTATTTTAACTGGCCTTTCCCTAAAGAAATTCCTTTTTTCGGGAGCTGAATGAATGAGCAACCCTTTTACGATACGAACATTGGACATTGGAGACGCTATTACGTTTAAAACTGGTTAATTTTTCTCAACTTTTTGATATTTTTTCATGATAGCGAAGTAATCTGCTCTTCTATATGCATGATGCTATATAATATAAAAATATTTATGTTCAAAATATTTTATAAGTTGATAAAACAAATGACTTCGAATATTTCTTGGGGGGGGGGGGGGGGGGCTCGAATAAGTTTACTGCGGAGTGCCGACAGTAAAATATGATGCCGTTATCTCTCCTTCGGTTTCGACTACTTTTACTTGTAAAGATAGATAGCAATGGATTATACATAGACGGGATTATCTTATCACCTCACTTCCAGATAGTAAGAACTGAAAGAAACTGAAACTAAAACTAAAGCGAATAATGAAAAATCACATTCACAAATGGTAATCGAACTTGGAATCGTATTTTTCGCAGTTTCGATTCGAGTTTGCATTTTTTTTTTGTTTGTTTGTTTAGAAACAGAAAGCAATGCAATCACAGGTGGTCGAACAGGTGTTGCGTGGAAGCGGTAAGATCTTGTGTGTTGGCAAATACTATCTCGAAACAGTTTATAAATGATGATCAGATCGGGTATGTAATTTTTTTTTTTAAAAAAGGAATTAATCAATTTAAATTCTAAAATTGTTTCCAAATTGAAATTTCCGATTACGAATAAATTTTTTCGCAATATCGTTACTTTTTTTTTTTTTTTTTTTTTTTTTTTTCTCGAGAAGAAAGAAAGCCGACTCGGAAGTTTCTATGCTTTGTATATTGTATGTGTAATTATTTAATGATACGGTGATACAGATGTTGAAGATAATCATGTTTTTTTACATGATTAAAATAAATGTCAAAAGAAATAATTTTAATTAATGAACTGTAATATCTATGACTATTTCATTATTTAAATAATGAAACTGATTTATTGCTAATGTAATGTAAATAAATAACGAACAAAACATTCTTTCTTCTATGGTTTATTAATTAATTGAATATTCAGTGAAACTGTTGTCTTTTGTTTGCTAAGTTTACTATTAAAAAATATATATACACACACACACACACATATATAAAGGAGTTGATAATAATTATGACTCTTGAATAGATAACTGAGGTTAAATATATTTTACCTACTGTTTGTTGTACTCTAAAATATAATAATAATTATTATTATTATTCAAGAGAATTCAACTTTATATAATACATCACACAAGTTCAAGGTGTGTGTTATACCTAAACAAAACAATGCTTTGAGTTTCCTTTTTTCAAGATAAGATACATGATTGTGCTTTTCACTGCCATTATTAACCAAATCTGCTAATTTCTTTACCTCTCCCCTCTTCCCACCAAAATAAATAAATAAACAAATATTTCTGTTGAACAATTAAATATTTATTTATTTATTTTTCCTTGAAAGAGGATTAATTTATTTTGATAAAACTGTTTTGATTGAGCAACTATTTATCATGGCTGATGTCTCAAACAACAATATTAATAACTTGTAGCACAGGGTTCACATTAGAAAAATATATTGAGAGAGATTTTCCCACTCTTTATAAAAAAAAATAAGTGGGATTTTTTAAATTTAAGGGAATAATTACTTATTTTATTTCGTATATAATTGCAGTGTTTTGCTTCTAAACTTTGTAGCTGCTTGTTAGTAAAATATACACATCTTTATATACTCTTTTAACAAATCTTTAGAAGAAATGTTAAAAAATATTACACAATTTATTTTTTTTTTTTCTTTAAGTAATTCTAGAGAAGCTAAAATAGAAGATCATAGGCTTATTATACTATTATATTTATTATAATATTCAAAGCAACTAAAAATAAATGAAATATACTCTATGAACAATGTGAAAAAATTGTGGGAAAAGCCCCCTTGTGAAATATCTTTGAATGGAATTCTTTAAAATATTGTGTGATTCTCACAATATTTTAAATGTGAGATTATTGTGAGTTTTATTGTGTGAGTTTTAAATGTGAGTTTTATTGTGTGATTCCTCTAATGTGAACCCTGTAGCATAACTAGATGTTTGGGGCTATTGATTAATTTTTAACTCATTATTTGTTAAAAATTTTATATCTATTTTTCTCTTAATTATTGAAATTTTTAAGTTTTAGTAGGGAATATTAAATGATTACAAAAAATTTCTAGCAGTTAAGTATGCTTCAGAGGCTATACCTGAATTCAGGGTTTTTGAAAATTTTGCAGTCTCTGAATTTCATGTTAATTATTATTTTATTAAAAATTAAAAAAAAGAAAAAAAGTGGTTTTGTTTAAACCTTGTTTTTATTATATCTTTTCTAGTCCTAATGTATATATTTATCAATGAAAATAGCTACTTTACAAAATCAACATACTGGAGTCATTTGTCAAAACACTAATTCCTATAGCAGCAATCAAAGCTCTAAGCCCAGTTGGCAGTTGCCTGGCAGAATAGTTCCTGATATTATATAATTAATGTCGAAAATTGGTCTTGCTGAGTTGTTGTTACCCTTGAGTTTTTCTTATACTAGCTACTGAATAACATCTGCAGATGTTTGGCAACTCTATAACTGCTGGTAGTGATAAACATCCCCAAAGCTTGCCACATTAGATATAATAAGGACTTAGACCAAAAATTGAGATTTTTGCATACACAAAATATTTTTATAAACAACTATGTCAATCCTAATATTTTTCTGAGAAGGGCTTTTTTTTTTAATCATTTCGTTAAAAAGAATTGAGTTTTTAGTGCTGCCTGTTACAGATTAGAAATCACATATTGAGACATGCCCAAAATTAAAAATGTTTCTGTTTATAGTTAACAGCATTCCAGTATTCTGATAATTCATTTCTTCATGAACATTTTCAGTTAGCATCGGTGTTACATCTTTAGCCCTTCATTTGACAATGTTTTCCAGGGGTGCTGAATATGTTCGAAAGTACAAATGAGGTTCAGGGTAAAATTTAATTTTTATTTTCTTAGAAAAAAATAAAAACGAAAGTCAGGCTAACAATCTGACTAAAAAACAAATTTTTACTTTCCGAATATACTACATATGTAAGGAAAGTATTGTAATCATGTCAAAAATCCGATTTTGAGATTTTGTTATTTCTATATGTTTTGAGGTCCCCTGAGTTCATTTTTACTATTTTTATAATGATGTATGCATGTGTGTATGTATGTAAGTGAGTGAACACGATAGCGCTTAAAAACGCTTTGTTCAAATGAGCTGAAAGTTGTTATGTATGTTATAGATTGCCATAGCATGAACCCTATTGATTTTGGTGATATAGTTTTTTTGCAGGGGTACTTATAGTTTTTTTACAGGGGCACAAAGAAAAATTCTTTATCATTATGGTTTATAGGCCCAAATTTTTTAAAGTGTGACAGCGTCTAATTGTCTTATTCGACTGAGCTGAAAGTGTATACACATGTTATGAGTCACCATCGCATGAACTGTAAATTTTGGTGGGTCTAGTGTTTATAGTTTTTTACAGGGACTCAAAGAAAAATTCTTTATCATTTTGGTCTACATAGGCCCAAATTTTGTGAACTGTGATAGCATCTAAACGCCTTATTCAATTGAGCTGAAAATATATACGCATGCTACACAGTCATAATTGCACGAATTGCATAAATTTTCGGGAATCTAGCACATATAGTTCTTTTACAGGGACACAACAAAAAATTCTTTATCATTATAAGCCCTATGGGCTCTAATTCTTTAAAATATTATAGCGTCTAAACATCATATCGGACTGAGCTGAAAATTTATTTATAAATTAAGGATCACCGTCACACTAACTATATAAATTTTGGATTATGTAGCAAGCACTTATAGTTTTTTTGGAGAAACACAAAGAAAAATTCTTCATCATTGTAGCTTATGGGCTCAAATTATTTAAAATGTGATAGTGTCTAAATGCCTGATCTGATTAAGCTGAAAATTTAAGTACATGTTACAGGTCAGCATCGAACAAACTGTATAGATTTTGGTGAGTCAAGCATTACAGATTTTTATAGGGACACAACGAAGATTTTTTTATCATGTTATGATCTATGAGCTCAAATTATTTAAAGGGCAATATTGTTATTTTAAATGACATACTATATCGAGAAAAATACCCAAATACCCTATTACAATTTTCTCATTTGTTAATTTAACAACTTCTCTTATTTAAATTTATTTATACAACCCTTAATTATTTAATGTTCGGAAAGTCAAGTAGAGTCACTCCAGCTTTTTTTTTATTTTTTTTTTAAGAATATTTTTAAGATCATTGTAGTAGGAAATTTACTGGAGATGTGATAAGGATCTTTATGTGTTTAATATTTCATAGGTTTATTTGTTGGATAGCATTTGTCTTGTTTCTTTTTTTTTACTGTAATCTCAGCTTTTATGTAGCTTATTTAGGATAGCTTTTAATTTTCAGGATTTTTTGGTGTACTTCAAAAGGCTTGCCATTCACACGCTTTTAATGCTAAAACAAGTGCATGGGCTGCTACAAAAGACATTATAGATGCACAATTAGAGAATATCAAAGAAGCAAAGACTTATAAAAATGAAAGAATCATTACATCTAAGCAGGATTCTCATATTAAAGTTGAAGGCTCATCAAAATCAGTCATTAATTTCTGCGCCAATAATTATTTAGGTCTTTCAGTAAGTTTCTTTCTTTTTACCTCTTTCTTCAGACACTGTTTTCACTAAATGTTTTTGTTAATTATGCTTAATGAATATTAATTTGATTTTTTTCTTAGTCTCATCCTGCTGTTATTGAAGCGGGTAAGAAAGCTCTGGATGAATATGGAGCAGGTTTAAGTTCTGTGAGATTCATATGTGGAACACAAGTATGCTTTCATTTATTTTTCAGACAACTTTTTGAAGGATTACATGGGTTTTGAAGGCTAAAAAAAAAAAACATCTCTCTCTCTCTCTCTCTTTTTAATATATAATAAATAAAATCTTTTATGCAGAAATTTGAGTATATAAAAGAACAACATTTTAAAGAATATTTTATGAAATTTTCGTTAAAAAATTTGAAAAATTCAGCCAGTGGGTCCTGGTTTCCACAGACCTTTCAGAAAAGCAGTAGATACAATTTCTCAAAAACTAATGTACCATTCTTCCCAGTAGCAGAAACTTCAGTATCTATCTGCAGCAAAACGAAATTTATCTGCAATCCAGAAATGCCTTATCAAGTCAGATATCAGAAAAAAAGTATAGTAGTTAATAAATTATGTAAAATTTATACCTGAAAAAGAAAGAAAATTAAGAATATGTACAGTAATCTAGAGACATAATGCAAATTATATTTTTAAACTTAGCATTTCTTTTTGAATTGTTAAATTAATCTGCAGAGTGTTAAACAATCTGCAGTGCTCGCTGCTGCACTGCACTGTTTCTGGGCCATTCTTATTGAAATTTTGCACACTTCTTCAAAATAGAATTGATTAGTACTTGTATGATGGCTTAAAAAAAAAAAAATAATAATAATTTTTGGCTGAGTTACAATTGAATTTGAAAACAGTACAATTTTCGGTGCATTTTACCTTATGTACAGCTTTGTAAAATTAGTTGTAATAATAAAAAAAAAAAAAATCCTTCATTTAAGTTTTAGTCATTTCTATTTTGAAGAAGTGTGTAAAGTTTCAATAAGATCGATGCATTAGCAGGATCCACTTTACAATTTCAGCGGCCCCCTCTACAAGATATTATGCCAGGGCAGCTTACATATTTCCTGTGACACCATGTAAATTTTCAGACTCGGATCTCCCCCCTATATATATAAAGGTTACATTCACACTAGAAAAAATTTTTTTCATTATAAGTTATTATATTAAGACTCAACTTATTCTAATAATATAAGTGAACATTTTCATTTTTTGTAAAAATTGAGTTGGACCGGACATATTTATGAATAAGAAAAATAAACAGGTTGAAATAAACTTTTAGCTTTTCTACCTGACCATGCTAAACGTTCGATTAGGAAAATGCCTTAAAATTTCTGCCTATAAGAATCTATGTATATTGATTCACTAAAAGCTGTTGGCCAAAATTTTGAATAAAAACATATTGCAATGGAATAAAACAGAAAATTTTTGCATGTCCAAAAAAAAAAAAAAAAAAAGTAATGGGGAATGCATTATTTCCACAATCTTCCACAACACAACATTACCATTGCTCACGCTATCAAAGTGAGACAATTCATCACAAACTGAAGAGAAAATCAATGAAGTTGCTGCTTTTTTTTACCCACCGAAAAAGAAGTTCAATGTGAAGAATAATAATACTAAAATATTACTGCTTTATTTTTATTTTTTTTTTAATTAGTCCTTATTTTTATTATAATTTTAACTGTCTTGTAATAAATGATAATTTTCAATTGTACATTAAATCAGATGCAACAAGAATTAATTTCAATCTTTAAACAAGAACAAAAAATCATGTGGTTCTGATAGACGATTAACACTTTCCATCTGTACTTGCTTGTTGCATCGTTTAACCTTCAAAGTACTGTGCCTATATGATCACACAGTAGACAAAAATACTAAGAGATAATCTAACTGAATTCATAATCACTCTTAAATATTGTTGAAAAGTGTTAAAAACACAAACCTTGACACAAATGGAAATGCAGTTCCAGCAATTTTTAATTGTAGCTCTTTATGTATCTGAATATTTTAGTGTGACCCTGTAAAACTTAACGCTAAACGTACCATATTATATTCTATAGTAAACATTTTTTCTTTCTTTTTTTCTTGTATGTGAAAAGTAAATGTAAATTGTAATATGATTTGCGCAGCACAAAGATTTAAAATATGATTTTATAAAAACACATCTCATAGGAAGCAATGCATTGCCATTATTTTGGGGGTGTCTCTGTACTCAAGCCAGTTGTGCGATTTCTACCATTTTAAATAGAGAATATTGGCTATGGCTTTATAGACTAGCCGAAATCATAAACTTTTTTGAAACTTTGTTGGGCGTGTTAAAAATGCTTCTCCTTCATATTTGCTTAAACTTCTTCCTTATTGTAAATGTGAAATAAAATTTTCGCAAATTAATTTCTTGGTGGATAGATTTATCAGATGAAGTTTTGTGTAAGCTATTATTAGTTCCAAACTAATCATTTCAAACACAATTACGAAGCATTTTCATTCATAAATGCACAAGGTAATTAGATACTCTTATTTAGATATGATGATACGAATCAAAGTAGCGTTTACTTTTCCCGTATGAAAGTAAAGCCTGTCTAAGTCAACGCTTTAAACAGATTTTCTAGATACAATAGTCAGGAAAAGGGGGGTCTTTATATAATTCATATTTACTCTTATTTATTTTTTAATTTTAATTTATATATTTTGTGTATTTTAAATACTTAAGACTTTCTGAATTTAAACTATTTTCTGACTTGTTTATGAAGCTATTTTTACCAGTAGTGGCACCAGAAATTTCCCGACGGGGGGCCACCACCTCCCCGACAGGGGGGCACTACATAAAGAGAGTTTATTATATAAGTATTTATCAAAAACTGCAATACTGTTAATAATATTACGGTTAATATTAGTACCATTCCATTTGTTAGTATTCCTCGTGGTTTTGGAGATCATCGTGCCACAGACAGACATTTTCTAAAAATATCGTGGTCAAAATGTGTTCTGGACCTCTCAAAACGCGTATATTCATGGAAAACTGGAAGCTGAAATTTTTTACGAATCCAATACTTTCTTCTGTTGAGTACAGAATGAAAAAGCTGGAATGCTCCAAATTTGTACAAAGAAACAAAAATGCTGCCAAAAGTGTATTTTTTCCCCCGAGAGATTTTAGGAGTATGCCCCTATGGGGGGGTCACAGACTCCCCGACGGGGGGGCCTGTGCCCCCCCCACCCCCGGCCCCCTAGCTGGCGCCACCTCTGATTTTTACACAAACGTAGAAAACTTTCAGGTATTTTTATTTAGATACTTATAAATTGAATAGTGTTTTCTATCTTCTCATTTTTAGTTCTGTTATTTAGTTAACTAGGTATAAATTTGATTGACATAAGGAGTTGGAATTTGAAATTGGATGAGTTTAAAAATAAGGCTGTCATGCGAAACTGTGTCAAAGGCTATAGAAATGCCAAGAATAAAAGCTCCGACTTTATCACATTTAATAAAACTATCGTGATTGAATTCTGCTACTCTAAATATCCGTTATGGTGGAATGCTTGGGTCTATAACCAAATTGTTCAGGTTGCAATTGCAAATTACTTCGTCCTTTCCCTCCCTTCTTCTTTTCCATATAATTTAAAAAAAAGGTCTAATCTTCATTCATTATAACTATACAATTCAAAGCATATATTTATTAAAAGTCAATATTCTAATACCTTACGGTGTTTTTACACAAAGTTAAAATCTTTAAAGAAGATTATTCTTAATTTACAATTTAATACTCACATATGCCTTAAAAGAGAGAGAATCAAAAATTGGTTATGATTTTCGACTTTTTCCAATTTTTTTAATGAAAATTTTATAAAATAGTGTTTAAATATTGCTCTTTTATATGCTCAAAATTTAGAAAATATACATATATATATATTAAAAAAAAAATGAGAAAATATGCTTTTCTTTTAGCCTTCAAAAACCCATGTAACTCCTTAATAGACTTGGGTATTTTACATAACTAAGCAATGTAAAAAAAGTTTTATATTAAAAGAAAGTTCTCATTGTAAATTTTAAAGCAGTGTCAATGTAATGTCTTTGGTTATTGGTGACATTTTCGCTGTCCCAACCTTTTTTATTTCCAATTTTATTACGGACATCACTTAATACACAATATGTATTGTATACTGTAGAGAAATATTTAACAACACTGGTAATTTAGAATCAAAAGTAATACATTTTGTAAATTATTTCCTAAAACTGACCTTTGATGTCATCCCCCCCCCACATCCACTTTTATTTTTGAAAGATATTTCAGACAGGGAAAACAGGGTGAGAAGATTGTAACAATAACTGGCCTTTTTGTCTTACTTGATTAGAAAATAACATATCTGTCTGATGAAAATACCACTGTTCTTCCTATTGGAATTTCTTTCATTTGCAACACATCTGTGTAACCATGTTTCTTACCAAAAATATTTTATCATTAGATGTGGTAAGGTAAAATTAAAGTTTTCAAATTAGTTGAAATGGGTAAAAGTAAATTCATTCTAGCAGAGACCAAAAATAACAGTAAATGAATTATGGATACAAAGTAAAATAATATTACAAAGTTCTGAAAGTAATCAAATGATGAGATCCAAAATGTATTAGAGAATACAAATGGTAATCTTCAGTTTGTAACTGCTCTTATTTAGAGTGGTATTGGCATAGGCTCAATTCAGATTTAAAATTGCTAAATGCTATATAGTCTTCAAAGCATATCTGCTGTAATACTTTTTGTGTATATGTAGTTAGTTTATTTTATTAGATAAGTCATTTTTGCTTATTAATATGTATCTCTTATATTCTTTGTATGAGATCTGTAAATAGTTTTATAAAATTTAAGATTATTTATTTTTTAGACTTTGCACAAGCAACTAGAAAAAAAAATTGCCAAATTTCATGGCCGAGAAGATTCCATTTTGTATCCAAGTTGTTTTGATGCAAATGCTGGCCTTTTCGAAGTCTTGCTTACAGCAGAAGATGCTGTTTTATCGGATGAACTGAATCATGCATCTATTATTGATGGCATAAGATTATGCAAAGCTCAGAAATACCGATACAAGCATAGAGATATGGCAGGTATGTATATTATGCTATATGTGTGTATTATGGAGGGCAGTTTGATTACTGAATAATGTCAAGATAATAGTACTGATTTTAGAGCAAAAGAGTCATTGGGTCAAACATAATAAAAAATAATAACCTGTTTTCAGAAAGGGCATTATTTGCCTTTTTTTCTTCTCACCTGTAATTCCCCCCCCCCCCCCCATATTTTTGCTCTTTACATTCAGTTTTTTGTACTTGGCAAAAGTAAACTGTCATTTTTACTCATGTATGTGTAGGCTATATGCATTTGTTCTTGCAAAGAATGTTGTGAAATTATTCTCAACCGTATATCACATCAGATTGCCATTTATAAATAGTGGTGGAAAATATATAGGCATCCGCAATTCTGAGTACAGAGGCTGTTCGCACATTTTTTAGACGATTTTGATGGAGTGTACTGAAACAATTTCACTCATATTTTGTGTTTTATTTGTTCAGTTTGATAGCCCTTGTTCTTAACTATCATTCTACACCGTAATTTCTATGATAATAATGCTTTTTATAATATTGGAAGAGGTATATTTTTCTACTCCTCTTGAACGGCTTTCCAAAGTCCACAAAGCGTTGTAGGTCGGTGTTTGGATAATGCTGATTTTAAGAGTCGAAAAACACAAAAATCCAATGGTGATACATCAGGAGATTTAGCAGGAATATCAGTGAAGGGTATGGTTTTAATTTTTAATTCCCGTTTTTTGTTCCATTTTTTTTCTAGAAAAGCAATTGCGAATTGTGATGTGTGGCTGCTTGTTTTGTCTTGATACAGTTCAACCGATTGATATCATTGTGGATAAAGATCTGGATTTTCATTTTTAAAAATTGGAATTAAAATATGTTCTTGATAGTATTTAGAGCTGATTTTGACATTTTTGTCACATTTCTTTTGCTTTTATCTTGCGCTTGTATGAAAAACCAGTGACAATCATAAATCCTTCAGAAAAACTTTCTTTTGATTCTTTGAACCATGTAGAAAGAAAAAAATTCTCCACTTTTGTGATAATAAATTGATATTTTTTTATTGCAACCACTTAAATAGACCCAAGATTCATCTACTGTTGCAACATTTTTCCATTTTTCTCCTGATAAATGCTTTTCATAAAGATTTCACTAAAAACTCACTTTGGAAAGAGCTGAAACACATCTTTCCATCCACTGCCTTTTTAAAAGCGCATTTTTACATCTAAACAAAAATTCTAAATATCAGAAGATAAATAAAACTTCCAAAAATATAACTGTTGTGAAAATAAAATTCTCCATGCAAACGATTTTTTCTTACTGCGAAATAAAATCGTCTAAAAAATGTGCGAACAGCCTCTGTATGCTTGAATTGTAATAAACAACAAAATTTACTACAGTAACCTTTTGTTGAGAATAGTGTACATATCATTTACAATTCTTTTATAGTGATACAGTGAACCCCGATCTATCATTCCCACATCCGTCGTTTTCCCGCGTTGGTCATTTTATTTCTATGATCCCTGCACAAATTGTATTTAAATGATATTAATGAAACCCGCATGTATCGTGCTTCAAACAGTCATTCATCGTTGTAAAATTTTTCTCCTGACCTTGTAAAGAATTTTTTCCTGAAGGCCAAACAGTTCTATATGGCATACAGACTGGAATTAATGCTTTCATCCTAAAATAACTTGTTTATTCGTTTCCATTGAGGATCAAAACTCTGATGCCATGCCCAGATCATGTATTCATTTTATAAGTTCATCATGGTAGGAAGTAACCTCTTCAGTAATCCAGAAAATTGTTTCATGAAATGCGGTTACGCGCAAAAAAAACAGTGAAGAATACCAAACAGAAGGGCAAGAAAAAAAGCTTGAAGATGATGGTGATAATGCAGGTGAAGAGTGGTTGTGTGTAGCAGAACACTCGTCTGGTACAAAATTTAGTGCTAATTTGCATCAATCAAGACACTGCGACATGCGGTATCCTAAAGCATAGAAGAAATAATTGATTTCAAAAAATGAAAATAATGGCAAAGAAACAGAGGATAATTTTTCTGCCGATGACATAATTATGGTGTTAAAAAATGCACAAACTTTTAATATAAGCTCATGAAATTACAGAAAAGAACAAAAAAAATGTTGTAAATCTGAAAAAAATCCTGTTTAATTTATGAAAAACACAGTATAAAGTTACTGCTTTTTAAAAATAAATTTTACTTACCTAATGTTCTATGACATTGATTTCACTTTGACAGTTTGGAAAGTAAAAAATTTGTTGTTATTTCTAGTATACCATATACATTGTGATTAGTAATTCATAAACATTGCTTTCTTCGTGTTTTGATTTTAATCTGCATTTGTCGTTTTCCCACTTTCATCGTTTGTTTTTCATGCATCCCTGAAAAACGATATTATCGAGATTCTACTGTACATAAAATTGATTTACATAATGGTCTAGAGCCAATAAGTCTTTGAATTGTACTTTAATAAATTAAAACTGTTAAAAACGGAAAGAAATTAATACATGTTTTTGGAACTTACAATATAATGTATCTGTCGAGGCGGATTTAAGTTAGATTGTGGCCCAGACCCATTTTGATATGATGCCTCCCCCACCCCATGCTTTGAAATATTACGTATAAATAATAATAATAGCAATAAATATATACAACTAAAAGAAAAAAAAATTATCCTTAGATATATCAATCACTGTGCAACATGCATAAAATAATCAATATATAATTAAGAAATAAATAGTTCAATGTGATCTTAAAAAGAATCAATTACAGTAGAGAGCTAGAAATACACTGACCTAAAATCCACATAGCTATAGCTTGTCAGATATGAGCATTGAAATTCACATTAATAAGTTACAAAACTGCAAATCAGAATTTTGAAAAAGATTTTGAATGCAGATTCTGTATGTGCATTTTATGATTACAAATAATAATGTGAAAGACTGTGCTAGATAGAACCAAGTTACTGATAATGAAATTATTGACAGTGTATTAAATTCATCAAAAGAAAATGATGATGATATCAATGAAGCATACAAACTAATTTTTAAAAACACAAAACGCTATCTGTTGAAGGTGTAATTGCAAGGAAGAACTCACTTAAATTCTTAGAACAATGAATTTCTGTTACAAAACAAGAATTGATGATTATTTACAATTACAATAGACAAAAAACTATATTTACACGTTTTGAGGTCTCCTGAATCCGAAAATCATCTTTTTAGTGGTTGGTCTGTGTGTGTGTGTCTGTCTGTTATCAGCATATATCAAAAACAAATTATAGCAGAAAGTTCAAACTTGGTATACTAAATGTGTATCATATAGGGATGCTACATTAAGCTTTTCATTGAGATCAAGCAAATGGTTCATGTACAGGGACACCCAAAAGAATTCAATTACATTGCATTTATGGGGGGAATTGCAGGTAAGTAGAGTTTAACATCTATAGACTGCACTAAACCAAATGAAACGAATATATATTTTTTATATGCATAAAAACATGTTTCATGTAGAATATGGTATAGAAATCATTCACTGTTCGTTTACAGGGCTACACAAAAGAACTAGATTACAATGCGACAACACTTGTAAACTATGTAATTTCTCACTTAAATTTGAAAAATTCAACTTAAATTTTTTTGTTAGAATGGGAAAATCCTACTCAATATTTTTTCCTAGTTTGAACCCTGATGATCAATACTTGCTTCTCATTTTGTTAAATTAGTTCAGACTAATTTAATTTTAAAATACTTTTTGTTGAAATTTCACTTCTAATTTAATTATAATCTCAATAATCTTACTTTTTTCTTCTGTTATATGTACACAGATTTAGAAAAGAAACTTCAAGAGAGTTCTTCAGCCAGGATGAGATTGATTGCCACTGATGGTGTATTTAGCATGGATGGTAACATTGCTCCCTTACCGTAAGTTTTACAAAAGTTCTGTTATTTCATATGGGTATATTATTAGCCCAAATTCTGATTTTAATTTATTTCAAAATAAAATCTGAATTTATAGCAAAAAAATTTATTTTTATTGAGTTCAGTGTTCATATTTTATAAAAGTAAGATTTTTTCAATCTTCAAAATTGTTGTTATAGAAATGTTAATGATTGAGATTTATCAGCTTTTGCCTTGATTTCAGCTTTTTTGTAGATTTAGCTTTTCAGCTTTTCTTCATTTTTCTCAGACTTTCAAATTTTTTTTGTCTTTCTGATGTGAAATTGTTACTTCAACAAATAAAATCAAACTTGGTTGAATACTAAAGTGTAATTATTTGTTCTTTTTTATAGACTGAAGTGAAAACTAAAAAATACATTTAGTACTCTAATATAATAGATTTTGTCATCCAAATCCTATTACTATTTCATTTCCACAAGTTCATCTTAGCAGTTAGTAAATTTAGCAATTTGCATTGGTAGACTTTTTTTTTTTTTGAGAAAGGAATATTGCTTGTTGCTCACAATAGTTTTCAAATTTGTTTATTTATTTATTTTTTACATGATTCTAAAGTCGAAGTTTTCCAAATTTAATTTTAAAGTATAGTTTTTACTTACATTTTTTCTTCTTATATTACTAAACATTTAAATTCTTTCGATTATAAATACATATATATTGTCTTTAGTTTATTTTAATTACTTAAAAAAAAAAAGAAAAAAAAAAATTGAAATTTATAAAAATAAAGAAATCCAATTTAAATTAAAAATTCAAGAAAGAGGTCTATGACATTTTTTGCTTCATTCCTTTTGTTAATATTTGTGTTTAAGGGGATATGATTTTCAAAAATTTTAATTAACATTATTCTATATTTATGTTTGACAATTTTGTTATCTTTGATTTTTTTTCTTTTTATGGCCTAGTAAGTTCGTATCTTTGAAAATCTTTAAATATAAAAAGTTCACATGCTAATCTGAAAAATAAAATAAAATGAATAAATAAAAATAAAGCAATATATAAATAAAGCTTATTTTGCAAATCTTGTTTAATTAATGATACTGCACATTGAATTCTGATTTCATTAAATTATTTTTAAGTATTTTTCATAGTTAGAATAGTTTTAATTAAAGGTAATATTTATAAAAATTCTGTAATTTACTTTGTAATTTATTTATTTTTTACTTTCTCTTACCCATATGATGGTAGAGAAAGTGTTATTTTGGGGTCAAATTTTCGAAATTGAATTTTTGCTATATTCATACAGGGTGTCCTGAAAAGGACTTACTGATTTCAAAATTAAATATCTTGAAAACAAAGTACAATAAAGGGATGAGATAAACAAACTGCACATTTATTACGAAAGCTGTAAAAATTAGATGCAGGAATTTTGAAATTAGTTACAAAAGTTGCCAACATATGGTACTGCAAACAATCCCAAGACACTGGACGAGCTTAAAGGGGCAATCTGTGTGGCATGCGAGTCCATTTCCATTGGCACACTACAGGGGGTGATGGCAAATTTTGCTGTTCATTTATGCCACTTTTGCATGGCTAGCGGTGAACATTTTGAACAGATTTTGCATCGATTCTATGGACTACTTGCAGAAGAACTGCTTTTATTTTCCATAACCCAGTACAGTGTACAGCGCCATCTGCTGGCAACTTTTGTTACTATTTTCAAAATTCCTGTATCAAATTTTTATGGCTTTCATAATAAATATACAGTTTGTCTCATCCCTCTATTGTACTTTGTTTTCGAGATATTTAATTTTGAAATCAGTAAGTCCTTTTCTGGACACTCTGTATGTTTTGAAGTCCTCTGAATTCAAAAGTCGGATTTTTAGCTGTTGGTCAGCGTGTCTATGTGAATCTGATATCAGCATAACTGAAAAACAAATAACAAATAAATATTAAACTTCTCGTTGAGATTGGGAAAATGGTTCATGTATAGGTGGGGGGGAGGAATTACATTATATTTATAACAAAAATTTCTGGTAGATACAGTTTAATAACTTTAGACTGCGCAAATAAGCTAAAATAAAAAAATATATATTTATATGCATAAAAACATATTTAGTATAGGGTATGGTAACTGCTGGTAGTTCATGGCATGTATATATATATATATATATATATATATATTGGTTCTAGGGACAAGAATTTTAATAAACGCAAAGTTTATAAGCTTGTAACTTATTAACTTGTAATTGAAGCTGAATAAAATGCATTTTCATGAAAATAACGAGTTGTTATTTCTCATTAAAAAAAGGCACAAATGTTTTTTAGATACTCAATAAAAAATAAAAGTTAAATATTTCAGGTGACAAATATGTCGTCCATGTGCAATGTTTTGGCAACATTTGTTGATGAGACATACATCATCATGCTGTATGGGCTCTAACTATTATAGTGTTGTATATGTTTCAAATTAATATGCTAATTTATATTTTAACCAATCTTTGGATAAGAGCTTATTATTTGTAGGAGTTGTAATAAAGTGCAGCACTGAAGCACATTATGTAACAATTAGTGTAACTAAATATATACATTACTGATTTTACATTTTACAGTGTAATAGAAATAATAATTGTGAATTTTATTTTCAGTGACATTTACAACTTAGCTAAAAAATATAATGCTATGATCTTCATAGATGAATGCCATGCTACTGGTGTTTTTGGTAAGACTGGAAGGTAAGATTGTGTTT
Source organism: Salticus scenicus (assembly GCA_963930645.1). NCBI lineage: Eukaryota > Metazoa > Arthropoda > Arachnida > Araneae > Salticidae > Salticus > Salticus scenicus. Next base: position 245,074,135 of record OZ005654.1, on the reverse strand, counting down.
GATTTAGAAAATTCTTAAATGCAATTTTTTTTTTTTTTTTTTAAAGATTAAATATAATTTTTAATGTTTCTCAAGCAATTGTGTTTGATTAAAAAGAAAAACAGAAAGTCGTATATGTATTGCTTCTTTTTTTTTTTTTTTTTTTTTTCTTATTTATTAATTACTATTATAAGCGTTTTATTAACAAACGTTATATTACTTTTTTAAATTTTTTATTGGATGTTTAAAATTATTTGGAATTAAAAATATATGGAGAATCTGTAGGATTCTAATTAGATAAAATTTATCTCATATATATATTTATATATTTGTTTGTTTGTTTATAGATACTTTGTTATTTATTTAGAGGTACAGAAGAACATTTTAATCTAAATGGGAAAGTAGATATCATCAATTCTACATTAGGGAAGGCTTTAGGTGGAGCTGCAGGTATATTAAATTTTTTCTTTAATTATTGTTATGCTACAAGGCTGTTTTAATCATGTATATTTCTATTTAAAAAAAAGAGAGAGAGAGAGGAGAGAGAGAATGGTCTAAATTGTTCTATTGTGGTGTATTTATTAAAAATATAATAAAAAGTGTGTTTTCAGATAACCTCTAATATATATATATATATATATATATATACAGTAGAACCTCGATTAACCGAGCTTCAATTAACCGAGGTTTCTGTTAACCGAGGCAATATAACCGAAATTTTTTTTTTACCCTTTTTTTTTTTTTTTTTTCTTCTTTCCAAAATGAGCTTGGAAAAAATTATACACATTTTAGTTCGTTGTCTGTGTTACAGGCACTTCTTCCCCACAAAAGCACTCAACTTCCAAGAAATATTACACCCTGAGAAGACAACATCCATGAATGCTTTGTTAACAGTGGTCATGTGCCCCTATTGAATACCAGGTGCAATATGTTATTGGACACTTACACTCCCCCTGTTGGGGGAGGGGATTGGCGACTCTTACAATAGGCATTTGTGTTTCATAACATTCTTCTGTTTGCCTTTTCTTTCGCGAATCCCCTATTTCGTAGTGAACCTTTGCTTAAATCATTTCACGTTTGACCATCGCATTAGTAAGTTATTCATTTTTAAAATGCCAAACCAAAACAGAAAGAGAGTTGTTGTTTCGATGAGTAAAAAGCTTGAGGCTATTAAAAGAGTTAATAATGGTGAGAGTTTGAAAAAAAATTGCTTTGGAATTTGGAGTTGGTGAAACCACTGTAGGCGATTGGAGACGTAACAAAGCTCAAATAGAGGCTTTTTGTTCAAAGATGGATTCGTCAAAAGCCTTAGAAGAACGATCTACATTAAAGAAAGCAAAAACTGAAAAACTTGATGAATCAGTCTATCTTTGGTTCAAGCAACAACGCGTGCAGGGAATTTCTATTTCCGTGAACATTCTAAAAGAGAAAGCCCTTCTTCTCAGCCAAAAATTAAACGAAAATGAAAGTTTTTCTGCAAGTCAAGGTTTGTTAGATAAATTTAAAAAGAGACATGGAATTCGACAACTGGCGATTGCAGGTGAAAAGTTGTCTGCCAATGTAGTATCTGCTAAAGACTTTGTTGAAAGATTTGAAGAAATGATTGAAAAAGAAAATTTGACATTAGATCAAATTTATAACGCCGATGAAACTGGCGTGTTTTACAGAATGATGCCATCGAAAACTTTGGCATCTAAAGAAGAAGCTAGTGCCCCGGGTTACAAGAAGAGCAAAGACCGAGTGTCCCTTCTAGTTTGTGCAAATGCAATTGGAACTGATAAATTACCCCTGCTTCTCATCGGTAAATCAAAGAAGCCGAGACCATTTAAAAATATTGATGTGAATTCCTTGCCTGTGAAATACACAAATCAGAGGTCTGCTTGGATGAATTCCGAAATTTTGGAAAAGTGGTTCTATGATGACTTTGCGCCGCATGTAAAGGAACATTTGGCGCAGCTAAATCTCCCACCTAAAGCAGTTTTGCTGATAGACAATGCTCCTTGTCATCCGGAAGAAGAAATGCTCATTTCAGGAGAAATACGGGTGATTTTTCTTCCCCCAAACGTGACATCGATAATACAACCAATGGATCAAGGGGTAATTGAAACAACGAAGAGACACTACAAAAAGAAACTCATCACTCATATTCTTCAATACGAAGAAAACCTAAATGAGGCGCTGAAAAAAAATAAATGTGAAAGACGTTATATACATGGTTGCCCAGGCATGGCAATTAGTGAATCCAGCTACAATTTGTAAATCATTCAACAAAATAATTGTTGAAAAGAGGAGACAGAGTGAATCCCAGCAGATGGAAAACAAACCGACAGACGGGGAACTTCTTGAGATCATCAATGGAAGGTTGTGAAGAAGTTTTTGAAGAGGACATTTGCGAGTGGCTGGACGTTGAAAATCAACATCAAATTTTGAAATTCTCAATGACGAGGAAATCATACAAGCCGTTAATCCTTCATCGGGCATTAATGACGCTGAAAATGAAGACGAGGACTTTGAGGATTCTACGACTATAAGTCATAGTGAAGGTGTTCAAGCACTGACAACTGCCCTAAAATATTTGGAGCAAAGAAACGATGCTACACCGATGGATCTCCTGTTGCTCAAAAACTGGTACGATAGGGCAGCCCATGATAGAAATTCTGGACTTTTGCAACGAAAGGTAACAGACTTTTTTAAAGAATGTAAATTTAACAAATTAATGTATATTAAATTTTAAAAATACAATATATTTTCTTGAGATTTGTGTTATTTTTGAAAATGCGTCTTTCGATATTTAACTAAGTGTAGTTAAAAAAAATTCCATTTTACTTTTTAAAATTTACTACTAGAGTTGATTTTCTTTTTAAATCTTTTTAGCTGTGAAACATAAGTTCATATATGTTTATTTTTATCATTTAAAAAACGTTCTATTGTTTTTTACTTTAAAAGTAGTTAAATTCGCAAGCACGGAAGGTTTTTATACATGGTTTCTATTAACCGAGATTTCCGATATCCGAGGTACTAGCGGTCCCAATTACCTCAGATAATCGAGGTCTTACTGTATATATATGTTTTTTTTTTTTTTTTTTTTGTGCCTTTTATGTATATTTGTTTTAAATTATCAAATATGTATTTTATGCAATTATTGCCTCTCCTTTCTTGGAAGTCTCTGGGAGCATCAACTTTTGCATCCTTCCAAGTACTGGTTTTAGTTGAAAAAAATTGTTATAGGGAGATTAAAGTTTATGCAGTTATTTAAATAATATTACAGATGTTTTAGTTATCTGCAGTGTTTTTTAAATGGTGTGTCTTGTGGTATTATAAAGAAATATTTTTCCAGATATAAACATATAGTTACTCTATTATATATATTTTTTTATTACTGGTATAGTGTCCTTTTTGTTAGCACATTATCAATGCATTAATGGCAGTTTTAATTTTAAATGTGTGCCCTAACTTCAAAAGGCTTGAGAAACACTGTGAGTTAGATCAGTAATTTCAAAACTATTTAATATTACAGGGTTGCTATGGTACCTGGAATTCAGGAAAAACCTGGAGAACTCAGGGAATTAAAAAACTATTGAAGAACAGTGAAACACAGGGAATTTGAAATTTTTTTTTTGCAAAAACAGGGAAAATTCTGGGAATTTTTAAGTTTTTTGGAAAAACTTTGAAAACATTTTCATAATGAAATCTTTTTTTTTTTTTTTTTTTTTATTTTAGTGCTTTATATTGAAGAAGAAAAATTAATTATATGAATTTCCTCTAACTCTAGTAAGTTAATAAAATTAATATATCCTAGATATGTTGAATTGGCTTGTAAACATGTTAGATTCTAATGCCACGTGATTGCATGTCATCTATTTTATTTTTAAGAGAGTCAGGAAAAACTTTAGGAATTTCTTCCCCTGATTTGAGTAGTAACCCTGTATTATGAGTTTTAATTTAAAATAAAGTAATGAATATTAAAATTTTATTAGGTTTTTTTTTTGTATAAACAAATTTCATGAAAGTAAAGACAGTGCAGATATAAAAAAATATGGTGGGGATGCATACTACTTTGTACACATTGTGAATTATGCATGTTGCAATGTATTAAATCTCCTTTCACCCTCAATTGGGCTGTTGCAGTAAAAGTAGATTTATCATCAAAGTGAAAATAAATGGCACTCCGTTCATTTCCACTAAGGTCAACCTTGGTGACTTGTTTTAAGAATATACATTGAATAAAGTGCATGTGGTTTGAGAACTTTCGAACACTGGGTCTACATACATAATTATGCCTTTTCGTGAAAAACTATATTTATTTGCATGCAAACTTTACATGCATATAAATCCTATCCTTAGTGTCTGCCATCACCACAAATTACAGTTTGCAAACAAGTTACAATACCGCAAACTGCAGCTTCAGTCGGCAGTTCTTACCCGAGGGAAAACATCTTCACCAATAAAGTTTTATCCACCAAGTCAGCATCTCAATTAAATCTTCATGTGTGAGTAATTAGAATGCAAACTAAAAAATAAACTGTGTTAATAGTGAAACCATGCAATTTATAAGACTCTGATTTGGATATTTCTCATTATGCATCTGTGCAGCAAACCGCATTCAATTCTACCAATTCCTTCAATTTTTATGAATTTTTGAAATGCCTACAGACTTATGGGACACCCGATACAGAAATAAAAACTTTGCAGCTTTAAAAATAAAATGATTTTTACTTGAAAATTAGAAAAAAGGTGGAAGATTTCTTCTCAGAAATTGGCAGAAAATAGGAATTTAAAAAAAAAAAAAAAAAAAACCATTTAAAACAAATAAATTTTGATGCATGCATTTGCTAAATAGCTTAAATGGGTAAAATATACACTAAATATTATGGAGAAAAATTATGCGTTGTAGGACATTTGATCGTTGAACCCTAGTTTGAGAGGTTTTAGAATCTAATAAAGCTAGTTTTAAATGAATATTGACATTTATACTGCAAATCACAAGGCCACTGCAGGGTGTTTAATCGCCGATCGTTAACAGGGAAAGAGAGAACACAAAAAATTATATTAATGAGAGGTATGGATTAATTTTACTTCTTTATACATTGAGAATCTAATAAAGTAAGTTTAAAAAGAACACTGACATTTATATTGTGGATGGAGAAAGATTAGAAATCACAGTGCTTCTATAGGGAAAAGGGGAGGGGGGAGGGAATAAAAACAAAAAACATGAGTGAGAGATGTTAAACAATTTTACTTATTTAAAGGCTCTAAATTCTAATAAAGTAAGTTTAAAAAGAATATTGACATTTATATAGTGAATGGGAAAAGATTGGAAGTCACAAAACATTTGATTGCCACAAATGTTTTAAATTCATTGGTTTTCGTGAAAAGTCCATTTTAAGATTGCTGACTTTTGTCAAAGATCCATTTTAATATCGGCGATTTTTGTGGAGGGTCCATTTTAATATCGTCGATTTTTGTAAAAAGTCTGTTTTCGGAGTCAAATTTCTTCTAGATGAACCCCTTTATTATGACATGTATAGTTCAGAACACACTAAAGTACTAACAGTATTTCTAATATACACAAACATCGCACTGTCTCAATTATATACAATAAAAATAAAAACTTTTTTATTATGAGACAATAAAAATTCCATTAAAATATACATTTAAAAACAATTAAAAATATAGATGTTTCAAAACTCATCCGAGTTTCATCATCAGTATTAAAACAACATATTTTACAAAAATTACATACATACTCAAAGAATTTACAGTAGGATGGAACACTGAGGTGCTAATGTGCATGCTTCTTGGATGAGTTTTGAAATGTATATGTTAATGGAAATTTTATTGTCTTGTTATAAAAAAGTTTATTTTTAATACTAACATTATTATCGACAAATTTTATTGTGTTTTCCAATTTAAAGTTTAACTTGAATTATCAAGTATACTGTTATGATAATTAATTCAATAAATTAATGTTTTTCATATATTAGCTTACATATTTGAACAAGTGCTGCTTTGTATTTAAGCATGACTTATTCAATAAGAAATACTATTTGTAATTTTATTAATTCATTTTTATATGTCTACAGTAGAGTTTTTCATAAATATATTTTTTTAAATAAATGAGTAATGTTGATTATCAATAAAATTTGTATTTTGATATTACATTTATGGTATAGGTAGATTAAATCCAGTGAAGTGTTAGTTTCTTTTTTCTAGATATTTTTGTGTCAAGTTATTATCTGAGACTAATCACTAAATCCTTAGTGATAATTTTGTCTTTTAATGTTTAATTATTTTAAGCCAAACGGAAAATATAAATTTTATATTTGAAAGACTTTTAAAATACCTTACATTAAAATCTCTTCAAGTGCAGCATTTTCATTATATATTTCGACTCGTGATATTCGCGGTCATCATCAGATGTTAACATTGCTGCTTTGACAATTGTCGCTGGACATTTCTTTAGTTTCTTCTTTTCTGATGTCATCTTTACGTTTGTTCTTCTTGTACATTAGTTGTTGCCAATCATCAGGAATCGTACCGTGCTCCCAGTCGTTAATAGCGGTGTTAGATGTTAGTATTTCGAGGGCTTCGCGTTTTAATGCATATTGATGGGAATTATAGAGAGTGATTTTTGTAGTGCTTATTGTATTAGGATTAATGGGGTTAGTGGTGTGAATTCTCGATAACGCGGTGGAGAAACGGTTATATTTAATATCAGTAATATGTTCAGCTTCACAATCTTTTATTTTTCTCTTAGTCATGCCGATGTAACATGCACTATTATTATTGTTTTCAAAATTAAATTCTATTTTATAAATGCCAGAAGTTTCTTTGGGGTCTGTTGAATCTTTTTTATTTCTAATGTGTTGGAAAATATTTTGGTTAGGTTTTATAGGTACGTTTATTCCAGTTCGTGAGGCTTCGGATTTTATTTTATTATCAATTCCATTACAGAAGGGAATGGAAGGTGTAAATTTGGGTTTTAGTTTCTGAATGCTATTGATTTAATTTAGGGATTTTTTATGTTTTTTATATAGTTTTTGCACGATTAGAAATGAAAAAGATTCAATACACCCCAAAGAAATTAGAAATGAAAAGGATTCAATAGACCCCAAAGAGACTTCCGGCATTTATAAAATAGAATTTAATTTTGAAAACAATAATAATAACGCATGTTACATCAGCATGACTAAGAGTAAAATAAAAGATTGCAAAGCTGAACATATTAATGATATTAAATATAACTATTCCTCCACCGCGTTATCGAGAATTCACACCACTAACCCATTAATCCTAATACAATAACTACTACAAAAATCGCTCTTTATAATTCCCATCAATATGCATTAAAACGCAAAGCCCTCGAAATACTAACATCTAACACCGCTCTTAACGCCCGGGAGCATGGTACGATTCCTGATGATTAGCAACAACTAATGCACAGGAAGAAAAAACCCAAGAAAAGTCCAGCGATGATGGTCAAAGTAACAATGTTGACATCTGATGATGATTGTGAATATTGCGAGTCGAAATATATAATGAAAATGCTGCACTTGAAGAGATTTTAATGTAAGTTATTTTAAAAGTCTTTTAAATGTTTAATTAATCCTTCTTTATATTTTAATATAAATTTTATTTTTATCAATTATTTATGCCTCCCTTTTCTGCACCCATGTTTCATAGTAGTAGTTAACCTGTAGAATCTAATATAAATATTTTACTTTACATAGGTGGTTACACTACAGGAAGAGCAGAACTCATTAATTTGCTACGCCAAAAATCTCGCCCTTATTTATTTTCTAATGCTCTTCCACCTCCTGTTGTAGCTTGTGCTAGTCAGGTAGTGTTTGATTCATACTGTAATTTATGTGTTTTGATTCATTTTTTTTTAAGGATTCATTGATTTTATCCTAATTTTCTCTTTTAGCAAAAATGTTTTCAGCAGGAAATTCCTTTTCTTGTTACTTTCTGTTGTTTAATACCCTTTCTTTTAATTTCTTTTTAATCTGTCTGTTCTATTTTTATTTTATTTTCAGTTTTGTAGCTTGTCTTTGACAAGTGGCTCCTATAATTTGTTTCCCATCTTATCTTTGAAATTGTTCTGATATGTCAATAATTTGTGATATTTTGTTTTCTTGTGCTATGGTACTGCAATGTATGATGTAAACCCCCCCCCCCCATAAATTCAAGTCTTTTACCATTCAGTTAAAGGTAATGCTTAGTAGATGTCAGAAATCTTCTTTTTATAAACTACTGTCTACTACTACATAGAATTATAAAATTTTGCTTACAGAGGCATTAAACTATTACAATGCTAAATAAATTAAAATTCTTAAACTATTAAAAAAAAAAAAAAAAAAAAAAAAATTTTTTTTTTTTTTTTTGAATAATTTAAAAAATGTTTTCTGCAAACTGATTTTAAAATTCTTTCCATTAATTTTACATTATTCTAAATATATTTATGCATTACTTTGTGGATTCATTGATAAGTTTTTTTTTTTTTTTATATATGTATGCTGAAAATTTTTATTAAATTGCAGCACAAAACAAAACAAGAAACCAAACAGCAAGGAAAAAAAAAAAAAAAAAAAAAAACTGTAGCACCCAAGTATGTTTAGAATATATTGTTAAATTAAAATATATCGTCCTAGCATAATACTTCTTGTTGGTGAAAACTTTTATTTATTTTTTTTAATACTTGAATTTTTTATGAAATTAAAAAGTTTTTCATTTGTATTTTAATTCTGAGTATAGTTATATTCAGTAATTTATATTGTTCTGCATAACTGGTAGATAGTTCTTTAATGCTTTTTTTGTTCAAACTTCAATATCCAACAAACTTTGTCTTAATCATTAGGTTATTTCTATCTTTCTACTGGGAATTTTAATGATTTTAATTATTTAAAATTAATTATAATCTATACAGAAATTTAAATTGATGATTATTCATTATCTAATACTATAATCAAAATCATGTTTTTGGCATTAAAATGCATATCTTATGTTAATGTACTATGTTTTAATACAAATTCTGTATATACACTGATGGAAAAAAAAATCCCAACACCAGGAAGGAGCTGTGCTAGATAAACGAAATTTGGTAGGTGTGTTTATACATCTGAAAGATGACGTCGATTCAAATTTCGAGCTACGCGCATAAGTGTGGCGCTAGTAGCGACACTATGAACATGCAAATGAGGTTTGCTTTAAATAAGTGCTGTAAGGTTCGTGATCGTTATTTACAGTTGAGATTTGACGTAGTGGGTTAATGTTAGTCAAGGATGCCTCTAAGAAGACGAAGAAGCCATTATCAACAGCTCACTGAGTTTGAACGAGGTCGTGTAGTAGGGCTACGAGAAGGTGGGTTTTCTTTCCGCGATATTGCAGAAAGACTTGGCAGGAATGCATCCACTGTGCATGAGTGTTGGCAGCAGTGGTCAAGGGAAGGTACTGCCTTAAGAAGACCGGGTTCCGGGCGGCCACGTGGCACTACTGAGAGGGAAGACCGCCGTGTTCGGCGTATGGCTGTGGCTAATTGTACTGCGTCTGCAGCTGAAATTTGAGCTGCAGTTTGCACCACAGTGACACATCGAACTGTTACAAATCGGTTACTTCAAGGACAGCTCCGAGCCAGACGCCCTGTAGCGTGCATTCCACTTACTCCAAACTACTGCCGTTTGCAACGTGAGTGGTGTCAAGCTAGAGCTCATTGGAGGACGGAGTGGAGATCTGTTGTGTTTTCTGATGAAAGCCAGTTCTGCCTTGGTCGCAGTGATAGCCGTGTGTTGGTTAGGAGGAGGCCAGGTGAACGCCTGCTAGCGACCTGTCTGCGGCCTAGACACACAGGGCCTACTCCTGGAGTTATGGTTTGGGGAGCAATTTTGTATGACTGCAGGAGCACTCTCGTGGTTATCCCACGCACCCTGACTGCAAATTTGTACGTCAGTCTAGTGACACAACCTGTTGTGCTGCCATTCATGAACAGCATTCAAGGGGGTGTTTTCCAACAGGATAACGCTTGTCCTCATACCGCTGTTGTAACCCAACATGCTCTACAGAGTGTCAACATGTTGCCTTGGCCTGCTAGATCACCAGATCTTTCTCCAATCGAGCACATATGGGACATCATTGGACGACAACTCCAGCGTCTTCCACAACCAGCATTAACCGTCCCTGCATTGACCGCCCAAGTGCAACAGGCATGGAACTCCATCCCACAAACTGATATCCGACACCTGTACGACACAATGCATGCACGTTTGCATTCAAAATTCTGGCGGTTGCACCGGTTACGAATGTACCAACATTTCACATTTGAAATGGCTCTTCTCGCCAATGGCTCTACCTGTGATCTTGAAACTTTAATCAATTAAATATGTTACCTAGACAAATGTATTGCTGAAATTTCATTACTGTACAATAATTTTTTCTTGGTGTTGGGCTTTTTTTTTCCATCAGTGTATTTTAAATATTTATAAAGCAATGTTATTAAATATTTTTATCTTTAAAAAACTGTAAAGGTTCACAAAAAAGTTTAAAGTTTACTCTTTAGCATTTAGAATAAGAAAATGTTTTTTGAAAGTATTATAGTATATACTGGTACTATATATCAGTTTTCCGATGTTGAAAACTAGGCTTCTGAAAATTGTTTTAATTAATGAGTACTTATCCTGAATTTTACCATAAGTCAATGGAAATTTTATCATCTGTAAGGGCGTTTCACATAAGTGTCCTTTTTAATGAAATATACTTTTTAAATAACATGATGCATTACAATGAAATGTATTTTTCTAAAATTTTTTCCTTTGTTCCGAATGAGTTATAATTCTTATTTATTTTTAATTATATACCCATTGTAGTTTTGTTTCTTTAATTTTTACTGAAATATAAGCATGAAGTTTCATTGTACTCCTAGTTTTTCCCTTCTACTTTAATGTATATGTTTATCATTTTAGGCCTTAGATTTATTGTTTGAGAACTCTGCACTAGTTGAAAAACTGCATAAGAACACACAACAGTTTAGATCTTCCATTCAAGCTTCTGGTTTAAATGTTATTGTAAGTACATTTTTTTTTCTCTTTCTTGGTTTTGCTCAATTCCATAATACAGGATATGTATGGTACAGTGGAGCACCGTTTATAAGTTTTTCAAGGGACCGTTCCTAAAAAAACGTATAACTGAAAAAAACGTACAACTGAAAATTTGTTTTAACGCGTTAATCGCAATGTCAGTCATATGTACCTGATGCTAAGAAGTTTTACATGAGCGATGTCAGACATATATGTCTGACATGGCTCATGTAGAACTTCTTAGCGTCAGGCACATATGACTGACATGGCGATTAGCGTGTTAATACTTGTTGTATGTTGTTTGGATGCGTCAGACATATAAGACTGACACGGCTTGTCGAGAAAAAAAGTTTTAATATAGGGCCATGTCAGTCATATATGTGTGACATAAAAAATAGTGTTTTTCCGGGAATTTTGGCAAAATTTTTTTTTTCTGTGATACATTAAGTTTCCTTGATACATTTTTAACTAAATTATCTAATAAAGTTACCATGGCCCATGTGAAAATTTTTCTGATATTATCGTGGCGATTAACGTGTTAACATTAATACACAATAAAGTGTCATATTAATAATAAAAATATAATCAATTTTCATGATTTCCTTTACATTATTCGAAAAAGTTATATTTTTAATTAAATTTAAAATATTTTTAAAAGGTAGAATAAAAATTAAAAAGATTTCAATTTTAACCTTTGAAGACAAAGCATTTTGTTTTCTAAACGAATATGACATTTTTGCAAGCAATTAAAAAGAAGGAAAGAAAAAAAACATAATAATAAAAATAAAACTTGTTTCTCCAACCGTAATGTCAAATAAACAGGATAAGTAAAAAGAAAATTTTACAAGTCACCCAACGGAAGTGAGTAATAAATCTTCAAGTTTACAAAATGTTTTTTTTTTCCCTTTCATACCCCATCTCTGGAATCAATTAAAAGAGAAAGTGGGAGGTCTTAAAGTGGTCACTGGCTACTTGTTACCATTCAACCCAGTCACCAACTGCTCTCTGAAAATGTCTCACATCCCCCTTTCCCCAGGCTATGGACGCAGGTCGCACTTTGTTACCATAGTTCTAAGGAAAAATAATCAAAAAAGATAAGAATAAAACATAAAGAGCATTCAACATTTTTTTTTAAATCCTGGAAGAAAACTCAAACTTGGGATTCTACAAGGAGAAAAAAAAAAAAAAAAACGTATAAGTAAAATTAAGAATTTACTCGTGTCGCATAAACGAAATATTTTAACATTAGAATTCAATGGAATGATTTGGGACCGAAGTCAAAAAACATATAAATGAGAAAAATGTATAAATGAGAAACGTATAAAAGGTGCTCCACTGTATTTTAACATACTAGAATAAAGTCAATTATAAACAAACACTGACCAAAATAAATTTAAAGAAAAATGCACTTCCAGCATGGAATAGAAAATATTTAAATTGTCCTTCTAATATACTCGTTCTCATATGTCTCTGTTTAAAAATGAATTTATTACCATCTTTTAAAGTATCATATATCTTGAATATTAATTTTCATTCTTTTTAAATTACTGGAAAAAAAAAGAAAAAAAAAATTAGCTGATACATTAACTGATATTTTCAATTGAAAACCATTTTTATTTCAGGGGGAAAATCATCCTATATGTCCTGTTATGTTGTCGGAAGAAAAATTAGCTATTCAAGTGGCTAACAAAATGCTAGGTAAAGGAATATTTTATGCATCTTTTCATTAGGTAGTCAAGTTTAACCACTTCACCAACCAGCTACTGTAGTGTGCGGAAGGCTACATTTCCTCCGAGTTATCTTGGGATGGCCGGTGAAGTGGCTAGTCTAAAAACTTAAATTATTATGAGCTATGTATTATATTAATATTTTGATTAAAAAAAAATATTTACAATTTAATGAAGTAGGATGAAAGTATAATGAAAACATGGTATTAGTATCTGTAAATGACACTTATATTTATTAGTTCCATGAGTTTTTTTAATTGTGTTAATTTTTTAATGTATTGATGAATATTATGGTAATTTAGATTTTAAATGCTGAATTTATTCTTTCCTCTTAAATGCTTTTAAATTCAATGAAAAGTATGTCTGCCTACAGCTAATTTAACTTATGTTTATCCAACAAAGACACCTGTTATTGTAAAATGATGCATAAATGAGAAGACAAATACTCAAATTTCAACAATAATCATTGATTCTTTTAAATTTAAATCTGTACAAATGCAATTTTAAGTAAAAGTAATCATTTTATTCATTTTTTTTTTTTTTTTTTTTTTTTTTAAGATAGTTTAGTTTTTAGTTTGTTATTTCAAAGCAGAATTTATTAAAAAAAAATATATATAGATATATATTTATTTATTAAATTAAAACTTTTATCAAAAATGTGAAAAGAATCATATCTTGATTACATATCTCAAGAACCAATTTTGGATTTTTTAATTTAACTACAAATACATATAAAATTTAAAATAATATGATATTCATTGTATTTATTATCTATTAATTTTATAACATATGATTAAAACAGTTTGTTCTCATTATCAATACTTTTAAACAGTTTAGTCAATCATCACTAATAAATAAATAAATAAATAAAAATTTTGTTTTTTATATTATTTTATTTTAATAAGTAATATTTATTTTACAGATTATGGAATTTATGTGATTGGTTTTACATACCCAGTTGTTCCTAAAAGTATGTATAAATAAGGGTTTTATATATATATATTGAAATGAAGCATTTTTTCTTTACTTTTAAATCCCTTTTTGTAAAATGGATTATAGGAAAACTTTTAATAACATTTATTGTGAATGCAGGCCTCGCAGCGTTCCTAAAATTTTACTCCCATTTTATTATAGTGTCACCACTATTGCCACAAAGAAAATTTTCTTTAATGTTTTAATGCTAAAAACATGTGAAAAAGTATTAATTTAAAATAGTGGTGAAAATATAATAAAATGAGCATAAAATTTTAGGAAAGCTGTGAGGCCTGTGAATCATGTTAGTTGGGAACATATTTGGACATTTATCTTTATTTACATGCTAACTCGACTTTTACACATGTATTTCCAAATTTATTTCTCCTTTCCAGTTCAAACTACTAAACATTGATTTACAGGATATTTAAAATAAGTGGTTTATTTTTTTTTGTATCACGATATTTATATGTTTTGAAGTTCAAACATCTCCAAGAAATTAAAACTGACATCAAAATCCTTTAATTGTAATTTTATAACTACATGTCTATTTATGTGGCAGTGAAGTACCTTTTATAGGTTTTTTTAAGGGACTGATGTAAAAGAATGTACAGTATACTCTCAAAAATCTGCGCAGCTTAGTGTTTTATGGATTTCTAAATTTTGCAGATTTTAGAGTAATTTCTTTTATTTACATCTAAGTAGAAAATCTTTAAGAAACAATTTATTTGTTATACATACAATGCTGAAATAAAGTAAGTGTGCCTAGTAAAAGTACAAAAATTTCATTAAATTTTAATTTAAAGAACAATTTTTATACATCAGATTATAGTTGCAAATTATCTAGATTTTTGAAAAGTCTGATCAATAGTAGTTTAAGTAAGAATATTCATACATATTTATTTTCCTATAACCTGCAAAAAAGTCAGCAATTCTTGGTCAGTCACATAAGTTTGTGCTATGAGAAAGTTTGAATATTTATCTTCATGTGAGAAAATCTTTCATGAAAACTGTCTTTCTCCTTCTTCCTCTAAATTTTTTGATAATTATATATAATTACACTTATCATTTTCTCCTCCGTGATATGCTGAGTGATTTGTGATTCATCTCCTAATACAGCTGAATTTTTGCGATCCACTAATCAACAAATCAGTTGTGACAATGTTTGTTTACATTGCAAATGATATGTGGATTTTAGAGAATTGCGGATTTTTGAGAGTTGACTGTATAAATGAAGAGATGTATAGTCGAAATAAAGATAAAACTTTGATTTTGTAAATTTAATGGCACTGAAGTAAAATTTATGTAGAAATACTAATTAATAAAGTTTTTTAAGATAGTAACTATACTCTGTGTAAGAAAAATAGACCTGTCAAGGCCACCTCTCAGGGTTCTTCATTCCCTCGTTACCATGGTTTTAAGGGACGCTAACTTCTCACTTCTCCGTTATCTTAGTAAAAGCAATTGGAGAGCAAATTAGTTTTTTTTATTGCTAGTATACAATACATGTATGTAATAACGTGTTGAATACCTGTAGTATAAATCCACTATATTTATTCCATATTTGTCTATACGTAAGGTTATCTTTTATGTGTATTATTTAAAAATGAAGGTAATATATAATTATCAATTTTTCGTTTATTAGCTTAACAAAGTTAATTTTCTAATATACTTGGAAAATTATTTTAATTTGTTTCTGAGTAAAATTTTCAAACTTTCTGATCTAGGGAGAAAGAAATCGTAAAAAGTTCTTTATTTTCTTACTTAGAGTTCTAGAAAATGTTAGAAATATGGTTATTTAATAAGCAAAATTGCATACTGATAGCTGCACGTTGAACACAGTAATACAAAATACATACTTATACACACTCATATCTATCTATATAATATTCCAATTTTCAGACCACCTATTCTTATATATTACATATAAGAATATTAAATATACTTTCATTTTTTACTTCATGTACAAGAACAATAAAAAGTATAAAATAAGAAAAATGTTTCAAGATTAAAAACAGGAAAGTGTCTTAATTTTAGCTGAGATACGTAAAAAGGTTATAGAAGTTAAACACATTTTCAATTTTCATGACTAGTTCCTCCTGCACTTATCCTTAGAGTTAACATATTTATTAATTAACGAATTTCTAAATTTCACATATAGAAAAAAATTACGGTATGAGTTACTCATCTCACACTGTTATTGTTTTCGAGAGGAGTTAAAAAGAAAAGAAATCAAGAATGAAAAATCCTGCAATTCACATAGATTATTAATGGCAAGAGGTACCAATGGCCAATAGATTCTGCACTCGAAGCTGGTAGACAGGAGGTGCCGGGTTCGAACTCAAGTCGCTCTCGTCGTCTTATTCGTTCGGAATTTTCTGTGATACTGGCTAAGTATCGGAGGAAATAAGTAACAATTTAGTCTCAACCGATGCACCGCCAATCCACTGCACTTTTAAAGGTTTGAGAAAAGCCTGTAGCTAAGGAATTTTAATATAATTTTATGATCTATGACTTATTTAATACCTAAAACTATATGATTAACACCAACAATTAGTTTACAGAGCAGAATAAAGTAATTTTTGTTTTCTTAATAATCATTTTTAAATGCTCTTTAGCTATGAATTATTTATTCTTATTATAAAATAGCTTTGCAGTTAAAGTGGTAGTTTCTCTTTTTCTAGTCTTAAAACGATATTAACTGTTAACAGCGAATAATATAGACAAATTAATTTATCAGATTTATTCTTCCTGTACATTTTGGACTATAAGAATCTGAATTCTAATATATATATACACTAAGTGACAAAAAAAAAAAAAAAAAAAAAAAAAAGCCGCACAACAGAAAAATTGATTTATACCTTTTGGGTTTGTAATAATTTAAAAACTAATGATTGCAACAAATAAAATTGTTATGTTTTGTATAATACGGAAGTCATAACATGATACCTATGTACTCTTCCATGATACCTTCAGACAACTCAAAAAAAAAAAAATAATAATAATAATAATAATAAAAAATAAATAAATAAAATAAATAAATAAATAATAAATAAAATAAAATAACATACATCATTATACTGTTATTGATAAAGACAACTTTTATTAGATATTATTAATTGTTATGATTAATGTATCTAATAATTAACTTTCTTTAATGTTACTTGAAACTAGATAAAACAATTGCTTTCATTTAAATATAATCTATTTCTTAATTATTCTGAAAAGTTTTAATTTCATGATAATTAAAAATAGCAGAATATTTTCAAGTGATTAATAATTTAAAAAATTGAATTTATGTACTTTTGGAAGAGTTTGAAATACCCCCAAAGTACTCGGTCAGGTATGAATTTTTTAATGGCCAAATTTTATTTCGGGTTAATTGATCCCTTGAACATGAAAATTTGCCAGACTCACCGAAAAATTATGCATTTTCGTATCGTAATGTACGGGGAATATGTTATTGTTTTAAAAGTGCGATTTCCATTCAGTCAGTTACATTTTCGTGATCAGATCTGCTTATTTCCGTCAGTTTGAAATAAGTTAAACTGGACTCATCAGAAAGAACAACTTCAGCCAAATAATTAATTGATCCTTTTTTAATTTTTTTAACCCTCTAATGTCTTGGTTTTCTAATTCTTTTCGTTAAGAAGGAATTTTTTTCAGATTTTCTGGCAATTAAACCTGCTTTGTTTAATTGTTATTTCACTGTATTTAGATAAATTATGTTACTAAACACTTTTTCTGAATCCCTGCTATGTTCTAAATGTAATACATCATCATCATCATCACGTGCTTACGAATACAAACTGATTTTTTAAGCGCTGGCTTTTTAACTTGCGGTTATCTCGACTGGATGAGTAACGTGGGCGCCTAAGGACAAATGTGCAGTTTAAACAGCCAAAAAATATTATACCTTGCTAAAAACTAGATCACTAATATTTTGTTAACATTTAATAATTTTGACATCCCACGTGTTAATTTTTTTTTCCGCTCTAAAATTAATATTTTTTGTGGTATTGTTAATTGTGCCTAATTCTTGCCATTTTTGAACCACTTTCTAAAATTACAATTTTCCGAACAATTGCATCTTGTTTTTTAACACTTGGCTCAATCCTAAACTGCACGCGGAACACAACGTAATAAAATCTGTTCAAAAATTTACTTTTGAAACAATGAAATTAGCGATTACAGAAAGAAAAATTGAAAATATCCAAGTGCAGCTTTTTTTTTTTTTTTTTTTTTTTGGTCGCTTAGTGTATATATATATATATACATATACTTTTAACCGAGAGTGAAAAACTGTATCATGAATATAAAAATTAAAATCTAATATAAATGATGCTGATTGTGGGAAATTTAAGCACGGTTGTCTTTACATTGGTCTGGACATCCTTGAGGGGTATTTCTTAATATTCTTAGCTAAAACTCATGTGAGTTTCGGGGAAAATCATGGTAAACTTGGGGTAAGTAACGTGAATGTAACTATCATTCGGGTAGTAACATTCACGTTTCTCTAAAATAGTTATTAGACAGGAAAGTGTTTTTTTTTTTTTTTTTTCAAAATGTAATTTAATTATTAAAAAAAAAAAAAAAACAGAGAACTGGCATTTAACACCATAAAATGCAATAACTCGCAATAATTGTTTCGGGTCGAAAGAAGACAAGACAATTCGTCAGGCGAACAAAGTAGGCACAAGTGCTACAAACAAAGCAGCACACGCACCAACGAGTGCTGTAATCATGCAACACTCGTTTTTACTACGTTCGCCTAACGAAGGGTCGTGTCTTCTTTAAATCCGATACAACTGTTGCAAGTACTTACATTTTATGGTATTTATTCAAAGTTTTGTAACTTTGTAACACCCCACAAGCTTGAGCAGTAGTTTCTTGAGTTTTCATAAAAATATCTCTAATTCTTGCATCAGGTTTCGAAGTAACAAGCTCTTTAAATTAGTTATAAACATGATAAATAATCATTTTAGATTGTTTCCTTATATCAGGATTACCAGCCATAGTAAATGATACGAAAATGAAACGACGAGAAAAAGTAAATGCTAACGGAGCCAAAGAACAAGCCAAAAGTGAACTATTATTGTGTCTGAACGAAATATTCTCCTAGTCAAACAATTGCTCAAATGGGGTGGGAAAAGAAAGAGCGATACCGGGATCACATGGGTCATTTCTAGGAAAATTGACCAGGGAGTACAGACCTTCACAGGCCAATTCAGTTTACACGGACTATAGTATATTACTTTATAATATAATTCGGATTTAGAGACAATAATTGAATTAAAAAAAGATTTATTATAAAAAGTGAAAAAAAAAAAAAAAAATCAACCATTAATGCATGACTTGAGTACTATTTATATATTTCATATCTTGAGTATTAATTATATACAGGGCTCATGAATTGCAGTCGCCATTGGCTACCAATATATTTTAGCTGGCAACTATGTTTTTGACAAAAATTAAGTATTTTTTTATATTTTGATGAAAAAATTAGGCCCAGAATCAAACGCCATAACTTGTGCTAAACTGCAGTGTAGTTCATATCAATTCGTGTAAGAAACAAGTAGAAAAAAAACAGCGACTCATGGTTATCTGTGCGTTTCGCACCCCATAGTGTTAAATTTGAAACACATTGTTGCATCAGTATAATAAGGAATTTACACTGCGTTTCACTGTGAATATTTAACAACTCGGTGTTGAATCAGTGCAGTTTACACCACTCTCATTCACTCATTTTGCAACTCTGTGCTGAATAGTTGTGTCTGTATGATGATGTGTCAGTGCCAACGGTGTATCGGTTTACAGGAAATAATAAAACCAGTTTTAAGATGTTGGCCGTAACCAGTTAAACAGGTGTTTCCTGATGTATAATTCAGTCCTAGTTAGTATTTGATTTTTATACACAGAATTTTAATTTCTATATTCAAGTAAATTTCAAAATAAAAAAATAATAAATAAATGCTGTGGGTTATTTTTTACTGGCTACCAGTTTTTTTTTTTTTTATTTAATTTCTGGAGCCCTGTATATATATATATATATATATATTGCATATCTTTAATAATAAGTATTGTATGATATATGTCAACACAGACAGTTATTTAATTACATTAAAAATTGCCTTATGTGCTGATTGTCTCTGATTAATAAGAACTGCATTGTGAATTGAATAGAGTTCATTAAATGTTATTTTACTTGTGTTTTAACAAGCAAAATAAGTTTGAAGCCTTCCAGTGCAGTCCCTTGACCTTTAAAGAAAGGTGTATTGCCTTTTTCTCATTCTAAATCTTCACTGCTCAAAATTAGCATCAGAGAATTTATTTTCAATTAGTTCATTGATTCTGAAGTCATGATATTGGTATCACAGCTCAGATACTCATCAAAATTGATATTTAGAACAAAGTTTGGATCTTATTTTGAACAGAAAAATGACCGGTCAAGGAATTTTAGAATAGTGGAAAAGATGTATAACTGATATTGGGGGAGTATAAATAAATAATTTTTGCATTTAAATGAATAGGAAAGAATTGGGACTTCACTAAAAGGACATATAAATGATGCTTTACTATATTAATTTTTCATGACATAGTTAAATTCTACATTTTTAATTTACTATTATTATTTTTCTCTGATATAAGTAAATCTATTAATCAGTTTGTGATTTATAAAACATCAAAAAATAGTAAAAATTTTAATGCTATTTTTTTTTTTTTAGACAAAGCTCGTGTCAGAGTTCAGATATCTGCTGCACATTCAGAAGAAGATATTCAATTAGCTGTTGAAGCATTTCGTTCTGTTGGAGCTGAACTAGGAATTTTGTAACTAATCTGTCAAAAAAAATGGTTTACATATCAATGTTGTTAATATTTAGAATGAAGACTATTTTTAAATGTTTACAAATATAAAATGTTACATACATAAAGCAAAATTGCTTTGGAATCTCAAATCAGTGTTTCTCTGATAATTGTAATTTTGATAATCAAAATAAACGCACTGAATCTTTTTCTTTTGTGTATGTGTGTTAACTTGCTTAACTTAGATGCCCTTCCCCATTGTTTTTAATCCAGAAATATAGTAAAATCATGGATGCAAGATGTCCTGAACAAATCAAACAGGCTAGTCTATTTAAAATGTAGGTGTGTCTTGTAGCAAATCTTGGATGACTTTTCAAACCCGCAAGAACATTCTGGAGGTATAAAACCGAAGGGATATTTAATCCTGTACCATACAATTTCTAAAATGTGATTATGATTCCCACTTTTCGTTAGCTAATTTTTTTCTACATTTTCAACAATGTGGGAGTATTTGTGATTTCTTTTTTCTAAAAGTACCTTACAACAAAGTGAGTTTAAAGAATGGAGTATGCATTTAGCAACATTCTACCTCTTACAAAAAGGCAAAAATAGACTGTGAAATCGCTACAACTTCCACCTATCAAAGGACAAAATAATAAAAATAATTTGTACTTCCTTTTGAAAATCTGTTTGTAAAGAGCATCAATATATTTTTGTGGAAACTATGTAACCAAAAACTACAAAAAAAAACTGATAAATTATTCAGGTTTCATTCTAGGTGGGGTTAATGGGGCGTTGCGCCCTGTTTGCTCTTTAGATAAAGTAAGTCTGCCCTGATGCCCTTTGAACTTGATTGTGTGCCCCGAAATCTGAAAATGTCTCTGTAAGAAATTATCAAAAGCCGAAAATTTTGGAGTGAAGCTGAAACGGACAAAATATTTAAAAAACAAACTCTTACAAAAATCATCTGCAGATTTAATTAATAAAAATCATTTGCTGATAACATAGCTAATGCTAATATGGAAGCAAAAAATAAGAACAATAGTCTGATGGGTTAATCTAATTTTGTTCTATCCATTAGAAAATATTATTTTTAATTTGTCAAGTTGAGTTGTTTTTTATTTTGAACAACAAAAACTAATCCAATACAGCAGTTTTTGCTAAGATTAGATTTTTTTCTATAAGTATTTTAATATTAAAAGTGCTTTCAAGTGTTAAAATTAGGGATGAAATGGATAGTGATTTTGCCGGATACCGGATATCCGGCACTAGCTTTGTTTTTTTTGTTGTGTTGTATATTTCTTTCCTTTTTCATATTTTAAAACAAATTATAAACATGTTTTACTCACTATTTATTAATGCTGCTGCATAAAAAAATAACATTAATCATTTAAACATTAAAATTTTCTATTTGTTTGCGCAATATTGCCATAAAGATTAAAATTTTAAGCCTCTATACTTGTGATATGTGCTGAAAAGTACTGTCACAAAAAGATAAGTTTCGTACAAAATTATAAAAGTATAAATTAATTTTATTTACTTAATTTTTACCAAATAGTATTTAAAAAAATGAAACACATAAAACTTTCTTCTATATTTTTCTACACAAATTCATACAGTACAAATAATTAATTTTTTTATCCTTTATAAATACAGGCGATTTTCATCTCGGAGAGATGAACTATACACTAAATGTCCAACGGAAGTGAAATTTTACCATGCAGATAACATCCTTTCCGCTCTCGGGGGAAAAATTGCAGTGTAGCAGTGCCACCTATCGGCGAATATGCAGTCCATATAATCAGCATAATGTCTCATAATGGCCTTTTCATATATCAAGTTTTGTTTGATTATACACAATTGAACTTGAGATATAGCCTTTCTTTAAATTGCGAAAATTACTGCATAAAGCACCACCTGTGGAGCAGTTGGCACCAAAAGTTGACAATGTATGTTAAGGTTCACCTACATATAGATATATATACAATTCTGTTCAGTAGTTTCTGAAATATAGCCTTCCATGATATTGCGGAAATAGATGTAAAGCAACACCACCTATTGAGGGATTAGCACCAGAAGTTGATAGGCATTAACATATGTCAAGGTGCATCTGCATATAAAATTAGATGCAATTTCTAGAAGTAGTTCTTGGGATATAACTTTCCTTGAAACTGTGAAAATCGTTGTACAGCAGCACCACCTGTTGAGCAATTGGTACCAAAAATTGATAAGCACAAATTTATGTCAAGGTGCATTTGCATATAAATTTATATGCGATTATATGCAGTTGTTCCTGAGATACAGTCACCACAATATATATATTTTTTTTAATAACTCACACCACACTGTCATTTTCTAAAAGTGGTCACGTCGTGTTCTGAACTTCTCAAAACCTGTAAATTCACCGAAAACCAGAAGTTGAAACATTTTACAAATCTAATATTTTCTTCCACTCAATGTAGACGATAGAAAAAAAAAGGGTAAACTTATTCATTTAATTATTTCATGCTGTTTAATTTTAAATAATATTTAGTTTCACTTAGAATTTAATTGTTTTGAGAGATTCATAAGATTGAAGAAACCAAAAGCTTTAAACTAGTATGTTGTAGCCGTCACAAAACTTTCTTCTATATCACTCTATGTATCAGCACTACATACTGTTTAACATGCACAAAAACTTAATCATAGCTTCTGAAAATAAGGATTTCAGATCTGGAATTTGGAGCAATTTTAATAACTAAATGCCGAGGTATAGTCGTGTGGAGAATCACAGAAGTTGAGGAATAGAAACGCCACCTATTAGTCAAAATATACCCAAATTAAACCAGCATTCATATTCAAAATATAATGATCACCTCGCTTATCAAATTTTGTGCAATTAAATTCCATAGATGTTCATATTTAGCCTTTCTATTCACACAATAAATTGTACCTTAGCATCACCACCTGTCTGCCAATGTACACTAAAATTTAAACAGCATAGTGTTTTATAATAATAGCCTTCTCACATACCACGTTTTGTGGAATTATATGCAATTAAATAGTCTTCCTTTAAATAGGAAAAATGACATATAGAGTGCTACCTGTTAGCAATTTGCACCAAGTTGACAGGCACTTTTTTAAAAATTATTATTAAGGTACAACTACATATAAATCTATGTAATTTTGTACATTAGTTCTTGGGTTAGGGCTGCAACAAAACTTTTGCAACAGGCAGACCGTTTTTTTTTAAATGGTCAAATTATGTTCTAGAATCCTCAAAACATGTACATCCATCAAAAACCAGAAGTCGAAAATCCTTATCAATCCAATATTTTCTTTAATTTAATACAGAAGAAAGGAATAATTGAAAACAAATTTATATTTTTTCCTTTGCACATTTTTACTTATTTTATATCTTTGTTTTCTGTACGGACAAGAAAAAAAAAAGTTTAGGTATTAAAATTCTTTAATTAAAAATAAGAGTATAAAAGTTTTTCTAATGTACAAAACCAAAAACTTTAAATAATTGCAAACAAACATTAAAGTGCAAAATTACATAAATTGGAGAGTTTTTTAATCTTACGCAGAATTGAGTTAGTAAGTTGTGCAGGCAATGACATTAGAGTTTGCTAGTATAAACTTATAGTAAAAAAAACAACTTTTTTGTGTATGGGAAAAATGAATTGTAAATAAATAGGCAAGTTCTAGACAAAAAATACCCATTGTTTGACTCACTTTCTTGAAACAATATAATAAAACTTTTACTTAAAATATAAAAGTCATAAAAACAGAGTTATATGCACTGCAAAGCATGAATATCACTTGTTCAGGAACGGCAGTCAGTGCCTCTTTTTACAGTCATGAGAAAAATTAGGCGAAATTTTATAAATCATTCTAGAAAATCTCAGCTAACTCCGTACTAGATTGAGATAGGGTTTCTTAGGCCTAAAGCCATTATTTTGGCCAAATTTGTTTGCTAAAGTGGCCAAGTTCAACTTGCTTTGAAGCCAACTTTTTTTTTTTTACCTTTACAAGCATAAGCTAAATTTATTTGATAAAAAGAGATTTATTTTTTGTTGCTAATAAATCTTCTGAGAGGAGTTTGATCTCTGAATTTCCCTCTCCGGATATCCGTCATAAAATTGTCGGATATCTGTATCCGGAGTGCTGATATCCGGTACGCCGTCGGATATTTAAAATTCAACCAGATAGGCCGGATACCGGATAGTTACCGGATATCCGTTTCATCCCTAGTTAAAATGAAACAGCTTAATGACCACAAGTTTCTTCTTCAGTTGAAAAAAAAAAAAAAAGTCTTTTTTATATTTTCTTATTTATTTTATCATTATTTAAAAATAATCTTTAATAAAGTACTAATATTGATGTAAATAAATAATAATAATAATAATAAAAACAAAATGAGCTAAAACTGCCAGTCCTTCGGTGCATTTTTATTATTTATTACTCAAATGATATTGCAGATGTAGTATAGTGACGAAAATAAAAATTATTTTTCTTCATAAAAACCAGTGATGTTAAAGCTGTCTCCTGATAAAAATCGGTAACTTAAAACTAGCTCCTCACAAAAATCGCAAAAATAAAATGAACCTTTCACAAAAATCTGGCTCTTAAAAAAAAAAAAAAAAAAAAAAAATCACTGTCGCAAACTGCATATTTCGGCAATCAATTGAGGAATGGATTGTGTTGTTGCTCAAAAATGATTTATTGCACAATAAGGCTCATTAGTGAAGCAATAAATATTCACATGTCTTCCTAAGGAAGATCAGAATTTCATAATTACAGTCTGTAACAGGTATTTGTTTAAAACATATTTTACTAACTTTGTAATGCATAATATGTAATGAAATCAACATAGATTAGTTAGATATCCATTTTTGGATAAAAAAGAAATGTGCATTTTCACTACCATTGATAAGGGAAAAAAGTGAAACATGGTTCTTTTTAAAGGAATATGTCAAATAACTATACTTTTTTAACATAATGTCTTTTTAAAACTAGCGTGTTGTGGACATCCCAAAACTTTCTTCTATATCATTCTATTATTGTCACTCACTGATTAATATGTATACGAAAGGTTAACCGTAACTTCTCCCAATAAAAATTTTATATATGGAGTTTGGTGTAGTTTTAATCAACAGATGCTAAGAATTAAGCATGTGAAAAATCACAATAGCGGCTCCACTTATTGGCTAATATACACCTAAATTTGCTGGTTTTATATCAAAATAACTTATACGTAAGCTATTGCTGAAACTTTAAAGGCTTTTCTTTTAGATTGTTCGGTTAATGCATTTATTGCTTTAATTTTGTTACTTTGATAGTATACTACAATTCAGAGCAAGCTTGTCCAAAAAGGAATTTTCCATGTTGTGACATTTCTTTGTTATTCAAATTATTATTATTATCGTTGTTGTTGCTTCTTTTCCAATTGTAAAGTGATTTTTTGTATTCTTCTATTTTGAATTGCTAATTCCATTAGTTAGAATGAAAATCTCATTCTTAACTTGTAACTTATTTTCATGTTTAGATAACACTGCTCTGCATGAAAATCAGCCCCAAAACCATTTTTGCAAATTTTTATGTAAAATGACCTTCTGAATCCGAATATGATACTAATTTTGCCCTATCACCCATTGTTTTTTGGGGATGCCCCCCTATTTTTATCACTTTTCAGTAAATTTATAGCTATAAATTTGATTTGTAGAAGGGGAAAGGATTAATTTAACTGTTAAATATCTTTTGAGGAGCTGCAGAAGTGAAAAGTTCTAAAACATAAACATTTGCAGCAGGAGGAAAATTTAGGGAGGTGAATTTGCCACTGAAATTATGAATTACATGAATTATATTTTATTAATCAATTATTATTGTTATTATTATTTATTATACTTTTTTTAAAAGTGTTTCACTCTCCAAATCAAATTCATGGCCATAAAATAAGGGGGAGGGGGTGGAATCCTGAGAAAACGGTGGGTGAATAGGCAAAATGGGGATCATATTCGAATACTGGAGGTAATTTTACATAAGAATCAGCAAGAATTGTATCAGAGCTTTAAAAAAAAAAAAAAAAAAAAAAAAAAAAATTGCAGTGCAGTGTAATTTTACTTCGTAACAAAATTGTAAATAAAAATTAATCATATGATAATAAACAAAACAAGCATTTTTTTACAAATTAATTTTAATTTCAATTAATTTTAAAAGAATTTCAAATATTTCTGATATAAATCATTTCACACTGATAACTGTAACTGGATATATTTTTTCTAAATAAGAACACAATAAACTGAACAGTAAGATATAAAATTTTATTAATAACATGCCTAAATAATGCAGTGAACAGTATGCAGCTTTTTTGTAAGTTTAAAATCATAGAACATGGAATGATTTTGATAATTTTAAGGCACTTAAGATTTATTCACAAAGCCTTAAATTTATCAAAGTATTTTTCCGTCATGTAACAAAGAAAAAAAATTATAACATTTTATGCCTGAATACTGAATTTCAAATAGTATAACAAAACATAATTATATTGTGCGCTAAGTACAGCATTATTGCACTCTGCAGAACATTCAGTTAGCAAATGCAACTGGAGACAATTTTGCAACTTCTGGAAAGATTAAAAATATAGCTGGTATGTTTAATGAAAACTCTCTGTTTCTAAATTATAAAAGTAATTCTATAATATTTTTGTCAAAGAAAAATACTTTTCAAGTGTTGCCAGACTCAGGGACTCTTTTATTCAATAGTCTCCAATAACATTGAGAAGTAATATTTGAATAGTTAATAGATAATTAATCTTCAACATGATTAGGGAACTGCTAAAATTAAAATTTAGTGGTGGATGATGAATAAAAAAGTCACCAAATCTGGTAATATTGAATCAATTTTAAAAAGCTACAATGTTACACCACTCAAAAATTTTATTAAGATATGCAATAACAATACCCTTTTTTTTTTTTTTTTTTTTTTTTTTGGTAAATGTACACATTGAAATTATGATTAGAAATTATTTCTCCCAATTTTAATATAAAGCTTTTTCTTTTAGAAATACATTACATTTGTTCTGAAATCACTTTCAGCTGATTGCTTATAATGTTTAATTTCTGTGGCACAGCAAATTTTGTTTTTCAAAATGAAGTATAATAATAAATTTCCCCCTTTATATAGAATACTTAATTTTATAGCTGCCATTGATTAAAATTTATTTATAAATCAAATCTCAGACAGATATACAGCTAAACTATATAATGCAAATATCACAGGAAAAATATTTTACTTAGGCACAAAACTTTTGTTAGAATTTCATTTATATTTTAGATTAAAATCAATGATCTAAACAATTATTAAGATTTATTGCTATTCATTTTTATTTTTAAAAATTGCACTTAAAAATCTGTATGATTAAAATAAATTTTAAGAGGATCGTGGCATTATTTAAAAGAAAGTTCAAAATAAATATATAACATTACAAATTCTTGCATCATGTTTATTTAAAAAATACTGATTATAAAGGAGTAAACTAAAGATGTGTTTAAGGAAAAAGTTTGATACCTAAAGGTTACTTTTAGTGTATACATAAACATATAGCATTTCGGCAAGAAAAGATACAACTCAAAGATGCAATAGTTGAGAAAAATCAACTTAAAGAATACCATGAAGCATTGACTAACCTGCCATAAAACTGACACAACTGTCTCTCAGATGGATAAAATGCGAAATAGAGATGTGATTTTTGATTTGTGTCAATTTTCTTGCCGAGGTGCAATATGTGCACACGACTTGGACAAGTACTTATGATAAAATCCTGATCATTGCATATTTAAAATATAAAATATTTTTTAAAGCTATTTCCAACATTAAAATTCAAAAATAAGGAAAAAACTTATTAATGAAAGATAGCAATGTAAATTGTCATTCACTACAAGAAAAGAAAGAAATATTTTGATTCAAAATAATACATAAAAGAAAAACTTTTGAATTAAAGCTCAGGAATCTAAGTCACAGAAAAAAATGGGAGAGGTAGTGGATACTTTTTAACCCCCCCCCCTCCAAAAAAAAAAAAAAAAAAAAAAGCTTATTAAAACTAGAGATATGTTTTAGATGTATGTAAGAATTATTAAATTTTACAATACATAAATAATAGTTTGTATATAAATAAATATTAGAAGTGTTCAAACATGTACTTAATCCAGATATAAATTTGCAGGAAGAAATTTAGAGGAAATAAACATAAAAGCAAATCTATTTCAATATTCTTAAATATATTATTACAGCTCAATGTAAATAAATTCTGATAAAGCATATTGTGTGAATATGCTTGTTTATTTTTTAAAGATTAGTTAATAAAACTGTTTAAAATAGAGCATTGGAACTCTTCAATCCTAAAGGTTAAAAACTTTAATTCAGTATTAATGATAATTTTATACAATATTTAAAAAAAAAAAAAAAAAAAAACAGTTACTTTTCAATAATGATTTAAGAAAATAACAATAAATATTTGAAGAGAAAAAAGAGAAAACTTAAAATAATATTTCCTTTTTATAATATAAAATTCCATTTACAAAAACACATTCAGAAATGTGATAATTGGTGTTACAAAAAGTATTTGTTAATCAATTATATATATATTGTTTTGTATGTACATATTTTACAAAGTTCAGCTGTATTTTATTACAGTTTAAGTCCTTAACACATTGACTACAGAGTAAAAATGCATATTACTATCACTAACACACTTGAGCTATATAGCTAGTCATTGGTAGTCAATATGTTAAAAGTATTTCAGAATTTT
Organism: Salticus scenicus; assembly: GCA_963930645.1. NCBI lineage: Eukaryota > Metazoa > Arthropoda > Arachnida > Araneae > Salticidae > Salticus > Salticus scenicus. Next base: position 245,044,793 of record OZ005654.1, on the reverse strand, counting down.
TTTTAATCAATATCGGGAAAAAAAAAAAAACTGAGGGAAAAAAATAATATAAAATACAACAGAGCACCAATTAGTAGATTTAATGTAATATAGATTATTTGGACATCACCTATTATTTTTCTCCACAACCTGATATAATAATAAGTTATAGTACACTACTACTACTTCAAATTCATGCATATAATCTTATTATATGCATTAATTTGATATGGCAGTTTCGGAATTTTTTATGCATGTAAAGCATATAAAATCATAAATAAATTTAAAATAATATAGTCTAAAATAAGAAAAATTCAGAATATATCAACTTGCAAACAGAATAACTTGTCATTGATTTTTGATTATAATGCTGTGTCATATGATAAATTGATAAAGAGCTTCAATGAGAAAATTTGTGATACCTTTAAAAAAGAAAATGAAGTCTATTTTTAACAATTAAAAATTGAATTCATTTCCAACAATTAAATCATAACAAAGATCTATATGCACTTTTTGATTCTAAAAAGTTAGCATTGTGTATGCGAGTGAAATTACATTTTTATTTTCTAAAAAAGAAAGATTTGCGGGGAAAAAAAAAAGGATTTCTGTAAGTGAAAATGACTGCATAAACTTTTGAATTAAGAAATTTAAAAATCTTTCTGGGTTACATGAGGGCTAGTTAGACTCAACCTACAGCTTAAAATGGATTCTGGCTACTACAAACATCCACGCCTGAACTGAAGTTTGATCCTGGCAACTGAAGATAAAGGCCAGAATGCTAAGCAAGTGAACTATAGGGCTGTACTATGAAGCTATGAAGTATCCATTAAGTTGGCTTCATTTATTTTATATTAGTAGCAAACTGCAGCTGAATTTAAATATACGGTTATTATAACAAGTAATACATTTAGTAAATGGCATATTTTATTTAACATTTTGTATAGTAAAGTGGTCTTGAGAGTGATTAAAGCAAGTTCTGACTGTTTATGTTTGTATTTGTCACATATCATTCTAATTTGATATTGGGTATTTATAATATTAAGTAATGATAGAGTCAAATGTGAAAAAAAAAAAACAAAAAAAAACATGTTTACTGCATAGTAAACATTTTTACACTCTGTGTGTAATAAATAACACATAAAAGTCAGTATATACTGCTCAGTTTAAATTTTTCCTATATTCGTTCACAAAAGTGGTGTCTCCTTTGCCATACAAAATTGCACAAATTACTAGGTCACTTTAAGCACAAAATAGTTGAGTACCAAAAACATTTAAAAATATTATCACATATTTCAGACATCATTGTACCATACTTGCCAACTTTTCCGGTTTTCCTGGAAGACTTACGGTTTTTTAACGTGTCTTCCGGACAGATGATGAAATCTTCCGTTTTTAAAAAAGTCGCGGATATCGTTCGTTTTAAAAAGAAAACCCAAATGTTCTATGAAAACTCCTGATTCTCAATCTTTCTGCATCCATAACAAATGTCAATATTCATTTCAAACTTGCTTTATGAGATTCTAGAACATGTAAAGAAATAGAATTGTTAAATATTTCTTGCTGATGTAATTATTTTTTGCCCCCCCCCCCCCCACTTTCATTTATCTCCAACTAGTGATCAGCAATCAAATGTTCTGCAGAAGTCTTTTGTTTCCTAATCTTTATCTATCTGGAACATAAATGATAATATTAATTTTAAACTTCTTTCATTAGATTCTAGAAGTAGAGTTGAAAGAATTTAATATTGCTTACTCTGTAATTATTTCTGTATCTCCCCCCCCCCCTTTCCCCGGATTGTGATCAATGATCAATTCTAGAAACAATAAAGCAATGGAAGTGCTCAATATTTCTCACATATGTAATTATTTTTAGATCTTTATTGCTGAATTTAATGAATCTGTTTATTTTTCCTCAATTAAATTAAATATTTGTATGTCATATTTATACCAAATGTGTAAACATGGGAAAAAAAATGAAGAATAATTTTTTTAGGTAGGAAAATTTTTTCCAAATCAATTTAAGAAAATTAATAGTTGGTTTTATGCACGTTTTTGAAACTGATAATTAGCTACTGCTACTTTTTTTTATATGTATGATGAATGTACATACACAAAAATCATATTCTATTTATTTAAAAAAATTAGTTATACTTTAACTTAACTAAGTTTTTGTCTATTGTTAAATAAATTTCTTACAGATTCTGTTTTGTAGATATTTATATGTTGAAGAGGAATAACTTCATTTAAAACTTTTATATATTTAGTATAATCAATCTATAGTAAAACGTTTTTATAGATTGCTTCTAAATATTAAAATTGTAAAACTGTATTGTTTATTACATCAAAGAGAAAAAAAAAAGTAAAAAAAAAAAAATCTTCCCTTTTTTTATTAAAATTGGTTGGCAAGTATGTTGTACATTTGAATCTTAACACAATTCTTCATCAAATTTTTAAAAATTAGAAACATTATCAACATACATTTTACTTCTTAAAATAGAGTCTATTTTTAGTATTACTTCATTTTAAGTAATTTTACAGAAGAAGTATATTTGTTTTTGATAATTTCTATTAAAGAAAAAGAGAAAATGCAACAGATGCAATAAATACCTAATACCAACTGAATACATTTCATGTTTTTTAATCAATAATTCAAATTATCTCTGTTACTCACTTAAAACACAGCTTTCATAAATCAATTTACCAAAAATAAAGCATAAGACAAAAATTTACTATTTTTTTTATTTATTGAAATTAATTAAAAAAAAAAAAAAAAATCAAATATGGGGCTCAACATGATTCATTTAAATGATAGTTACTGTATATATAATTCTTTATATTTTAAAGTCTTGCATTAGGAACTAATGATTTAGAAGATTTCTTACAATATTTTTTTTTACGTGTTGTTGGTTAATGCAAATTGTCTGCACAAGGAATCTAAGGCATACATGGAATGCCCTCCATGATATTTTTCTAAGGGGTTTTATCCCATACTTACACTAGTTTTGGAGAAAACCATGGAAAACTCTGAGCACAACCTAGGTTTAAACCTGACATTTCCTAAACTGCTTCAAGAGCAGAACTTCTTGGTCATTAATAGGGCTCAATTTTTTCATGAATTTTTATTCACCACTTAAATCAATGATTCTCAACCACTGTACTGCAACATGCTGCCAAAAACTAAGCATCTTTCATGAAGTTTTGCTTTTTCAGGTAGTTATCATGGAAATGATGCGATACCAAACGTCATTAAACCAGGAGCTGGCTTGAAAATAATCCTCTTTCTAAATGAGCATGTTGGCGATGAAGTGAAGAGAAACCTTTGTCTACAATAGCAATATGATTGGTCTATTTACTTGAATGTGAACATCTTACTCAAAGTGCCCATACATAAACAATGTCAAACAATTAATTCAAATTGTTCAATCTTGATAGTGGGAGCATACTGAACCAAAGCATATGATTATTACAGTTCTATACTAGTTCTCGATTTAAGGAAAAGAACCAGTATAGAACAAAGTTAGATTCACAGTTGCTTTTCCTTCCATATAATTCTATGGGACTGCGCTATTACTTTATATTTTAATGATTATCATTAAAAAATGGAGTTTTTTAAATTGCACCTTTTAAACTCATTACCTTTTACGTGAGTGAGCTTTTTTTTTTAATAATTAAAAAAAAATTTAAATTTTATTTATTTGTTTTTTCAAGATTAAAAATTAGAGCTCTGAGTTTCTATATAAATAAAGCAAAGAGTTTGTCGGGAACACATCTGGGTGGACCACTCCTATTTTTGATTGGTCTAGATTTAACTACTTTGGTGATGAAAGTTGGATCTTTTTTTTTTTTTTAGAAAAAACTGATGATTTAAAAAAAAAAAAAAAAAAATACTGCATAAATGTTATATTTTTTAAAAGAGCTCTAAAAATTGTTCATTTTTTGTGTGGACACTATATACATAAAGTTATTAAAGATATTGCATAACAAAGTTTTCTTTTAATTAATTAAAATATGAAAATAAATATTAGTTATAATTTAATAGTTGCCCCCCTCCCAAAAAAAAAAAAAAAAAAAAAAAAAAAAAACATGTTCATTTTTTTCGACATAAAAATAAATACATTTAATTAAATATGAACATTAAAAAATTGTAAAAAATTAAATTAGGCATCTCACAAAAATTTACGTCATTATCACTTTAAAATTTTCTACACATTGATAAAGTGCTAATGAAGTTTCTATCTATAGCCAAAAGATTCAACAGAAAATTTAAAAACATGGTACATAAAAAGTTTTTTTTAAAAATCTTACTAGGGGCTCTGCCCCCTGTTCACCCCGATCACCAACACCCGAGGGAGGTTTTGCCTCCCCCCAACTCACTTTACTTATTAACCCATTTTCCCACTGAATAGGAATATTAATAGTGCATAACACAGGACAAAAGCAGAAAAATATTATAAAAAATTCCCATATTCAATGTCAAATTGAAATACATAATATTTAATAACACATTATTTACTTTTATTTATTTTTATAAAAATTATACTAAAAATCAATCTCGTAATTGGAAGATTGCGGGTTCGATACTTGAGCTGGCCAAAGACAGTCTGGTGCACATAAAATCTGTCGTGGCTGCAAAGTCCTCCATGTTCCCATCAAAACTATACCTCTGGGGATCATCAAAGAGGGGGAGCCATCTTCTCCATGGAAGATCAAAATTGTGATGGCATGTCTCTGGAAGATCCCTAGAGATGCGTCCCAAACTGTCGCCAATTACCTATAGCGTAGTACTGATGCGACGTTAAACCCAACGTACCTACCTACCTAAAACCATGGATCACATTTTAATTTTCCCGTGTAAAATGACTTCATGACAGAAGAACAACATCACTGGGAGAAACTTTTTTTAAGGTGGCAAATAGAGTACCTTCACAAACCCGTCATTTTTAGTTAATAACTTCTTTAATTAAAATGACAGAAATTTCTAAGCAGCTGAAATGTCTTCCTTGGCGTATTTGGAACACATTGATAACTCTTATGATGTGAAGGCCCTGCCCTCCGTGAGAAGGTACTGTCGCAGACAAAAAAAATTTGATGCCAGTGACAGTTACTTTTTTTAAATATATAGAGATAATTATTTATAATTTTGTTGTCATTTCAGCGATGAGTTGATATAGGTATTGCAAATGAATAAGTAAACATTTTGGTGAGAAATGTCTGAGCTACTTCAGTGCCAAATTTCAAATTCTGCCATGAGGTCCAAGCTGTTTCAATGTTTTTGCACAATTTTTCTCAATTTTATATTAAATATTTTTGTAATGCGAGTGGGAAGAAAAGGAAAAAGTATTTTTTAAAATTGGTCTAATAATACAAAATTTCTCCATGTAAAATATGTTTTCTGTTCTGTTTATTATCAAAAAGAAAGTGACTAATGCAGTTTTTCCTGTATTATTGACATTTCTATAAATTAAATTATCCAGTACCAAGACGTTGCGGTGAAGAAGTTTCTGCCGAAGTCAACGAGGGCCCGAAGCGAAGTTTTTAAACAATTTTAATACATTTTCTTTTTAGTTTTAAATTGTAGAACGGTATACAAAATATTGATTCTATTTTAAATTCATTTAAATAGAGTGACCAGCGAAGTGGGCACAGCCTGCTAGTATATAATAAAATGAAAGATTTAATTTTTTAATCTCACTACGATAAAAGGTGATATATATTCAAAAAACATAGTTTAAAAAAACTCCATATTTTAATAAGATATCTTTAAAATATGAAGCAACAGCAATCCCATAGAATTATATGGAAAAGAAGAGATGGTAAGTTTGACTAATGTGCAGCCTTAACTGAAATTTGTATTTTGCTTATTTATAATCGCTTTTGCATGTGCAGTATAACAATATTGTGTTGTCAAATTTAATTAAAACAAAATCAAAGGTAACATATAATGATACAATCTGTCATTTAAATAACTTTTTGACAAAATAGTTTTTATTTTTAAAAAGCCCTTAAAATGGACAAACAGTTTTTTTTCTTTTTTTAACTGAATAACAATAATGATGATGTCACCAATTTATCAAAAAAATATCATTTTGCTTACACTGTAGAGGATTTTCATCTTGCATTTCATTGAAAATTATTGTATGTTATTTTTATAAAATATATTTTAGGTACATCAATCAATTAAATAAGTAAAATCTTTTTTAATTTATCATATTGTCAGTTTGTTGCCAAATCTTTAAATTATTAAAAGTGTACGTGGCAAATAAAAGGTTAAGAATTGCTGACTTAAGAATATAATAAAATATGAGAGATATGTCAAGAGAGGTAAAAGCTTTTTTATTAAAGTGTACAATGCAGAGTAGATGCTTCATTAATTTCTATTTTATTTGATTTTTCAATGCTTTAAACAATGAGAAAAAATAAAATTTTATATTCTATATATGAAGATTTAAATTTCCACCTTTAAAGTTACCAAGAAAAAAGAAAGAAGAGAAGAAAAGAAAAACACTTAATCAAACATTTAAAAATTGGGCTTCAAAGTGCCAAATTTTTTAATTATTAAGGTGGAAGGTGTGACGAAATAGACTTTCATGCCAAACTAGTTCTGCAGCAGACAGAATATGGTTAAATATTGCACATAAAGACATAATACTTCATTAATTAGAGATTAGATCTATTAGCATACATTGCTCATTAAAAAAATTAAAAGCTAAGGTGATAAAATATATTTTATAAATTTGAAAAAATCCTGAGGGATTGGTTACCTATTGAAAATGCGATTAAAAAAAAAAAAAAATTCCATTGAGGATACAGAATCTATCACTCACAAATTAAATGGCACCATTAAAACATATTACAAATTTAAACCATCTTGCAATGATTAATGCCACTTTTCATTACTAATTTTATGAAACATTTTTTGCAGACATACTGCATCACATTCATGTAGTTCAATTTCAAACTGCTCAATGGCCATTTAGGAAGACTGGATTTTTATCGATTTTATAAAATGTGGCAATTTGACCAAATTTTCCGTATAGCAAACTGTAAAAGATAAAGAGGGGGGGGGGGATTTCTTGACACAATAAATTGGTAAAGAATCATAAATGTTTGAAAACATACACAAATTCATAAGAAATAAAATAAACCTATTCATGCTAAAACAATACATGTATTCAGACGATTTGGATATAGGTTTTATTTCTGTACTTAGATCATTGCCGAACTTGACTAATCATGGTAAGATGCAAGAGATTTTAATGCATGTATAGTTATTACAAAATTAATCAATTTGAATTTTAAATAAGTGCAGCAATCAATATTAATTATCTTACAGAGCCACAAACAGTAGTGGCCAAAAATACGGAAAGCTTTTGAAATAAGTGCACTTTTGAGATTTGATAGCATATGGCAGCAATTTATTATCATTTAAAGGGACTAGGCACTATTGTTGGCAGCACTGAAGTAGGTTTTATATAAAAGCTTATATTTCCATTTAATATTTATAAACTGAACTATATTAGTTTTGTTCAATAAAATATATATTCAAGAAACAGTTCTTATGGTTAATAAAATTAAATTATAATGAAGTACAGTCGGTAACAAAAGTCTCCGAACAATAGCAAAAATTCTTAACGACTGTGATGAATGATATTGGTCAATTTTCAAAATGTATAATTAATTTATTTCTACATCTATGCATCTAAAATAAATTTCTTTTTCAAGTATCAACCTTAAAGAATAAAAATTCCTGATATATTATACTATAAATTACAGTAGTCTGAGAAAAAGAAATGAATAAAGGTGAACGTAGAGAAAGGATCATTGCCGAATTCTGAACGAATCCACAGAAACCATGGTATAACATTGCTAAAAACTTAAAAATTCCCAGAAGTACTGTAAATAGAGAATTAAATAGATTTAATGAAACATTGTGAACGAAAAGGAAATCTCGTTGTAAAGAAAAATTTGGAGCTTATGATAATCAACTTGATAAAAATATAGAAAGAACACTATGTCGAAATTGAGGAATGTCAGTCAGATGTGGGAAAAAAATGTGGAACAAATATATCAGTAGTTCAGATCAGAGGGCTAAAAAATGATTGAACTTAAGAAAGTATAAAAAACAAAAAATACCTAAAGTGACAGAAAAACAAAAAATATCTATAAAACTAAAAGCTAGAAAAATGTGTGAATATACAAGCGAGAATAAGTTTAATTGGATTTTAGACGATGAGACCTACATCAAAGCTGATTTTTCTACTCTTCCTGGCCCTCAATATTATACAAAAAAAGAACTCTTGAACAAAAAGAACATTTCCTGAATCAGAGACAACCATTAGTTTGGAAAGAAATATCTTGTTTGGATTGCTATTTGCCAGTGTGGAGATAACAGTAAGCCATTTGTAACAGAGGGTACAACTGATCAAGAAATTTATGTAAATGGATACCCCAGGAAACATTTGTTGCATTTTTTAAACAAATACGATATGCCTACATTATTTTGGCCTGATTTAGCTACAGATCATTATTCAAAAAATGCAACAAATTTTATGAAACAAAATTCCATCAATTTCGTGCCGAAAACCATGAACCCACCAAATGTTCCACAGTGTCGCCCCATTGAGAGATATTGGGCTCCATTAAAAAAAAAATTAAGATTCTCAAAGAAATGTGCCACCAGCAAAGAACATTTCACTCATTTGGTCGAAAAAGCTACTAAGAGAGTCCCAAAAGAGATCGTTAAATCACTAATGAAAGACATTCGTACAAACCCGCGAAAGGAATATAAAAACTGTAAAAAAATTTTTGTTTTCACTGCTAACATATTTTTTGTACCCCCAATTCATCATACTCATGCAAAAATTGCAGAATAAATTTAAAATTAATAAGCGATACATATATTTGAAAATGACCAATATCATTCATCACAGTCCTTATATACAAAAAGTACACTTAATACAGTTTTGTTAAATAAATCCTTGTTGAATCCTGTTCTTAGTCATTCTAAAAACAGGATTCGACAAGGATTTATTTAACAAAACTGTATTAAGTGTACTTTTTTTATATAGGAATTTTTGCTAGTGTTCGGAGACTTCTGTTACCGACTGTACTTTATACATAACTAATAAATATAATAAACCTTAAAACATACTTCATGCTTAGTCGTGAATATTTTCGGCTGGGCACCCAGCTCTTCTCAGACGACATTCATCTGTGACGGATTTCTCAGAGTGGTGGTCTTCTATAGTTTGATTTCATAAGTTGGCACCACATTCAGTCAGGTGCCATTGTGCCGCTGTCGTTGCACACATCCGGGGTAGTAGCTATTTCGATGGCTTCTCTAAACATTGCGTAATTATAATTATTATAGTTTACCAGTTTTTTAGTTTTTTCAATATTTATTTTAATTTCTTCATTATTGAAAGTTTTGCCTAATGCTGTATTGATTTTTCTGGTTTTTATATTGTTTTTCTGTTCTTTGATTCTAGTTTTGATTTTTCTCTTTGTTACACCAATGTATCAGCCTGGTTTATTGTCTTGATTATTGAAAGGTATTTGGTATATATTCCAGCAGTTTCTAAAGGGGGGATGGGGTCTTTATCATTATGAATTAATTGAAATATATTGGAGTTAGGTTTAATAGGGATAGTTATACCAATTTTATTAGCAGTATTTTTAATTTTGTTCAAAGCTCCGCGATCGTAAGGTATGGAAGATGTGAATTTTGAAGGGGGGTTTTGAAAATTAGGTATATAATTAGTAGCTTTTAATCAGTTTTTTAATGATTTTGTTATAAACCCTGGAATGATCAAATATCAAAAATGCATTTTCCCCAAAAGATTTCTATAATACAACTATATTTTTTAAGAACTTTTTAAATTTATGAAATTAATTATAAACACGCATTCTACTGAGATTCTTGCCTTCTTCAGTTGCTTTCTTGACGAATGAGGCAGCTTTTTTTTTTTTTTTTTTGTTTTGTTTTCTGATCTTAACAAATAGCGCCATCTTGGTCAATGCTTAAAATTGGCTGTATATCATACATAAATACAAATCAATGCATCTGAGTCATTGCATGGGTACAAATCTATGCATCTACATTATTACAAATAAAGAAAAAACTTCGATACAAGGTAGCACTATTTGTTGCTATCAGAAAAAAAGAAAAAGAGTGGTCTGATTCATCTAGAAAGCAACTCAGAAGAAGGTAGGAACCCCAGCAGAAAGTGTTAAAGAGAACTTCATGATATTTATAAATAAAGTTTCCACAATTTTGCACACTACTGTAAATATTATGGTTAATCATGTGCATCCAACATATTAAAAAAACAACACATATCTTTGTTTGGACAGTCTGAATTGTAAGATAATTTAATCTGATTATACAAGTGACACTGAGTGATAAAATGGTCTTAAAAAAATTATTAAACATCAGGTAAAAATACTTCATCAAAACGTAGTATATCTATTTTCTTAACTATTAAAAAAACTAGTACAAAATTTAAGTTGAAATTAATAAATTTGTATTTATAGTTAATTAAATAACAAGTTAACATTTTCACAAGTTTGGGGGGGGGGGAGTTAATATTTAAAAAGTATGTATCACAAATGCATGTATTAATGAAACATATAAAAGGAAGTTTTTAGATAAATTTTCTTTTCAGCATTTCTTATCACCTAAAGTAGGGGTTCAATTTGTGGTCCTCAGGCCGCATGTAGCTTGTGGCTGAATTTACAAAATTATAAATTGATTTTTTCTTTTATCTTAGCAAAAATTAAGAAACTTGTTGTAATTGTTCTGCTTAAAAACAATATAGACAGCCATGATATCTGTCAACAAAAGCACATTGGAGTTTCTGATAGGGAGCTATAAAATTATTAACGAACAGATTAAAATCAAACAACATTATATATATGTTATATTAGGGTCTTACATTTCTATTAAAAACAATTCACTATTAGAACTCTTTCTCTCTCTCTTTCTATATATAGTTCTAATCGTAAACTGTTGTACACACACACACACATATACAGGGATTAAATTTTTTAGTTTTTCAACTATGTTCACTTTTTTTTGGTAAATTTAGAGTTTTTTTTTTTGTGTGTGTGTGTGTTTCTGATGTGCATTTGTTACTTTAGCTAATCAAATAAAACTTGATTGAATACTAAAGCATATATATATATTAAGGTTGAATATTGAAAAAATACATTTATTTCTCTAATATAATAGATTTTGTCATCGAAATTCTAGTAATTCATTTCAACATACAGTTTCAGCTTTGTTGTCCTTTTTCTAATCTCATCCCTATATATATATATATATATATATATGTATAGTCAGCAAAAAAAAAGGCCACCCCTCCTACACCTAATTTCACCGTGAATTATTGTAGAAACATGCAGCTGGTATTGATCGATCTGCAATAACGTCTAGTTTATAATGGTATAGTCAGATTTTGCTTAAGGGGTCATCTACATATTTAAAACAGGCATCAATGGAAACCCCTATGTTTAACCTCATATTTAGATTTCTGAGATCAAGGCGTTTCGGAAAATATACCTATTTATATATATTTCAATTCTTGATAGAGTTACAAGCAAAAATGTATTAGGGGTCCGTCTATACACTTAGAAAAAATAAATTATGATCAACCAGATTGGGCATTATTCATTAAGATTCATACCGGAAAAAAGTACAAAAATTTTAATTATTTAAAAAAAAAAAGTTAATTTACTGAACGTATTGTGTTTGCTTATGAATGAAAAATTTTTAAATAGCTTGTTTTTAATAAACACGGAATAGTTTATTACATCATGCGATAAAATTTAAATAGCTTGAGTGATATGAACCCTTCAATGTTTAATTACAAAAATCTAGATAGCAAGATAAAAGAATAATAGTGATGATAATTATAATGACAATAATAATAGCAGTAAAAAAAAAAAGTATTTAATATTAAAAAAAAAAAAAAATCTACTTCTGTTGTGTACATTTTTATTATATACAGTGAGCCCCGCATGAAAGTGTTATTATGAAGTTTCACATTTAATTTGAAGCATACAAACCTACAATATACAAAAATATTGATAACAAGACTTAAACAAAAATCTGAGAAAGGATATTTAATATTCAATAAAAAGGAGATACATAGCTACCAATACTTTAATTTATTCCAAAGAACTTTTAGCTCCGCCTTTATTCTCTACCACTTTTTATTAAAAAGTAAATTTTTCTTATTTTGTCATAGTCAAATATTGGAGAAAAATATTTAAAAAATAAAGTGCTGTGAAATAAAGGCGGAGCTAAAAATGCTCTGGAATAAATTAAAATATTGACAGCTATGGAGATACTGTTCAAAAGCATTCGTATTTTGAGTAATAAGTCACACCTTTATATGTTTCTCTAATACCTCAAATTATTTAACAGATTTATGAGTAAATAAGTGAAATTTTGTCATCAACAATCTAAACGGTAATTTTATTTGTTTATATATGCTAAAACAGGGGTGGCCAACCCGAGGCCCGGCTCACCGTGTAGTGTTTTGCGGCCTGCGAGGAGACTAACGATATTTAAAGTTTGATAACTTTGGTTAACACATTAAATAAATCCGTTTGACTTTTCGAAATGGAAATATCTTTCAATGATTATGGTAGATAAGAAATCACATTGTTGTAATGAAGTATCATTAAATCAATAATCATTCTTTTTATTATAGTTATTAATGTAGGTATGTCATAAATTTTTTTATGATACTATTACTAATTAATGAATGAAAATAATTTAAATGAATGTATTCTGCTCCAAATCTTCCCCCTGCCTTCACCTAAAAAAAGTATATACTTATACATACATGATTCATACACTCACAAACATATGTACACATACAAATTTATACATGTGGTGCGGCCCGCCTGAATAAAATAGATGTCCAATGAGGCCCACCAAGTGTTTTTGTTTGAACAGGCCTGTGCTAGAGTTCTATAAAGAGTCAAACAAAATAAAATTAAGGAAACAGGAAACATTTTTTAAAGTATTGTTTCAGAAAAAGCCAGAGGATGGGTTTATTTTTCTTTTGGAACGCCATAAAAATTTCCCGCCTACAATGCGTTAATTTTACAAAAATAGGTTAATTTGTATCATAAACATCAAAACCTTACTTAGAAAACAATAAAATAAAAAATATTTCAGTACTGAATTGAATTTGCATAAATTGGTCTGATAAAGTATGTCATATGTAACACAATTTCCTATTGCCCAGAAAAAAATATCCAACGTTACACAGTCGTCTACTGTACTTGAATTCTTAATTTTAAATGTGTAAGATCTATATCAATATCTTTAAAAGTAATAAGACATATTACTTTGTTTTAAATTCTTTTTTCATAATAAATGTGAATTTTACGCCTTGATTAGAATTAATCGAAATTAAATAATATTGCACTGTGTTTCAATAATAGCTTTTATAAACTAAAAAAAAAAAAAAAAAAAAAAAAAAAATCACTATTTGATTCAGTATTAAAAAGCATTTACTAAAAAGTTAGTATTTTATTATGTTACGTCATGCGATAAAATTTAAATAACATAAAACTTACAAACAGTACAGTAAACAAATGCAAAAATGTCACAACAAGATTGAAACAGAAAATTAGTTTTAAAAAATCTTATAAAAATTATTAAATATTAATTATAATAATTTAAAAAAAGGAAAAAAAGAAAAGCATTGTTGACTGTGTATTGCTTTGTCAAACAATAAGTCTCGCTTTAACGTGTTTCCTAAAACATGATATTTAACTTGAGGTGTATGAACCCTACAATATTCAAGTACAAAAAAAAAAAAAAGAAAAAAGGACAACAGGGTTAAAATATAATTTTAGCAGTGAGAAACTAGGAAAAGTTATTTAATATTTAAGAAGAAAGACTTAACATTTCAGGATCGGGTATGTTCTTATCCTGCAATGCAAGCCACGCCTTTACACATTTTTCTAAAACTTTATATTATAAAACAAAATGATTTTACATATTTGCAATTAAATCACTTCTTTCACAATCTCTTGCCTGCATTGCGCTAATTTTACAAAAATAGGCCAGTTTGTACAATAAACATTGAAATGTTGCTTAGAAATCAATAAGAATAACATAAAGGTAAATTAAAATAATTTTTCTTCAGAATGTATACAGATATTTACTCACAGAACATGCAGATTTTAACAAGTGAAGGCCCCATAACAGCAATAAAAAATGAAATATCACTGTAACTCAAAAAATAATGTTAGGAACAAGCTGTAAATTTGTAAACCCATGTCTTTGATGATGCCTGTTCTATTCGTGCAAAAATTAATATACGTCATAATTCATAATTTTTTCGAATATAAATTTATTTATAATTCAAAAAATGTGTTTTTTTATCAAAAAATGTTTTTTTTTTATCAAAAGTATGCATGAAATATGTTTGGGTCACTTCATTCTAATGCATAAAAAAAATCAGAATTTGAATATGATGAATTTTTGGGAAAATATGAATTAACGTTTGTCACATTCATTTAACATTAGCATCCCTCTACTTTGACAGCTTATAACTCCATGAAAAATTGAGCAAAATACATGAACTATACCATTTTCCACGATGATTTGATCCAAATGAATTATAAAAACTGGGGGTTACCATTGAAAAAAATGAAGCTGATGCCAGTTTTAATATGTAGATGACCCCTAAGCAAAATCTATCTATACCATTATAAACTAGACGTTATTAGAAATCGATCGGTACCTATCGCATGTTTCTATGACAATTTACGGCGAAATTAAGTGTGTGTGTGTGTGTTTGAAAGGGGGGGGGGGGGGGGAATTTTTTTTTTTTTTTTTCTGACTGTGCAATGTAGCCCAGCACAATGAAATGCATTTTCATAGCAGCCCTCAAATTCTTTTGCATTGGACAGGCTGATCTAAATCTTCTAATCCAAGTTAAAAACTAAAAGACATTTAAAGCAGAAATTGAGCCATAGGTGTTGAACAACTTTTAAACATAACAGAATTAACAATATTAAAAAACTATAACCCATAAATTTAACTTAAAGACTAATGATAATATTAAATAAATTACAACTTATTGATTTTGTTTTTAGCTTCTGTAAAATATAGATTTTTTTTTTTTTACATCACTTTGCTCTTTTAAGTATATCATAAGCAAGGTGATACACAATTTTAAAATGACCAATAAAAACATGAACTTTTATACAATAAAGTTTTCTTAGTGAAACATACCAGCTCTATCACGAGAGTACAATATAATAAAATTCCATATTCAGCAACATATAATGATTTTTTGATCCATCGTCAGGATTGCTTACAAAAGCTTAAACGACTGGAGGCTAAGGAACCTAAGGATTTAAATTGCCTTCGTACCCTGCTACCCGTTTGAAAATGGGGACTGCGATGAGATGAAGCATCTTGAGCACGCATTGCTGAAAAAAAATAAAAATAAAAAATAAAATAAATGTAAAGCACGTCAACATAATGACAATTTTTACTGGAAAAAAAAAAATATGTAACTCAAAAATATTCAATCAAGAGACAATCCAGATGGAAAAACAAGAACACACACAACATATATAAATAGTGTAAAACCTTCTATTTTAACAGTCATTCTGTATAATGTTCAATATCAAATTGATAGAATTTCAGTTTATATAGATGCAATTTGTGAGAAATAAAACTACTTATGAGCCAGCTTTCGTTATGACAAAATTAAGTGATTTTTAAAATTTCCATCTAAACTGAAAACTTGAATATTTTGAAAAATTTTTAGACATCCAACAAGAATATTTTTTTCAATTAATGTTTAATTTTTTGTACAATGTTTTTAAAACTATTTTTTATATGCTTCAGGTAACATACTCAAACACATGGATAAATATTTTTGAAATCTGAAATCTTGAAATAGAAAGGGTTAAAATTCTTTGAAATTAATAATTGAGGGTTAATCTAATTTACTTTTCATATTTGGCATTCAAAACATATAATTTTAACAATCATTTGTGATTTTTCTATTGTGATGCAGCAGCTAAAACTTTGCCAGTGAATTAAATACTATAAAACTAACATCTGTGATTTTTTCAAGCCAATCAGAATTAGGACTTAATTGAGCTTTACAGTCAGTTAAACTATTTAATAAGCATAAATCATTGCACAAGTAATTTAAAACAGGCAAATAATCTCTGGTTTACAAGTTAAAAAAGGCAGTTATTAAGTCAACATTAAAGGACACTATTAACAAAACAGCATATTTAGCATTAATAAATGAAGAACTTTAAATAAATAGTATACATAACCATTGCTACATAAATTACCTTGAAGATCATGCTCAGTAATAAATTCTTGAGAGTCACTATCCTCATCGTCTCTATGGGAATAATGTAAATCCTGTAAATAAGGAAGTACTGTCATGCTACAAAATTCATCTTCACTATTAGATGGCACAATTGGATGATCATCTTCATCTGAATATTTTTTTCTCACCCAGCTTAATAAAATACAGAAAAAAAAAAAAAAAAAAAAAAAAAAAAAATCTAAATAGACATAAATATAAGTTTTTATGAATATTCTTACAAACAATTTTAAAAGTTTCTTTTACAAACAGAAATTGAAAACAGGTAGTAAGAGAAGAACTTGATTACTGTGTATTTAAAAGAGCACAATTTAAAAATTAGTACATTTGGTCAAATATTTTCCTATCTATATCACAGGGTTTTCAGCAAAACTTCTAATAACTTCGCAGATTTTTCGGGACGTTCTTTGACCAAAACTCAAAACATTCCCTGACCAAATGGCATACAGAAATTCAGCTTGGATATAATTAAAAGTAGTACTAGTTATTGTCTGTGGATATTAATTGCACCACAGTTTTCAAAACCCTATCTAGTGAGAAATGTAGCAATTCTTTCTTTCAGAAATGCCATCTAATAAGAAATATAGAAACACTACTCTAAAACAGTAAATCAGAACTTCCATCTTTGAAAAATTTTCTTTGAAGCTTTTCCTTGACTTTCAGAAAATATTTATAAATTTTCCAGACTTTTGCTAGACATTCTGTATTTTATTTTATCATTTTGCAATATATATATATATATATATATATATATATATATATAAATTAAGAATATATAAGATGTACAGCAAGTTAGATGCATAATATAAATTATATTTGCATTTTTAAGCTTTGTATTTTTTTTTTTTTTTTTTTAATGTTAAGTTAATCTGCAAGGTTTTAAAAAATCTGCAGTGCTTGCTACCATGCTGCATTGTTTCTGCCACTGGGCTCATAAACAATAACAAAATTCATATAAACATTGGATTTTTTTAAAAAATAGAATTTAATTTTAAATGCACTAATTTAATAAAAAGAAAAAAGATCCCTATTGTAAATACTCACTCATGTTCTCTAATTAACTTTAAAGTGAATCGTTCATTAGGATCTTTCTGAAGCATACCTAAAAAAAAAAAAAAAAAAATCAGAAAATGAAAATATTAAATTAAAAATGAATTTGTTTTATTAAAAGAAAATGGAATAATGTTCCATATTTTAAAATATAATAAGTTTTTCATTGTTATTCTAATCAACTTTTTAATTCATTGCTATCAAAATTTTTGAAAAACAATTAACATGATAATAATATTGTACTTATTATAAATAAAATATCAATCATAAAATAAAAAGTACTCAATTTCATGTCTTAAGATAAAACTACCTGAATATGTATATTATGTATTAAGTATTTTATGCATCAGGGATTGATCTAGGTTTTTAATTTTCAAGTTCCATTTGTGTGT
Organism: Salticus scenicus; assembly: GCA_963930645.1. Taxonomy (NCBI): domain Eukaryota; kingdom Metazoa; phylum Arthropoda; class Arachnida; order Araneae; family Salticidae; genus Salticus; species Salticus scenicus. The sequence continues at coordinate 245,026,988 of OZ005654.1, read as the reverse complement.
GTGCGTGTGCAGGTGGGGTGGGGGGGGGGGGGTGACACTTTTATTTATCACTTTAGTGGGAAAATATATAAATATATATATATAGAGAGAGAGAGAGAACTTTTTTTCATCAAAAACCACTCTGTATAATGTTTAATATGTAGTTAATGTTTCTTTGAACCAAGTATACGCATTCATTAAAAATAATACTGAAAACATATGCAAGTTTAAAAAAAAAAGATTTTTTTTTTTTATAAAAAGAAATCTTGCAAAAGAGCTGATTTTATGGATTTCAATTTTGTGAAGAGGCAGCAAAAGGAAAAAAGAACCCAATTTTTGCCTGGATTGACCCTTAAACATTTTATTTTAAAAATAAGAAATTATGCATACCCAGAAGTAAATCTTGCAGAAGAGGGTCTAAATCAGCAGGAACTTCAAATTCTCCTTTACCAATATTTTCAAATAATTTATAAATATTATCCCCTTCAAATGGATATTTTCCAGTAGTAAAATTATACCTATAGAAAGAATAACCAATAATTGAAAAACAATTATTTGTTAAACAGAAAAAGGCAATAACATTATAGCCACATCAAAATAAATACAGATGAATATAAATTATGTTAATATTGATTTCTTTGCAAAAATTAATTTATATCATTACATATGTGTTTGCCTTTTTAACTATTATCAATGTAAAACATTTGTATCAGCAAAATGACATTTGAAAATTCTATGCAGATTAATTTTGTACAATTATACAAACTTTTTCTACAATATACAGGATGGGTATAAAATAATGTCAGGTGTTCCCAGCGCTATAGCTCTTAGTGTAATGAGCCAAATGTAATAAAAATTTGCATACATGCACAACAGTGTATGCAGTTTTGATTTCTTTAAAAAAAGAACCAAAAACCAGCACTAGGGTAAATTTTGGCATTAGAAGCATAATATGTGTGATAAGTGAATATGTAATTGCCAAATAAAACCGTAATTTCTGTATCTATTATAATAAATAACATTCATTGTTGCTTGGATCAATATGACCATTTTTTTTTTTTTTTTTTTTTTTGTTTCAATAACTGCATATGATTTAATGATGTTTTCAATGCAAAGTTATACCATGCAGGCCTTTATTTGTCTAAATTCTAAGTGGAAATGTCAGAAAAATGTCCTTGATACACAATGCTTTTCAGATATCCTCGCAACTAAAAATTACAATTTTACCACAATTGTAGTATCATTAAGTTTTCAAGCATATCGGCAGCACTTATATTTTTACTATGCTTATAAAATAGCTTGACTGATAGAGCATATAACTGAAAAGCAATCCATCTATGAGTGAGGAGAATTCTTCAAACTTTCCTTTGATCTTCATAATGGTTCTATACAGAAAGCGTTTATGCAAATTTCATATGTTTTTCTTGACTACAGAATCAAACATTCTCTTATCAGTGATTTTTGGAACTTTTTCTTTAGAAATCAAAACGCAAATTTTAATTACATTTAGTCTAGTACACTAAGAGCTATAATGTCCCGAATACCTCCTCTGATTTTATGTCCAACCTGTACATTAAAAAATAAATTTTCAACTCACAAGGTAACTCCCGAGGACCAAATGTCTACTTTAAACCCTGAGAAGCTTTCTAAACCTATTGCAATTTCAGGGGGCTGAAAAGCTGGTGATCCTTGGCTAGTATAACATATGTCATCCTTAGCAAATAGATCCAAAGCCTTTAAAAAATATACACATATAAGCATCAACCAATGAAGAGTTCATACAAAATATTTAACTAGAAATATCTTTTTTTAGTTCTTTGACAAATTTAGTTCTTTTTTATTTTCAGTCCAGATTAGACCTCCTTCATAACCTCTTTTTGGATGTGCATAACTTCAACTGTTTTCCTTTCCTTTTCTTTCTTCTAGCAAACATTGCCACCTGATTTTTATTGATTTTATGTAATTTTTATTGGTTAATATATTATACTGTTATCAACATCCAGAAAGAGACTACGAAGAAGGTCTGGATCTGGACTGAAAATACTTGTCAAAGAACTAAAAAAGGTATTTCTAGTTAAATATTATAGTAAAAAAGTTCTTTATTAATTCATACATATTTATATTTCATGTGAAAGCACATGCAGGAAATTACTAATGTAGTGCTTCCACAACAAAAATATAAAACGGAACTTACTTTCTGGATTGCTCTTGTACATATATGAATAATTTTTAGTTTCTTTGTTAGTGTCAGAGATTGTAGAAATCTGATGAGAGTCCAACACCAGTTGAGTCACCATTGATATATCATGGCAACAGATTCAGAGTGAATATTTTGTTAAAAATAATGTTTTCTTCTGCAAAAATATAAATTCTCAGAAAATTTGTACTTAAAATATGATGAATTACAATGTGTATTGTGTGCATAACTGTTGGGAAACAAGGAGGGCATGTTTTGGAGGACAAAGCGAGTGTGTTTTTATTCTATAATGGTTTTCTAGAGTGATCATTTAATTTTAAAGGGCAGGCAGAGTATGACACCCTTTTGAAAGGTTCTAGGGAAAACCCTGAAAAATAAAATGGAAAATATATATGAATTACATTGGAAATTAAATGTACAACATATTTATTACCTCAGCTACACCTAAATCAGAAATTTTTAGTGTTTTGCATGTAGTCAGCAGAAGATTTCCAGGCTTAATATCCTTATGAATAATTCCTTGACTATGTAAATATTCCAGACCATCTAATAGTTGACAAAAATACCTAAAAAAATTAAATTAAATAAACAGAAGAAAAATAAGCACTAAAATAAGAATGTCAAAAAGATACATAAGCACTAGAATAAAGGAATGTATAAGCGACATAAAATATAACAAAACCACCATAGCATTAACTAAAACCTAACAAAATTAATTTTAATGAAACCACAAAAATAGCCAACTATAATAACCCAAGTAATGCATTTTATCGCGAAATGGTAGAGGAATTTTGATGCGTTTAATGACAATGAATCTAAGGCTGAACTAGACCTGCTCTGGTGCCACCTGCTGGAAGAAGAGAAGCAAAGTAAACAAGATTTTCACTCTACAGAATCATCGTCGCCTGAGCAGCACGGAGGACCAGTGCTGAAGATACAGGGGGTCCCCTCATAGAAAGTACCTCCCAAAGGTAAAAAGTAAGTTGTTCAAAACTCTAATTAAAATAAGTAATTATGCTTCATTTCAAACTTTATATTTAAAAAATAAGTAAAACAGGTTTGTAATAATACATATGCAAGGACAGTCATTATTACAAAATGATGACAAAACATCTACATTAATGCATTATTTCTTTCACATTTTAGCATTTCGTTAAGCATCTTGAAAGTTATATTTTTGGATAAGTCTATCTGCTGAGTAATGTGGATGATATAAACTAAACTGATATTATAGCCCCAGGAGCAGAATTTTCTGTATCTATCAACAGCAAAACAAAATATATCTGATATCCAGAAATAGCAGACCATGTCTGGTATCATAAGAGGTATTAGCAATTTATAAAACATACAAAATTTGCATATAATAAAAAAATAAATCAATAAATACAGTAATAATATAGAGATACAGTGGAGGCGGCTCATTAATTCACACTGAAAGGTTTTCAAAAAATGTTTGAATTATCTAATGTTAAGAGAAATAACTTTAAAAGTGTATCACTGAAGAAGAAAAATTTCCTAGTATGTATAACCCTAGGAAATAAATTATATTATGCTATTTAAAATTAAACTGGGTACTTTTTTTATTTCTATCGTCAGCCGCTAACTTTATTTTACATTCGCCATTCTCTACTTTCTTAATAACTTCTACCTTTGTAGAGTTTTGCACTTTCCACGTATAGACATTCTGAATTTTTACATGTACACACCATACAGTGAGGAAGAAAAATTAGAGCACATTAATGTGTCTGCATTGCAGGCGTAACTGATGCAGCTTTCTAGAATATGTAGTAAAGACCAATTTTTCTGATATTCTAAGAAAATTGATAACAAATAAGCAAATATTTCTCCCCCTAATACTCTAGATTAGAAAAATATGAATAGTAGCCAGTGGCTGCCAGAGTTAAAAATGGTAGCCACATTTAAATATAAACATACATGCAGCACAGAAACATAATTAACTTAATATCTGCCAATAATAGTCACAAGCTTAAAGCCTCCACCTCCCTCCCAAAAAAAAGTTATACTCAATAAAAATAATTTACAATATTTCAATTAAGATATTTTAATATGAAGATACAAATAATGTCACATAAATTAAAAACTTTAAATGTATATTTTTTGTTCCGAATTGTACTAAAACTTTAAAACTGAGGTTAAGGGTCCTGGTTCCACAGGTTCCCCTATATCTGTTATTTGTTTGAGAATATATTGTCTTCGGAATTATACATGCATGCAAAATTTAAGCTTAATTGGATGATAGGAAATGGCTTAAAATTCACAATCAAATTTTTAATTATAGAGGGAGAAGACTGACAAAGTCCATTTCTCTGAATCCATTACTACTTGAGCAGGCATTATTCATTGGAGTTACAGGTGTATGCATGCAAAATTTCAAGTGAATCAGTCAGATGATAGGAAGCGAGTTAAAATCCACTTGCAAGATTTGACCATGACAGACAACAAATGAGATTAAATAAAAGCGTGTAACAGGACCTCAGACTCCTGTAAGCCTGTTATTTCTATTGAGCATGTATTATACTAGGAACTATAAATATATGCACAATTTCTACTCAACTGAAAGAGAGAACCAAGTTAAAATTCGAATTGAGAATACTATATTCGAATAAAATTTATATTGTAAGTTTATGTACTCAATAAATAAAACTACAAAAGAAACAAATTAAGTTGAACAGACAGCATAAAATATTTAAAAATTGAACAATTTTAATAAAAGTATTAGCTTATGTATTTTTTCCAAACTTTTTTCGGCTGTTAAAACAGAGCATGATTAGTATAAATATGCACTTTTAAAGTTAAAAAAATTCTGAATGGAAAACAATCTAAAGATTTTGAGTGATGAGTTGCATTCTATCATAGCATAACTAATATTCCAGTTTTAAAACAAAAAAGAAAAAACAAGTCCTTCTGGCTCATTCGAAAGGGCAGGTTGATTTCTTTTTTCTTATCCTACAAATTATTAATGGGCGTAGTAGAAATAAATATTGATGTAGGCTAGGTGCCATACAGAGTTTTAAGCAAATCGGTTCATAAATACCTTATGTGAATTAAAAATTTTCACTTGGAAACAAAATGGCAGGCTAGTTTGGTAAACAAACACATCAAATGCACTTGTGAGATAAATCTACTGGACAAATTTAGTTCGAATTAATTCAGAATCTTAAAAGTCATTGTGTTTAAAAATTAAGTGGTTGGATCAAAATGGCGGAGGTAGTTGCTCAGTGAACCAATCCAAGACATTTGTAAGATAAGTCCACTATCCAACTTTAGTTAGAATACATTCAGTATTTCAAAAGTTATCGCGATAACAGTTTCAAGTGGATGCAACCTGGAAACAAAATTACAGAAAAAATTGTCCACCAAAATCATAGAGGTCAAGACTCGCGATCGCCACTCGCCATGTGGCGACCCCAAAAATTGCTGTAATCGCCAATCAGACATGCGATTTTTTCGCGATTCCCCCCCCCCCCTAATTCGTGGAATTTTGCGATTTAACTTCTGCTTAAAAAAAAAAAAAATCGCGGATATCGTCTGTTTTAAAAAAAGAAACCCCATTAACGATCGGCGATTAAATTCGCTACGAAAGTCACCCAATTCATAATCTTTCTCCATACACAACATAAATGCCAATATTCATTTTAAACTTGCTTAATGAGATTCTAGAACCTATAAAGAAATAGAATAGTTAAATATTTCTTGCTCATGTAATTAATTTTTATTCCTTCCCCCCCCCCCCTCCAAACATCTCCAGATAGTGATCAGTGATTAATTCTAGAAACAATAAAGAGATAGAAGTGATCAATATTTCTCACATATGTAATTATTTTTAAACTTCATTACTGAACTTGATAAATCTACTTATTTTTTCTCAATTAAATTAAATATTTATATTTAATATCTATTCCAAGTGTTCAAACAAGGGGAAAATGTAGACTAAATTATTCAGGTAGGAAAATTTTTTCTAAATCAATTTAAGAAAATTAATACTCAGTTGGTTTTATGCATATTAGAAACTGATAATTAACTACTGTAGCTTTTTTAAATATGTATGATTCATGTACATAAATAAAAATCATATTACATATTTGTTTGATTTTTTTCCCCCTTGTTGACATGGAATTTTAATACGGTTTTATGTGGATATAAAACTTATTGCAATAATATTATAGAATTGTTTTGTGCTAATGAAAAATTCCTGAAATTTTTAATGTAGATAGAAAGCTATATATATATATATATAACTGTTTAGGTAGTTAATTTATTAAAAGTGACATTATCAATGTTCAATCAATTAACCAAACAATCATGTTAGTAAAAAATTTCCAGCTAATTTATAATTTTAGCAATCCCATGTCTGTTAATATAATTAAATCTCGGATAATATGCCAAAAATATTTTTTGGCCCCGCCCTCCCCCCTCCTTTTCCCTAGACCTAGACTCAAAATAATTTTGTTTTCTTCTAATGCTAATCACATCTATTTTTCATATGGAGATGTCACACTAGGTGAAATTTATTAAATGAATCAAATTTTTGTATTTCTCTTTCAATAAGACAAAGTAAATATTCTTGCAAAACACACATTGTGTATGAGAAATAACATTATTTTGTTAGTGTGTCATCATTATAGCTTGCTGTTTTCTGTATCGAAATGAAATTAACACTTAACTACGAAAGTCCATATATTTCTCCTCATTACTAAAACTTTAAAATCTTCTAATACTATAATTATTAATAGCATTTAAAAGTTGCATTATATGCTACTATAACTACCCTATATGTTTATAAAACTCACGCTTAAAATACTAATAAGAATAAAATCATAAATGCTCAAAGGAAATTCAAACGAGATCATATCTTCTCTCAAAAGTCGAATCTTTCAATGATTTGATTTCTCAGCCAATTTTGTCTTTATCCCACCTGCTTTCATTTCAGATATTAAAAATTTTAGGCTTGAGAGGTATGAAAGTTAAAAAAAAAAAATATTTATATTCAAACAATATTTAAAGATTTTTTTTTTTTTTTTTTTTTTAATCTGTGGAAGTGCATATTTTTTTATTATTATTTTTATTATTAAAATAATACAATAAAGGTCACTATTTCTTAATTTCCCGACCATATCATCTGTGTTTTATGCCTTTATATGTATATAAAGGTGTGTGTGTTAATTATGTGTGTGAATATCAAAAAGTTATTGTGATAACAAATATTCAAGTGGCCGCCACTTAGAAACAATATAATGGAGTAAGTTGCCCTAGCAAACTCATCCAAGATAAATATTTTAAGGCTGTACATCAGTCAGATAGCTCCCTTTCTCCATTCCCATGTTATCCAATGGGTTTTTCGTTGCTTGATTTTATAAAAAATCTCATTCAAAAATGTAGTTTTTTGAATACTACTCTGAGCAGGTTGTCTTTTAGCTTAGTGAGCAATTTTCCGAAAAAATAAATTTAAATATTTCACTTAGAGATCAAACTTAGAGTTCAAAATTTACTTTTTGAAATAAAATATTTAAATTGATTTTTTTGAAAAATTGCTGAATAAGCTAAAAGTCGACCTGTTCAAAAAGTAATATTCAAAAAACAGAATTCGAAAAACTTCATTTTTGAATGAAATATTTTTATAAAACGAAGCAATGAAAATCCCATTGGATAACATGGGAATGGAGAAAGGGAGATATTTGACTGATGTACAGCCTTAAGCATAAGTTCCCTTTCCAACTTTGGTTCGAATCAGTTTGGTTTGAAATGACGCTTGCAAGGTTTGTAAAGACGCAACTTTTAAAAATGAATTTTTCTATAAAATGATCTAATAAGACAAATGTTGCCATTTTTATTTATTTATTTTATTATATCACTGAACTGAGTCTGCGTGTTTAAATATTACTTGTATATAATTTTTTATCCTCGCGTATTTTATTGTCACTATTGTATCGTTTCTACAAAATATAATTGTAACTAGACCACGTTAGAAAAATATTATATAGATTGCTTGAAAACTAAACTACGAAATTGATCACAATAAAATAAATGAACAAATTAGAATAAAATAAATGTGTCAAAGTGAATTGTAGATAGCCTATTAGGCGAGTCAATTCAATCTGTCACCGCGTCGAGCAATTGATTCAATTCATTTCTCTTACTACTAGAAATTTATACATAATATATCATGGAAACTGATTTATTATGGGGATTTTTGCATACACAGTTGATGTAATTGGACAAAGTCCACCTACGCCAACTAGTTTTCTAAGCAATTATTTACAAAATGTATAAAGAAAACTAGTTGACGTACCAATTACCCATCATAGATTGATGTTATACTCATAATTTTTTTAAAATATAGGGGGAAAAAAAAAAGAAACACAAAATTTTTGTTTTTCTGGTACAATAAAATGAAACTACAGACAAATTAAATTTTAATCTCCTCTTTCTAAAATAAGTACAGACAAATTTAATTTTAATCTCCTCTTTCTAAAATAAGTGGTTATGTCAATGAGAATATTGTCATTTTAACGCACCAAGGGAGAGAAAATAATTAGAAATAGTGGTAGGAAAGCAATAATAATTAAAAAAAAAAAAAAATAATAATGAAAAGAACTACCACAGAAATTTCAAAATGTAGAGAAATGTAGGGGGTCAAAATGGTTAATCTTAGTATTTGATTAATCCCACTTAAATAATAAAATAAAGTTTTGCTTAAGAATTCCCACTGTATGTGAGCATGAGCAGTGACTGAGACTGGGTGGCACTGATTATCATTATGTGGCACTAACTTTACATTGTGTGGCATTAGTGCCACCTACTTTGTACGTTAAAATATGCACCGATGCATGCTTTGTATATAAATATCTTAGGTTTAAAATCAGTATATTTACCTACATTTTTATTATCATCTAAAAATTGTTTTAAGACCTGTTATTTTACAAACAGCATAATATTTAGATGTCAACTTATACATGGCAAATGTTACTAATTTTTCTTTCTAACCAGATTCTAGCTCCTCTACAGATTTTGTGTTTTGTCGATATAGGTTTTTGACGATAGAGGTTTCTGATGGGATTTTGACAGTTTAAACCAGTATTATACCCTTGTCAACTTGTCATGTCAAAAACCCAACCCTGTTCTAGATAAATAAAATAGAATTACGTAATTTATAAATAAACTAAATACATAAAATTCAACTGACAACAGATAGCATTAATCATATCATTTAATTTCTACTTACCCATGGGCTTGTCCAATAGGAAATTTCTTTTCTGGTAAATTTTCAAGCATTTGTTGCAGAACCGAAACACAGTACTCCATTACCATATACATCTTTTGTTTTTCTTCATTATATAAAACATCAACTAATTTAATAACATTTTTATGATCGAGACGTTTTAAAAGCTGTATTTCCCTAAATATAAAAATTCAAATTTCAGATTACATAAAAGATAAAACAAAATGTATTTATTTATTTCAAGTATCTTAAACAAGCATCAAAAGATGACACAAAAGTAATAAAACATTATTACTGTGTTTATAAACCCTATCTTTTAAAGAGAAGAATAAACAGGGCCTGACTTAGAAACTTTTGTGCCTAAGGCACAATCCAAAATTCCCCCTCCCCTCCTCACCATAAAAATTTATGAGGAGGTCCATAATGTTATTAAACTTTATGTAATTGAATAATTACAGTTATGCAAAAAATAATAAAAAATTATCAAAAAACTAGTTTTAAATTATACATTCATAAACTTTTAAAATTATTTTATATTAAAATTAAATTATTTTTTAGAATACAAAAAAGATGTATTTATTATTAACATAAGAACCTTTTAGGATAATACACTCCTATATATATATATTTTGTAATATTGGGTAAAATATAATAAACTCATAACTCCTGCTCAAAAGTTTAGCAAGATTTGAAAATGATCTGTTTAAGAACTTATTTCAATTAAAAAACTTATCTCTCGATGAAATGTTTTCAAACATTAGGCATTTATAGAACTGGATCTTCCTCATGTTTTTCAGTGAAGATTGTTTTAAGACAGCATTTAGGGGGTCGGTAACAAATTGAGCAAAATCAATAATGTTTGTGATCACCCTGTATCGTTAAGCAAATGAAATGAACTGTAACTTTAGGATACATTAATATAGACCCAGTACAATTTGTGGATGAATTTGTGTGATAATAGCATGTTAAATAACAGAGATATAAGCATTTTTTTTTTTAATTTAAACCAAGAGGTGAAATTTCATAAGGGGTTTTTCACGTCGCGTATTTCATTTGAAGATCCAATTATTTCAACCACTTTGCAAAAGTTCTTTTTTGTCAAAAACACCTTATAATCTCACAAATCTTAATAAATAAACAAAAATATGTTAGAGTTACAAGCTTATAAGGGGTTTTGCAAAAAAGTACTTTTGGAGCGTGGCTGAAATAACTGGATCCTCAAATTAAATACGCAGCAAGTGAAAAACTCTACGAAATTTCAACTCTTGGAAAATTTCTAAAATCTAGCTCGTTCTTTTCCTGACAATTTGCTTAATTTTTACTCTATTCAATCAAATGAATTTTTCACAAAAGTTATCCAATATATTTAGCTTTCAACCTATGTAATAAAAAAATTTTTATCCTTCACACATGCACAGTGAAAATGTTTTTCATAAAAATTTTCATATTTCATGAGATATTTAAGATATTTGTATTCTGATTGCAGTATATCGTTTCAAAAGCGTTTTTTCAATTTATCTGAAAGTGAGAATAATTTTCATTTAAAACTCAGTATATTATAAATAAAAAAACATGCTGCTCTTTTTTTGGAGTTTTAAAATAAATGCTTATGTCTTAGTTATTTAACATGCTATTTTCACATAAATTCATTTTCAAATTGAATTGGATCTATATTAACATGTCCTAAAGTTACAGATCATTTCATTCACTTAACAATACAGGGTGATCCCAAACATTATTGATTTTGCTCAATTTGTTACCTGCCCCCTAAATGTTCTTTTAAACCAATCTTCACTGAAAAACATGAGGAAGACCCACTTCTTTAAATACAAGTTTAAAAACATTTCATTGAGAGATAAGTTTTTTAATTGAAATAAACTGATCTTTTGCAAATCTTGCTAAACTTTTGAGCAGGAGTGTAGTTATGTTAAATGATTTTTGAATTTATATAAAAAGCAGGATAGGTTTTGATGATTTTGAATTAGGGATGAAACGGATATCCGGTAACTATCCGGTATCCGGCCTATCCGGCTGAGTTTTAAATATCCGACGGGGTACCGGATATCAGCAGTCCGGATACGGATATCCGGAGGAGAAAATTCAAGCATAAATTCCCCTCAAATGAAAAATCAGTTGTAGCTTGTAAAGGTAAAAAAAAAAAAAAAAATGCAAAAGTCGCATTTGGCCTTTTTAGCAAACAAATTTAACAAAAAGTAGCTTCAGGTTTAAGAGATATAGAAAGCCTTTTTTAATTTTGTGCAGAGTTAGCTAAGATTTTCTAGAGTGATCTATAACATTCCCCCTAATCTTCCCCATAACAATAAAAAGAGCTGTTCATTGTTGTTCCTGAACAAATAATATTCATCCTCTGCAGTGCATATAACTCTGTTTTCATGACTTTTGTTTAATAAGTTGAGAATGTTTAGTAATAGTGTTAGTCTTGGAAGTAAAAGTTGTTAGATTGTTTCGAGAATGAGTCAAATAACGTGCATTTATTGACTAGAACCTGCCTGTTTATTTACAATCCACTTTCCCCTACACAAGAAAGTTGTTTTTGTGACATTATATTTATACTAGCAGACCCTCTGGCATCATTGTCTGTGCCATTACCTGTTAAATTAAGCATGTCATCTACCTATTCGATTTGGATTTTAAAAAATAAGCACTGCAATTTACATAAATGTGTACTTTTAATGGAATATCTTGCTAAAACACCTGGATCTAGAATTTCCCATTGCGCTGCATAGATATAGTCCCAAAAATTAAAATTACTTCAAATAGAAATAATATTTAAATTTTCAGGAAGTCTGTATTTTCATTTTCAGATTGTTAAAGGAGAAAAAAAAAGAAAAAAAGCTCAATTATTAAAGTTTATGATTTTGTACATTAGAAAAACTGAACTTACTTTTAATTAAAGAATTTTAATAAATAAGCTAAATTTTTTTTCTTATCTGTGCAGAATATAAAATAAGTAAAAAGCATTTAAAGAAACAAAAATATAAATTTGTTTTGAATCATTACTTTCTTCTATATTCAATCGAAGAAAGCATTTTATTCGTAAAATTTTCAACTGGTGGATTTACGCATTTTCAGTGAACCAGAATTTTGAATTTGACCGTTTTTAGAAAATGTCTGTCTGACAAAAGTTTTGTGTAGTAGCTCTAGTTCAAGAGTTAGTGAACAGAATTTCATATAAATTTATACATAGTTGCGCATTAACAAAAGAAAAAGTGCCCATCGACTTTTGGTGCAAATTACTCAATAGGTGGGGCTGCTATACTGTGATTTATCTCATTTAAAGGAGGACTATACCTCTTCTACTTTGTATAATTAAAAAAAGGCTAAGTATGTCACAGGGCTATTATGAAATATGTTTATTTAATTTCTGTGCATATCGGCCAATAGACGATACTGTTATGCTGCAATTTTCCAGTGAATGGAGAAATTATCTTGGATTTATTTGTGTATAATTACACAAAATTTGGTATGTGAGAGGGCCATTATATGAAACATCATGTTGATTCAATTCTGGTGCATATTGGTCGATAAGTGGCTATACTATGCTGCAATTTACCCTGTGAATGGGAAGGCTAAATCTCAACATCTATAATATTTAACTGCACTTAATTTGATATGCAAGATAAATAATAAGAGATAGAAAGCTGGTTTAATTTGGGTGTATATTGACCAACAGATGTCGCAGTTGTTCCTCATCTTCTATGATTCTCCACTTGGCTACATCTCACAATCTTGATAAAAATTACACTAAACTCCATATCTAAAATCTTTATTGTGCAAAGCTATTAAGTTTCTTCTGTGCATGCTAAACAGCGTGTAGCTTTGTTATGTAGAGTGATATAAAATAAAGTTTTGGAATGGCCATAACATACTAAGCCATTGAAGATTTTAGATTTTTTTTTTTTTTTTTTTTTTGCTTCTTTCTTTTATGTTTTCTTATAAATGTCTCAAACGAAAATATTGGATTCATAAAAAATTTCTACATTTGGTATTCGCTGGATGTACACATTTTAAGAGGTCCAGAACCTTGTTTGATCAATTTTTAAAAATTTGTGTTTGTGTGTGTGTGCGTGACAAAAATTCCGTTCAACTGATGTCGGCCTTATTTAGGTGTATATCAGCCGACAAGTGGATCTGCTACAATGATTTTTCACAAGCCTATATCTCAGCATCTATTGATTAAAATTGCACCAAACTCCATATGTAAAATATTTATTGTGTGAAGCTATGGTTAAACTTTTGCACATTTTAAACAGTAAGTGGTGTGTGATGGCCACAATAAATACGTTATTTTATGAAAATAACCAACCCTTCAACTATAATTATATTAGTAAAATATTTTGTTTCATTTTTTTTTTTTCTAATACATATCAAACACACATTTTTTAGTACTGTAAAAAATGTGTAAATTATAAGTTTTTGTTTTATAATTCTGAACAAAACCTATATATTTGTGACAAATTGCAAGTGTAGGAATGAGTATGTTAGACTTCAGTTTTATTCTTCATCGCAATATTCTACAAATAAATAGAATGCTAAATAAATGTGCTTAAGTAAATTATATTTAAAGTGTGTTTAAAAGAATGTGAAATACGTTTATGTTTTATTGTTTTAAAATAAAGAAAAAGAAAAGAAATATACAACACAACAAAAAACAAAACTTATGCCGGATATCCAACGGATATCCGTATCCGGCAGGCAAAGGAGCTCCGGATATCCGATATCCGGCAAAATCACTATCCGCTTCATCCCTATTTTGAATAATAATAAATAAATTTTGTCAGATTTTCTTGATTTAACCCCTTCTTGGTGGAATTTTTTTTTTTTTTTTTTTTCTAATTTTTGACCGAAAAAAGCATTATTTTTTATTGATGAAAATATGTGTTCTATTCTAAATTCGAAAATGCAAAATATTTTTGAGAATAAGCACCTTTTTGCTAAACTTACATGTGGTCAAGTATGTAATATCTCGTCTAGAGATCACCAATTTTTCCTACAATTCACTATCATCTTCCGACTGAGAGCTACATTAAATTCACAGTTCTCAGACTGATTCTCTGAATACATCATTAAAGCTATTTTGACATGCAAAAATAAGATTAAGGAAAGTAAAATTACGGAAAGTACAAAATGATTTTGATTTCAATTCAAGGTGAAAAATATGGCTGGGAAAACAGGGGCGCGCCAGCATTGTCAGACGCCTGTGTGCAGAATTTCAGTTGGCGCCCTATATTACCTTTTTTTTTTTTTTTTTTAATTCATTTTATAAAAAGTTATCATTTAGCAAGTCAATTGAATCTCGAACCTTAATAGTAATAAGTTTATTGAATGGCTTGAAAAATAGAGAAATGCATCTATTAAAATGAAATTCAATAAAAGAAACAAATGAAACGTGCATTTTACAGAAAGAGAAAAATCTTATACGAGTTGCAAAAATACGAGGTACAATTTTGAAGGCAAGTAGACGAAACCAAAATAGGCAAATTTAGTGTGAATGCAGGTGCAGAAATGCCACGTTGAGGCATTACAGTAGATGGTTCAGGTGAGAGTTGTCAGTGTAAACGTTTCTATTTGTTTTGATCTAATTTTTAAGTAAATATTTAAACACAAAAAATACTTTCAATAAACTAAACGTTCCTTCACTTCATTACACCTTTTGCGTGTATTACGCATATCATGCTGATACAAAATATCAGTCTCTATCCATATTGTTACCAAAATGTCGATTTTCTTGCGTGAAAAAGGTAATTGTAAAAAAAACAGGCAGTTTCTTGTCGAAAGATACACTTTATTCAAGGGTTATTCTCGAGAAAAAAAAACAAAAAAAAACAGTAAATTATCATACTCAAATTCATACCTCAAAAAGCCACAAAACAACATTAAAAACACCACTGAGTGTAATTTCACTCTGTGGTGTCATTGAGTGACGATTTATCTGACGATTTACGAGAATTGCGAGAGATTTAAGAATAAACCATTTAAACCGAAACGAACGTTCAGAACAAATGTCCAAATACAAGTGATCTCTTTCGGAATGTCTCTTCTGTTTTTATAATTTTTGTCGTGATTTGGCGAAGTTTCGAGGCTATTCTGCGCCAGAAGCCAATTGATGAATCCAGAAAAATCAAGAACTCGGCTCTTATTGAAGATAGAGCTTCTAAACTTTGGAAGCACTAAATTATTACTTCTTGACAAGTTTGGTTGCCATGTCACCAAATTGATCGCTAAGTTGCCAAGTCTGTATATGCAAGGCTGACAATCTCCTCCCTTCCCACCCCCCGTTAAAATATTGAATGAACTGTTCCTTATTTGCACTTTAATTGTAAATCTGCTTTTGTTGCAACAACACCTTTCATTTAGGAAAATGGTTTAACTCTTTACAATAATAGAATGAAAATTTTTTTAAATTAGTCATACTATTGCAGTATGTTGCACAAATAAATAAGTTTGACATTTTGTACTAGTACAGATAAATGGAATTTATAAGTATATAAAATTAGAACTCATAATAATAACAATAATAATCCGTAGTGAGTTCTATTTTTCTCAATTTCATTGTTGAAAATACTCGAAATACTCTTAAGACCAAACTAACATATGACTATCGATATAGGGACAAGATTTGACTTGCTTAATTATGGAAGGTTTTTTTTTTTTTTTTTTTTAAGGAACAAATAAATGTATAAATACATAAAATAGGAGCCTATAATAAATACTAGTACATAACCCCGTCAAAAATGACGGAATGTGAAATCAGTTAAGGTAGTGAATCAACGAATGCTTTGCCAGCTTCGCTGGACACTATATTTAAAGGGGACTAATGTGCAAGTTGCACCTGACGGGACTACTATGCAAGTTGTACCTGACGGGACTAATGTGCAAATTGCACCGAACGAAGATACTATTCCTTTTAACAAAAATACCTACGAACCCTGGACGATAGGTCTAATATTACGTATCATATTATATATCGTATTTATCGTTATATAACTCAGTACTTATTTCGCTTCCTTCTTCGACTCATTTAATAAGTATTTTTTATATGCATGGGCAAATTTAACATTTTCAAATTTTTCGCGTGAAAACATTATTTCATCTTATGCCCCCCCCCCCTCAAAAAAAAAAAAAAAAAAAAAAAATATATATATATATATATATATATATAACAATAACTGGTAAATTTTTTTGGCAAAATCATAAATTTAAATGTCCAATTTTGAAATTATTTTCATATTTTAATAAATTCTAAAATATCTAATCAAAACTTCGTTACAAATAAGACACCAAATGAAAGGTACCGTATTTGTAACGGAGTAACCTTAGGTACCTTATTTGTAACCTTATTTATTTTAACTAATTTCACGTCACAATCAACTGTTTGTTTATATCAGATAAGTACATTATCATGATTGCAAGGAAATGATGCAATAACTATTAGCCCATAATTTTTATGATTGAATGTATCAGTTTTGAAAGATCTTTCTAATGATGTAACATTTATGCAGATTAATAAAATAAATGAATAAATAAATAAAAATATTTAGCATTTCTAAGGGAAAAAAAAAAGTCTACCAAAAGTCTTTGTTTTGAAGCGGTCTAACCGGAATTGTTCCTGACAGAAGATTGTCATTATTATTATTAATTACTTGGTAAATATGGATAAAACATACTTAACAGGGAAAACAAAACATCTAATGAAAGGAATTTTGCCCATTTTCATCATCTAAACTTTTTATGTAATTTGCAGTTAAATTTGTATGTGTTTTTCCATATAGTAGTAAGATACAATTTTTTTTAAAACTATTTTGCCGCGATGTTTGTACGCTGCGCAGATATGAATAATAGATAAATTTATAAGTAGATAAAATAAGAATATAGAATAAAAATTATTAAGTTTAAAAAAAGTCTATATGACAGATAATGTTATTTAGTGAATTGTAATTCATTTGCGTGAGTTTTTGTGAACTCTGGTATAATATATAACCATTTGATTCAAAATATCCTATCGATGTAATTGCAAAATTTAAATATCTGTCTGATACCGTTGTGGAGAGTAAGTATTTTTTTATCATTTTAAATTTAGAAAAAGATTGTTCCACTGATGCTACTGGTAATTATGACAGAATAATCTCGAAAATAATTAATCCACACATAAAATTTATTCTTGCTGAGATAATTTGGAGTGAGGTGACGTTTGGAAACATGTTTGTGGCCTCAAGAAAGGAAAGGGGGGATTTCGTAAAATCCCGTTACAAATAGGTGTCAGATACACAGAAACAATTTACACACCAAAATACCTGACCGCAGTTCCCATAGATTTTACACGACAAATTTACTCCTAAAAGGGGGGGGGGGGGGGCTCCTCGAATTTACCCCTCTTTATGCCCCCCCCCCCAAAAAAAAAATCGAAAATTACAAAAAAAACAAAAATGGCGATTTGGAAATATCCTAAAGAAGACGTATGCCTGGTTTCAACACCTTTGTACCATTTTTAGTAGAATTCTTTTAGTAGAATTCGGAATTTGCGAAATTTCCTCCCAAAATAGATTTTTCCCCTCCCCCCCCTTAAAAATCGAAAATTTCAAACTTGCAGAATTTTTTTCTTTTTTTGTACTCAAAACTACTTTTCCTATATGCAATTTTCTCATCGTGAAGTAACTTGGGGCCGAGTTATGCTTAGTAACGCATTTTTTTTTCTTTTTTTTGGCCTCCTTTCTCCCATAAAAAGGGTGAGTGGGAATTTCGCAAAATCCCGTCAGTATATAGGCATCGGATGCGTCTAAACAATACACGCACCAAACTTCGTGACCAGAGCTCCCATAAATTTCCCAGTACTAATTTAACACTAGAATAGGAATCTCGAATTTACTCCCTCATAACCCCCTCCCCCCACACACACAAGATCAAAAATCCCAAACCAAACACCAAAAATGGGTTTTTGGAAGTATCCTAAAGAAGATGCATGGCTGTTTTCAACATTTTTATACCACTTTTTGGCAAATTTCTACTCAAAAATCCGAAATTTACGAAATTTCCCTCCGAAAATCGATTTTCTTCTTTCCCCCTTAAAAATAAAAAATTCCAAAATCGTAGACAATTATTATTATTTATTATTAGTATTATTATTATTTTGTGTGTATTTAAATCTATCCTCATGTGCAATTTCTTCACTGTGAAGTAATTTGAAGCCAAGTTATGCATATAAACGTGTTTTTACCTCCTGCTCCCCTTCCCCCAGGCATAAAAGGGGGGGGGGGAATTTTCAAAAGTTGATAGATAAAATTTTAAGTTTGGTAATTCCTGCCAAGTGTCGTTGAATTCTGTCTAGCTGTTCTCACGTGTACCCACGCAAAAATGTTATATACATGCAGACACAATGACCACACACGCACCACACATGCACAGATATTTTTCTAAAGTCAGATTTGGTTTTCACCATGTGTGAAGCGTGAAGATATCGCAATTTTTTTCGAATTTGAGAAATTTATAGACAATGTCTGATTTTACATCGATAGATGTTACATCGATAATGCAAAGCGGAAAAAACTACTCTAAATAAAATCTCCGGTTCTATTAAATTTTTTCTGTTGCAATCGATTTATGTTGTCTTTTTACTAACCTAAATGACGTTTTTCCGGCAAATGAAGAGGAGGGGAGGGGGGAGAGATTAAGGCGCCTTTTAAATTTCAATAGAATGCTTTGATATGTTAAAAAAGTCTAAGAAAATTTTGCTGAAGGAAGGCGAATCTTTACGAAGTTATTCCATTTTTAACGTGCCCTTTCACAAAAAATCTCCTAAACTATTTGAAGAACACAAGTTTTGCCAGTATATTTTTCAAGACTCCTCATTTAGCAACACTAGTCGCATGGCTGCAGGCCGGCATTATGAAATCAGATTTAATAAAGCAATATTTTTTTTTATACGTATATATATATATATTTTTTTTTTCTTTTCCTTCCTTCTTTTTCTTATTTCTTATGATAATTATTTTCAAATAATTTATCCTCGGCTGGCGCCTTGCTTTACCTGGCGCCTGTGTGCGCCGCACACTTCGCACACCGGGTCGGCGCGCCCCTGTGGGAAAATTGTGATGAAAATAGAATTAGTTGGGCTTTCTCTTAGGAATATTCAGAAATACAAAAATTATAGAATTAAAATAGTTGCAACAAATTTATTTTTAATGACAATTTTTTTTCTTTCATCATATGGCATGCGACGCCAACCATATGGGCACAAAAATGTCGAATGTGTGAGATGTGATGCCGAGTAAGAAAAGATTAAATGATGTCAAAATAAAATAACTATTCTCAACCAGGGTGTAAAAAAATCATGATTTTTTTAAAAAAAATCAAAAAAATCGGATTTTTTTTATTTAAATCGGATTTTTTTGATTTAAATCAGATTTTTTAAAAATAAAATCATACACACACATAAACATTTAGAATCATATTTTTTAAATATAATTAATCTCAATATACAGAGCTGGTAAATACCTAGTTGTTCATAGTACATAGCTGTAAATAAAATATTTCTTTGTTTAGTATGCAAATAATGAAATGACTACCTAAAGTATTTTGTCAAAGTTGATAATTTCGAGAGCCTAGCTCTGCTTCCTTTCTTACCTACTTCAAATTTATCATGGAAATAAAACCAAATTGGATCTTTTTTTCTTCCAGCAGACATTTTTTTAGTAGTTTAAACTACAGGCTTTTCTCAAGTAATATTTTCTATGTCAAAAGTCTAATACTTCAGCTCAACAGATGCAAAAACCATGTGCTACAGCAATAATTGTAATTGAACATGTAAGCTCTAGGACAATAAACTAGAAAAAACAGTTTTTCAGATAAAGAATGTTAATCTCTTCTATTACCTCCTAATCTTAAAGGATACAGGTGCAGGGTAAGGAACAATGCAAGGGTCATAACAAGAAGAGAGAATTTGAAGAGAAGAGATAAGAATGGTCAACTGAGTGTTCTTAGGACAACAATAAAGAAGAAAGGAGACTTGAGAAAAAGGCAGCACTAACTAGATTTAAATTTTGAAAAGAAATTCTAGAAATTTTTAAAAAAGATTTAAATCGATGATTTTTTTAAAATCAGTTGATTTAAATCAATGATTTTTTTAAAAAAATCAATTGATTTAAATCATGATTAAAATCACTGATTTAAATTAATTGATTTAAATCGTTGACACCCTGTTCTCAACACTCTTATAAACTGTTTCTATTTTAAGCTATTCACATTACTAAAACTTCTTGTGCTACAAGATTTGGTCCAGCGGTCCTGTACCCTTATTCTGCTGCGATCAAATAGATAAAAGCAGGCAGAAACCTACACTGAAGCTATTGCTAGTATATATATATATATTCGATATCAGGTTTTCGAATGCTTTTATTGATTCAATCACATCAGAATACAGGCCCTAGATCACAAAGTTTGTTTTACTACAAATAAACAGAGAAAATTCTGCTACTAGAGTGAAAGAATCATTAGGTAAAACTATATTTATTTAATTTGGATATATATCAATGATTGTGAGGCAATGTTATGCAACACATTTTATGCTTACTACGAAGTTAATAATGATTCATTTAACCAAGAACATAGCAGTAATTTGATATATCATACTTTCAGTTTCACAACAGAAATTTTAATTTACAGACAATTTATATTTGAAAAACTGAAACATTACATTTTTTGAAATAAAATTTCTGGTGTAAAATGTGTGTATCTATCCTGTGCAGTTTATAAGTTAAAAAAATAAATAAAAAATACAATAATGTTAAAAGCAAGGTTTCAATGTGGAAAAATATTGTGAGGATATTTTTTTTATTAAATGAAACTTTATGAAGAGGTTGATTTTATGAATTTCGTGAAAGGGCCTCTAAATGGTCTCAACTTTTGACTGGTAGTTTTAAAATCTCTATCGTATAATTATGAAAAATTAATGACATTTAATAGATTCATTTTTAAAATAAAGTCAATGAAAAGTAATCGGTTGAAGATTAATCTAGTATTACATTGTTTTAATGAATTGTGAAAAAATGAGAACTTTATTTATTCTTCGTTTAACTTAGGTGGAGACTGCAAAAAGCACTTAGATAAATTAAGCATAGTTAACTAAAACTTTTAGCAAATCTAGAATGCATTATGACAATATCATATTACTGTTTTGACAGAAACATCAATGAGAAGAGAGCTATACTTTTCCTCAATTACCAATCTCCATCATTTGCCTTGAATAATAAAACTCTGACAATTCTGCCTAGAAAAATTCTAATGAGTGGTGGTAATTTTCTCTGACATAATAAACTTAGTGTGAAGTAAAATTTGTCATAAGAAGTGAGATATTATTCCTTTTTGTTGACGGCTTTGCACAAGCAATCCTATCAGTTGTGCATTACTACCATACATAAAATATAAAGTTTATTTGTTAAAAGCTGAAACTTTCAATAAAATTATAGATACTTTTATTTACAGACATTAGGTATATGAATAACAAGATAAAAAATAAATCATGAACCTCACACTATGTAATATATAAAATAAGTGTTCAGTTATCAATAGTTAAAAGAAAAAATAAAATAATAATAAATTTTTTGTCTTATTTTATTTTAGATCATTGTATTTTCATGGAAATAAAGAAATATAACTTTCAGGAGAAAAACTTAAGCTACAAAATCAAGTTTTCTACATTTTGATGTATTATGAAAAACAGAAAAATCATAATAATAATGAGATTCTTACATCTGAACATTTTGCTCCCCATTAGGAATTTTTCTTAGTTTTTTCTTTTTTAAAATTTTAACAGCTCTTCTACAAAGAGTTTCAGAATCTAACATCTCTTTAACTTTACCATAGGATCCTTCACCCAGTATATCACCCATAACATATTTCCCTATCATTTTAGCTTTTTTTTTACGTGTTTGATATATAATTTCTTTCGAATTGACACGGTGGAATACGAGAGGACCATCATCTTCAGTTTCTGTTAACCAGCTTAAAGGCCGTGTATCATCACCTAAATGAAAAAAGGATGCTCCTT
Organism: Salticus scenicus; assembly: GCA_963930645.1. Classification (NCBI taxonomy): domain Eukaryota; kingdom Metazoa; phylum Arthropoda; class Arachnida; order Araneae; family Salticidae; genus Salticus; species Salticus scenicus. The sequence goes on along the minus strand of OZ005654.1, from coordinate 245,004,509 downwards.
CTGTAGCTTCCTCTCTTTCCATTCGGCATTAAAAAATAAAACAATAACTTTTGGAAATATCACAGATTATGCCATGAAAATAGTCCATGGTTTAAAATATAAACAATGATTAACAATCAAATAAATAAATCTCATGATAATCCACTCTCTACTCCCGCCATAGCAACTAAATACTAAATTAAAGATTTTGGGATTTAGGACTTCGGATCCTTTCCTCTCCTCATTATAATTTCCCTATCCATATGATCTTAAATTCCCTATGAAAGTCACAAAAGGGAAATTTGATAAAAAAAGTAATAGTTAATAATCCTGGGGATGGGAGGAAAAAAAACTTTAATTTTTTTTTTTTTTTTTTTGAAGCGAAAATGAAAATTTAAGGGTACTAAAGCGGATGTTTCAAAAAGAGATATTTTAGCATCCTTAAAAAACAAAACTAGCTTAAAAAATGATAATGTAGTAATATTAAATAATAATATTAATAATATTATAAGCTTCTAAATTGGAAAACTGTGACCGTAAAATATGTCAGTTAACTGAGCATGGACAGTTAAGAAAATTGTGTACCGCAGTGTATATTGTTTACCTTCCAAATGCTTTTATTTATTTTATAAATTTTACAATGCGCATCTCCGTCTTTTTAGGAAAAGAATAATTAAAAGTTTTATCTGATTATGTTTTCATCATCCAATATGAAAATTGACTGGCTTATTAAATGTGTTGGTTCCATTTTTCTGTAATGGTCGAAAATACACATTGTCAAAAAAAGCATTTCTAATCTTTCCTCTTCCTCATTATGTTTTCTAATCGGTCGGTTAATCCTAGCCCAAATCGCACAAGTATAAAAGAAGCAAACGATCATTTGCAGTTATTACATCAACGTGTAATGGATTTAGAAAATACTACAAGAGAGCAGTCGGAAGCCCTAAAAAAGAAAGATGAATTATTACAAACAACGATCCGTGACATAACTGATTTGAAGGATGCTGAAATACATGATTTGACTACTATTATTGATCAATTGCGTGATAGAGTAAAAAAATTGGAACATTTGCTGCGTGAGAAAGATCAACAAATCGAGCTTCTCAATCACAGGTGCAGTATAGCTGAAGATGTGGCTTCATATACACCTACCGTCGAAAAGCTTTTAAGTGCCATGAAAAAATTACCCTACAAATCTGTAAAGCATGGAACATCTCGTCCAAAAAATAGACCTCTTCGTTCTCATGTCTCAAAATCCGAAAAAAAACTGCCGTCTGATGCAAGTCATTCCATTGATGGGATTAATTCAGTTGATGGTCATTCTATACCTAACCAGTCCTTTGCTGATTTAAGAATTGGTAGAAGTTTTAACATTAATAGTAACTTTTCTCTATCAGAAGACGAAGAACAAAGTGAAATTTTATGAATATTGACTATTAATTAAAAATTTTCCTTAAATGCCAAGCTTATTAGCTATATATATTTATATTCGTATATTTTACATGCTTTGAGGAAATAGCTTGGATAATGTACTGCTGTATAATTATAATATGTCTAAAGAATAAATATATATGAATAGTTATGATAAATGAATTAAAATAATTGATCATACTGCTTTAAAATATAATTATTTTTTGTCGTAATATAATTAATTTTCAGTATTATTTTCCTCCCTTTTTGGTGTAAATATACATACAGCAGTATAAAGCAAAAATACTTTACAGTTTCATGCCACATGTACCATAATCAATGTTATAACAAGTATATTTTATATCAAGCTTGTTGCATTTTTTCTTTTTTTATGTAAAAGTTTAAAAAGAAAATACTCACACCAAAAAGCAATATGATATTATAAACATTATGTATAAATGTTTTTATTATTTGTTTTGTTTTAAATTTTATCTTATATAATAAGTTTGTGCCTCATCTATTATTATAAAATAAAGTCAGCTTAGGAATTATACTGTATGAAATAAAGCTATAATGCTTCTTTAAATTTAAATATAATTCTATTCAACTGTATATACTAAAGCTTATATAATGCTATAATAAACCAGTTATTACTATCTAAAAAAAATGATTTTTGTAGCTCAAGTTATTAAAATATAAAGTTTAAATTGTGAAAGTCGTAATATCGTCTCAAAAATGTTTTTAAAAAAAATGTCTTATGTTTTACACCTTGCTCATCTCTTTACGAGGTTACATTTTACCAGGGGTGCAGAAAATGTTTTTACTACCAACATTTCCCCCAATCCATATAAAAATTTCCCCAAAATGGGAGAATGATTTTAACAGTGATTTTGGTAATTCATTGTTTAAATCGATATCATTTGTATATTTTCTGCAAAATTTCCTCAGGCGGCTAAAACTTACCCCTATCCTAGATTGCTGGAATGACATATTCTGCACCCCTGCATTTTACTTATTTATTTATTGTGATCAAACTACTATGCTATAATTTTTCTTAGTTCTCTTATTATGATATTTATAACAGTTTCTTTATTTGCATATTCTGTTATTTTATAACCTAATCATTTGTAATTTATTACATAATTGAATTATGTAATTTGATTGAGATTTTAGAACTTAAGATCAAAATTATTTATTATTTTTGTGATAACAGTTATAACATATTTTATAGAAATATTATTATTTTTTGTGAGCTAATGTAAATTTAGAGTTTTTGATTTGATTCAAATGTACTTTTATATTTATATATTTTTCTGTGCATGAAATATTTTGCTATGATTGCAGATTATTAAACAAGTGATGATACGCAATGTCCCTTGACCGGTGCATTGAAAAAGGGGGAGGACTCAAATGCCCCCTCATTGAATATCACAAAATTTCTGTTTAATGCCATAACAAAGAAATATCTCTTTTTAAAGTTTTTGTTGTAAGTGCATACAAAAATTTACCTGATGTTCCCATAATTTACACACTCTTAGAAAGTATAAAAGTGGGATTGCACTGCGTATAGATTTTCGTAAGTGTAAAAATTATAGTTTTTTTTTTTTTTTTTTTTTCTCAAAGATACATTCAAATTACATTTTTTAGTCATAGTGTATGTAAAATTATTTGAAATTTTTTTCATCAATGTTAAATTGTTTATAAAGGAAAAAAACATATGTATGTTATAACACTTTGTTAAAGTATGATTGATATGGGGAATAATGTGCATATTACTTATAATTCTTTTGCAAAGAAGAATGAGAAAAATAATAATATAATATTATTACATATTCTAGGGGCTTATTTTTGAAGTGCATTAAAATTAAATTATTTTAAAGAGATTGAAACTGATATCTTTTTGAATTTAGCTATAGCATGGTCGTTACTGGAAATTGTGTGCTTACCTATTATAATTCTGTTCAGAGGCAAACCTGGGTCCGTTAAAAGAACTTTCACAAAATTATTTATCCTAAAACAGGACCCTTCATTAAATTATTTATCCCAAAACAGGTCTCTTCACAAAATTTTTATCATAAAACAGGACCCTTCACAAAATTTTTTATCCTAAAAAAGAACCCTTCACAGAATTTTTCTCCTTAGACCTTTGATAAATCTCTCATTTTCAAAATTAATCTTCAGTGGAATGAACACAGACTTTTGGATGTTTTTGTTGTATTTCTCCTGAAAAGCTGATATTCAATTTCTAATTTATAAAGGACTTCTATGCATATGTGTGAGTTTAGTTCTATAAAACTGAACTGTCATTGTCAAAAATTAAACCTTAATTGTAATTTTATTTTGAAAAATTACATTTTTCACAATTTCACAAAAAGAAGACCCTAGCCAACAAGTTTGGAAGAACTTTATTTTCACAAAAACAGTACCCTTTGCGAAAAGTCTGGACAGACCCCTGCTGTTACAGGGATGCAGAAAAGAATTTGGATACATTGTTATCCATTCTATAGAAATTTAGGGAGAAATACTCAGACACCCCTATGATTTTCTCTTTTTACTAACTTATTCTCTCACTTAAACTTATCTATAGTTTATTCAACGAAAGAAGAGAACGAAACTAAATAAAAGGGTTGCACAAAAATAGCCAAGAAGGTTCACTTTCAGCCGAAATCCCCAATTTGGAGAATTTAACAATCAGACAACAGCACGAGCAAAACAGTGCAAATAAAGAAGAAAAAAAAGAAATTCACACTTTCTGTTTGGCACTCCTGGCAGAATGCCAGGTTTTACACCCCAGCCAAACCGCACGTGCGATTATTTAGTTTCGTTCTCTCGATAGAATGAATGGACTATAAATGATCACTAATTACTAAATGTTCAGGAAGTCGAGTGGAATCACTCCAGATTTTTAGATATATGCACGTTTATTAAAATAGTTTCATTTGGTTGTTTTGTCTGTATATTTTCATTCATATATCATTCATGGCTTAGTTTTATTTTGATTTTATATCAAAAGATAACAAACATTAACTATACAGTTTTTACATATTTTGTACGAAATAAATTTTGTAAAAATTTGCAAAAGAACAGACTGAAGACTGTTGTATTACTGTTCTATATTGAATGGACACCATATTGTTTTGATTAAAAAAAAAAAAAAAAAGAAGTTTTGAAAAAAAAAAGAAGTTTTGAAGTTTTTATATTTTCGATGTAATAAATAAAAATATATACAACCTGATGGGTACTTCAGCCTAATTTTATCCGAGTTCTGTAACTTTTTTTTTTTTTAATCTAATGTATAATGGATTATATTTGTAAATATTAAAATAGCTGCAACTATCCAAATTTTCAGCTTTCAAATTGATAGATTATCTGTTCAAAATGAAGGAAATATTGGAGGAGGAAGTTAATTTTAAGATGAATTTTAAATTTAAACAACTTAGCATTCTTAAAATTTATTTTATTTGAAATAATTAAGTAAATCTTTTCTGTATAATATATCCTTCATGTTCAATTGTATGGTAGTTGTAACATACAGGTAATAAAAGTGTAACTATTTTAAAATTTCAAGACTTTTTTTTTTTCTCTTAAGTGTGAATTGATCATTCTGTTTATCACTGCCTGTTTGAGAGCTTTTTTAAAATTTAGTATATATTTATAATTAAAAGGGAGGATGTGTTTTTATTATTGTAACTGGATTCATCATCATATATGCTGCTAGATATCCCAAAATGTTGTTACCATTTTGCTTTACCAGAATAATATTTTGCAAAGTTAATTTCAATAGAATTTTTATTATCTATATAAAATTAGGCATTTATCTAATGAAGTCATAAATATTTTCATTCATTTAAAATGATATCTCATCTGCAGTTTCACATTTCTGTATTAATATTAATTTTTTATTATATTAATGGATATATATATATATATTTCATCATTTCGGCAAATTGAGTAATTTTTCTAATGTATGTTATTTTTTCCTTTAGCTTATTCTTTACTCTAACTATATGATACATAATTAGACAATTATTTTTATGCTTTGAATGCTGCTGATTTGTGAAATCTGAATTTGTTTCTGATAACAGCAAAGCAGGGTTCCCACGGATCAGGAAAAACCTGGAAAAGTCAGAGAATTTGAAATTGCTGAAAAAAGTCAGGGAAATTTGTAAATATTGCTCAAAAGCCTGGGAAAATGATGATATAAACTTGGAAAATGCTTTTTGAGCATTCAATTTATATCGCAAGTCACATTACTATGTTCTCTTTTATGTCGCAAGCTATGTTCTTTCTGTTTTATACCGTGAGCTATTTTTTATGTTGCAAACCAAATTTTGTGACAGGAATTTTCTAAAAATAGATCTGTAAAAGTCAGGGAATTTTATTTTTGAAATTGAGTGGGAACCCTGGCAAAGGATTCATGACTAGCAGATTTGTCAAAACCAAAAGAATTACGCTACTTCTCTTATCCCATATTTCTCTAAAAACAGATTATCATAGTTCCGTGTACACATGAAACTAATAGATACAGTATTTAATGTTTATTTAGGGATGAGATTTTTTTCAGCTTTTTTTACTCAATTAAATTTTTTTTTTTTTTTAACCGTCTTTCTGATGTGTATTTTTTGCATCAGCTAATCAAACAAAGTTTTTACCTATCCATATTAATAATTAAATACTAAAGCATAATCATTTATTTATACATTATTTATTTTTTTGTATAGATTTTAAAAGGGGAGTAGGGGTGGGAAATTTTGAATGAAAAAAATAAAAATGCAAATCTAAAATAACAATTTGCTACTTTGCAATGCTTATAATATCAACTAACAGCTGTATTTTAATGTTACAGTGTATACTTATTCTCTTTATACTTATTACATAGAATAAATAGCTTTGTATAACAAAATAGATTGTTATGCTATTGAGGGAAATTTAGATTGTGTTTGGGGAAATTTTTGAAATCAGAACGTTTTCTGCACCCCTAGATTGAAGATTAAAAAATATATTTATTGTTTAATATGAGAATTTTGTCATAAAAATTTTGATATTTCATTTCAATATCTCGCCTTTGCATATAGCTTCAGACTTTTCTTTTTGTTAATCTCATTTCTGATTAGTGAGGGGGCTTCCTCTTCTCTCCCTTAAATGTTTAATCAAAATTATTTATAACATTGAGAAGAAAATTTTCTTGGTGATTTAAAACAATTAAATGATAAATGAAAATATATGTGTATATAATAAATACAATTCAGACTGTAATAACTTTAAAATTTTATAAGAAGGTACTACTTAAATACTTTCCTTTATTCTATTTTGTATTACTAAGCATTTGTAACAAGTTGCTATATTTTGTTAAGTTTGTCAAACTTACCAATGAATTGTTTTCTGGTAAGAATATTTCAAAATTATAATGATCAAAAGCTAGGAAGGAAAAAAAAAAGTGTATATATATTATTGTATGTTGAGAAAATTCATTCATTATAAGTGAATTTAATCCAAAATTTATATATTTTTATTTAAAATTTAATTATAATTAAAAAATATTTATAAAATGTTAGAATTTGCAGAAACAGTAATTCTCTTCTAATTTCTGAAACTTGAGTAATGAAATGTGTGTATTATGTGTTTAAATGGCAATCTTATGTATGGCTGTTATACTACAATAACAGTCACCATCAAGTTTTTCCGGAAGAAAAAAAAAAAAAATTAATGTTCTTCCTCGCCTCAAATTAATAAATGTATCTTTTGCGTATTAAAAAATAAATTTTTACAAAAAAGCTATAAAACATTACGTATTGTAATGTTTGTTTAAGTACGTTATGCATTTTTTTCTAAAAATCTATATAGCATATAAACAAGTGAATAAATTGCATTTGTGACAATGATATATTGAAATGATGCTTATTCATCAAATTCTAACTTTTAAAACTTTAAATGTTTATTGTTATCATTTAAGTATTAAAATATATGTATATTAGAATATATGTACTAAAATACATGTTTTAGGATATGATATATTAATGAATAAATATTAATATAAATTAAAATATTAATAAATTTACTAATTTATTTATCATTGCACTAATTGTTAATGATTGTTTATAAATAAATTTCTAAATAATCACAAAATCTACACAGTAAAATTTCACCTAGATATTGAGCGTATTTTCCTGTTTTTAATGATTTGAATTTTGTATAGATTTGTATACAATGTTTTGTACTTCTGTCAAAATTTTGCAAAATTCATGTAAGACTGTACTGTAAGATTGTACATATGAGTTACAGTCATTAAATATTAATTTAATGTTAAGAAAGTTTAGCTAGATTGAATTGATTTTTACTTCTAGCATTTTATATTAGTATTCAAAGAAAAAAAAAAGCCTTGAATTAAAAGAGGAAATAATATAACTTTTATTTATTTTTTTAAAATATCTTTCGTTTTTTAAAATAAACTTATTTTTCTGAAAAACTGTTATATTTTTGTGGAAAACCCAGTATTCTATAAAAAGAAAATTATATTCCTTTCATTTTCAGTTATTATTAGTTCACTTTTTATAAATCAAACAAAAACCTACTTTACTTCATTTTCAGGGACTTTCACCACTGAGCCCCAATTTCATCAGTTGCTGTGTTCGTCCATGAAGACTCCTACTGGCTTCTCTTTTCTTGATCATGCCATCTGCCGTCGATGAAAATAAGATCCGATTGGTTATAAATATTATTGTTTGTTAACACCTCCACCATTTCGTGTCACAATGCATATTGATTATTGGCAAAATTACACAATTTTTCAGGACTATACGTAACAATGGGAAATGTTAGAGATGTTAACAGAGAATAATATTTGTAACCAATTGGATCCTATTTTCATCAGTGCCAGATTGCACGATCTTCTGGATTCAAGAAAAGATAAGTCAAAGTCTCCATGGACCATCACACCAACTGATGAAGTCCGAGGCTCAGTGGCGAAAATCTCTGAAAATTAAGTAAAGTATGTTTTTATTTAATTTATAATGTGTTAAAACTTCTTTTTTTTTTTTGGTCAAAATTAAATTATTTTACTTTTCATTCAGTAAGTACAGTAGCATTGTATTTATATTAATCCCAGTAGCGTCAGTGTTAGTTAACTTGTTACAATACTGAAAAAAAGAAAATAAGTAAATAAAACCTTGAGCAAATGGTTGGTGTATAACTTATGAAACAGAATTTTAAGGGAGCTATTTTATTAAATGAAATAAAATGTTTATTTTATGATGTGGGATTTTTTGAATGGACCTGAAATTGACCCCAATTTTGGTCTGGATCGACCTCCGATAATATAAGTTTTGTGCTGCAGTTCTATATTTTTGTGCTGTTACGAAATTATTTTAGCTGTGATATTTTTAATAATAATTATGAAAAGTTAAAAAAAAGAAAAATTGAAGGACTGAAAAAATGTCTCAATTCAACAAATTTTTGAATTTTTTTTTTTTTCTCTGTGGGATTAAAGTTTAAGTAATAATATATCGATGGTAACCAAAAAAAAAAGTATTATGTTTTATATTATAATATAATGCAATAATTCCAATGTAAATATTTTTTACTGCAATTTTATTAAATTTAAGTTAAATTATAATGTCTTATTGTTTAATTCAAACTTTGTTTCTTTCCCATATTACAGATATTTGATGTACTTGGTGATAATAAAAATTAACATAATAAAATAATAATACTAAAATAATAATTAATATTACATCTATAAATGTTATATTTAAAAGGTAAAACATTTTAAATTAGCTATTTTTATTAAAATATATTTAGTAAACTTTAAGAATAGTAACTTACTTTATTTAATTTTATAAACAAGCTGAATTTTAATTGTAAAATTCAGCTTGTAATCTTAAAATGAATAAGTAATGTGAGTGATTCATCATTATTAAGATGGAATCTGGTAAATTCAACAAACAATTTTTTTAGTTTACAATTTTTTTTTAATTCAGTTTTTAGAAAATAATGTTTAAATTGTGTTAACCTTGCTAAAACATATAATAAAACTGTGTTAGTAGTAAAAAGTATATTTTTTCATGTTTTATGTAAAACCAAAAGGTCTGAGAGATAATGAATATTTTAAAATTAAGCATTGAATCTTTGTTTTGTGTATTTATTTATTTATTTTTTAATAAAAAAAATTATGCATACTGTTTTTTGTTTTTCCCCCATATTGAAGTTGTATTTGTACTTTTGAACATATTGTCGCTACCATGTCAAACTACTAAATGGGAAAATTTCTATTTTTCAGGATAGAAAAAAAAATATATATATATTGTAATCATATTGGATTTGTAAGTGTAAAGTAGGAAATTCGCCACTTCTGTAAAACAAGTATCTCTGTTTTTAAGAAGGCTAGAATTTTGATAATTTGCCAACTTACATATTCTAAAAGTAAACACAAGTTATGGATATGAAAAAAAGCATTTTTGCACATATGATAGTTTGATGTGGTAGCAACGTTATGTCAGGCCTGCTGATAGTATCAAAGACGAGATATGTGGGGATGGCAATAATACTAATTAGAAGATAATTTTTTTTGTTACATTTTATCTGCATTTTTCAGCACCTGTATAGCCTCAGTGGTCATCCCTTTTCTGCTTGATTACAACTAGCATCCATGATCAAACAGTATGCAAGGTTTCTCACATAAATATTCTAAACCTGATTAGATTCATTATTTCTAAGGCTCCTATATATACGAGCTGGCGCATCAGGCATTTTGTTGCCTTAGGGTTGCCACATGTACCCAGCGTGTTTCTCTGATAAACAAACCACAATTTTTTTTTTTTTTTTTATCGTCTTACGTTACTTTAGAGTAACTTATTTTATTAAATTTCATAATTTTAGCTAAGTAAACTATGATATGGAAGTTTGTTTAATGATAAACTGCTATAATCATTCAAGAAGTGAATATAAAGTGTTCATAGACCTTCTATTACTGTGTATTTGAGTTTTGGCGACATTTCGTAAAAGAAACAGAAACCGCCCTAACAACACATCGTACATCCATAGGATATCCTCAGAATAAAATGGCATCCTGAGAATGTACTGTGAAAAAAATGTGTTTTTAGGGATATTATTGTTGCTTATTGCTCTTATCTTGACCGGATTAGCTTCAGATCAAGATTTCTTAAAATCATTAGGGAAGCGATAAGGATGCCAAGCGGGAATGCTGTCCTCTTTGGAGGCAAAAAAATGGCGGTGATGTGGCGGCCTATTATTTTATTTAGGGGCTCTAATTATTTCTGATTAGATTAGTACAGTATGTGACCTCAATTCCAGACTACTTGGGACTGTGTGTTTGTGCAGATTTCAGGATTTTACAGATTTTAGACACTTTCTTAAAATAATTGTATGAAATTCTTGATAAGTTACACACATAACAGAATCAGATATACTTTACATTTACAATAATTAAATGAATACTTTCTTTAACATATGTCTTTTTGCATATTTTCTTACAATTTTGCAAACATTAACATTGTAGGTTGTTTCAAAACTTTATTGACTATGTAGTTTTTAAAAAATGTTATTTGTTTGTTTATTTATTTATTTATTTATTATGTAATAGAACTTTGTTTTTCTAAAAATTTCAATTACTGATTTTCTAAATTTATTCCTTGACTGAAAAAAAAAAAAAAATATTTTTTTTTTCTTTTTCACATTCTGTATCTGAACTACTTGATTCCACTTCGTTCTGGGAGCTATTACTAGATTCAGATGCTAGCTTAGTGCGGAGGCATTATCATATGAAAGAAATTCAAATGCGTATGAAAGAAATGCAAATTCTTTGTAAATGAAAGAAATTCAAAATATTTTTCCTTATTTTCAGTCATTCTAAGATCTTCAAAATCACTGATTTTTTCTCCTTTCAAAAATGTTTGCTTACATTCAAAAATGTTGTTCAGATTTTAGGGCATTATGGATTTCAGGTTATGTACTGTATTATTATTAGTATTTTTAAGTGTTTAATAGTTTGAATGCAAAATTCTTCTTCAGTCTACATATAGTTTAACAAATTTTTTCACTGTGCATATTGTTTTATAATATATTTTTATGGTTGTTTTGAAATCATAAATTAAAATTTTTAAATTGTTTTTCAAAAAATGTTCTGTATCAAAAAGTAGAAGTTATGTTAAAAGTAAGTTATATAATTATTAAAATTACTGTATCATTTATTGTTTCATAATAAAGGCTACAACTTAACTCATTATACATATTGTGACATTAATTTAAAATTGTTGATACAGTTGATATTTTAAAACTTTTTTTAGATTTATTTTGCATTAAATTTTAAGAAAGCAATAGCATTAATATTTAAAGTAAATTGCTCAATTACATTGATAAAAATTGTTATTCTTACAGTTGAGTTGCAGCAAAATGCATTTAAATTGCTAATGTTAAATACTGGTTATTCACAAAAGCTTTGTAGGCAAACACCATAAATTGCAAAAACACACAATTATTATTTCAGTTCTCAATAATTAAACAAAGCCTTTCATCAAGTAGATAAAAAAAAAAAAAAAAAAACTTCATTGGACAGGACAGCATTTCCACATGAGGAAAGTGTAGGAGGGTTCACATTTGGGGGAGGGGAAGTAAGATTTCTCTCACTCGAATTAAAAATTCAATGGTATGTTTAAAAATTTACGTAAGTGATTATATTTTTAGAACTTTTTTTTTTTTTTTAGAAATATGAATTAAACAATTGTAAACATCAAATATCTATTAATTTATTTTGGAATTATGCTCAAGTTCTTATCATTTACTGTTTTGAAATATTTTTTGAAATTTGATTTTCTGTTCTGAAAGAGCACTTGATAGGAGCAGAGCTAACTGAATAACCAAAATTATTTCATATGCTATTAAAGGGTATTTGGACATACAGCAGTAATAATTATAATTAAAAATAAAACTTTTTACATCCAGTTTTTGTATCTATTTGTTAATAAAATATACACACCTTCATATTCTCTTCATAAATCTAAGAAGTCTTTTAAAATTATTACGCATTTTTTCTGCTTTTTTTTTTTTTTTTAATAAACTCAAGAAGTCCTAGAGCAGAGAATTGCTCCATTCGTTTTAAGCTATGGTGGCCTCTGCTCCTTGTTGTTGTTATTATTATTTATTTATTTACTTATTTTTCTGTTATTCTTTGATCATATTTGCTATATATGATCTCATTCACCAATGTTTTAGAAACAATTCATATTCATATTGACGTTTTAAATTTCTTTCGTTTTGTATAAGGCTTCATTTCCATATGTGTTTTTTTTGTTAATTAATTCATGTCTTTTTTCCCGGTGTTTAATCATTGTAATGATGAATTATTATTATTATATACATACAGGTGATTTTTTAAAATAAGTAGGATTCCTATAATCTCACGCTCTAATCCATGTGAACCCTTTGTAGGGTCATGCTCAATTATTTTAGCACAAAACAATAGTTGTGTGTGTTTGCAGCTTACAGTGCTTGCTTATAAAGTTTATATTCATTGTGTAACTGAATGTTTTTTGTTCTTAATTTACACAACTTTTTTTTATATAGTTACAGTTCCTTCACTGCCAATTCCTAAAAAAGTGTATGTTATTTTGCAAGATGAATTTTTTATTTTAATCTGAAAACTGTTTTTTTTTTTTCTGTTTAAGATTGATATTTATAATCATGTCTAAATTATTACAGGTGAAAATTTCTTAGTATTTTTATTTATTCTGATTTTGTATTTTATTTTTCCCTGCATGGTATATCAGATTATTATGTATTTTTTATTTAATTGTCAGAGAAGATGTAGATTAGCATTCTGTTTTCTAATTGTAAATTCTATTAATTTTTATGTATAAAAATATTTCATGTTCAAATTGTGATTCTCCTAAATCTACGCAGTTTAAAGCCAATATGTAGATATTTAGAATCACTTTTCCAAGTGAGATAAAAGCCTACTGCCCATTGCCTCATAAACTGCATATACAATTTATATTATCAAAAGTTGTGGTGATTCTAAGAGTGTTTTAATCGAAAGTTTGATGTTATATAAGCTTGAGTAGTAGTATATGTATTTTTAAATGTTAAACTTTATTTTATTTTTCTGTATTGGTTATGTACAATTTTTTAGATTATTTATATTTTTGTTTTGTTGAAGTTCATGAATGTAAAATTGTTTTTATTGGTCCTTCCTATATCATATTTATTTTATTTTAAGTTATTCTGTGATAAATAAATTATTTTTTTGGTTGTTGTAAATTTTTTTCCGTTGTTTATAATATTTCAATTTTGATTAGTGCAATATACATATGCATCTATATATACATAATATTTGCATGTGTGTTCACTATAGATTGAAAAACTACTGGACCATGCAATATATAGTAGAGCACTGATTATCCGCAGAATTGGGTGGCAAGGGCATCACATTATAAATAAATAAATAAATGTTCTAATTTTCGACCTTTGCACTGTAGAACCTATTGTATTTTCCCTGTTGTTGGCTTGGATTAAAATTGGGTTTTTTGGATGTTAGTAATTAAATTTTATTTTTGCAGCTCTCGCATTCGCAGGTAATCTGCTCGCGGATAATCGGTGCTCTACTGTATATGTATCTATATATGAACATAATGTTTGCATGTGTGTTCGCTATAGATTGAAAAACTACTGGGCCATTTTTTCCCCTAAAAACTATCTACTTTAACTGGAGAAGATTGAAATCTGCAATCTAAGAAATAGAAAGAAAATTACTCAATAACATAATATCTTGCAGTATTATCTATTTATATTCGAATAATGTAGTTACTACTATTGTCCATTTACATTACATATGTGAATAATGAAATTGAAATAAAGCTATAAAAAATCAAACTCTCATGGATGAGAAATTTCTGATGAAATTGAAGTCATATTAGCTTTAAAATTATTAAATATACAGACAGCACTAGGTCTTATTTGTTGTTGATCATTACAAATGTGTATCAGCATTTCTTACCTTGAAGTACTGCTTATATTACAAGTTTGGCCACCTCATTCTTGAATTTTAATGTTTTGCAATATGTACAAAGTTTATTCATATTTTCATCCATCACAACTCAATGACTGAATATTGATACAGTGAACTCTTGTTAAGATGGATTTCTCGTTATTACGTACAAAACCAGAATCCCCGGCTAAGGCCAATAGGAATTGCATGTAATAAACAACACTTTATACGAACAATTCATTCGTTAAGATGGACATTTCTTTTTCCTCAAAGCTTACTTTCTTCATAAAAGAATCAGTTCCCATTTTTTTTTTTTTTTTTTTTCTAAACATGAAAAGTTGACGAGGAAATCTCTCCACCAAATATACTAGATGTCCGTCATATGCTGGTGGAAATTAAGACATTTTATCAATCGACTGAAAATGTTCCAGATAATATTTTTGAACAGTTGGCTAAAATGGAAAATGACATAGAAATAAGATCGTTTACTCTAAAAAAACAGACCAAGATAACTTCTTTTTTTAAGATAAACTAACTAACCATTATATACTATATCAGCCTTTTTTCTTTAAGTACTACATCAAGTTGTACTATGTGAAGAAAAGAAGTTTTGTAAGTAAGTATTGTTTTTTCTACGCGTTTATATTTTTAGTGAATAAAAGGGTTTGAGGAAAATTTTTTTTATTCGTATTATACTGTGTATGTGTACATAATAGTGCTTTTAGAGTTCATATAGAACTTCAGTTTATGAACTCCTGTTATAATGGACTCTCGTTAATATGGACAAAAACTGCCGGCCCTTGATTGTCCGTTTTAACGAGAGTTCAATGTATATTGAATTTCTGAATTACACTGAAATGCAATATAATCCAGCTTTAACATTTGATTCGTTTCTGTGTATAATCAATTATTCTCACATTGTTAATTTCATTTACTATAAGACAAACATTGTGTTAATTTAATAACAAAATTTGTGCATGAATTCACTTTATTCCTGCAAGCACATAGCTCTTTTGGATAAACTGCTGCCACAGGCATTTGGGGCCCTTACTGGGATTTTGACTGATTTCAATGAAATGGAAATAATATAACATAATTATAATACAAATATATTAAATATTACATGAAATAGGTTATGTAAAAAATTCTGTTAATGCTTGTGCAAGCACAGTTAAAATTTAATGTAATATGTTGAGTTTTTTAAAAATGGCATTGCATTGTGTTGAATACCCACAAGCCAATTACCCGATATAATAAAAATAAGGGATAATTTTTTAAAGAAACTTTTGTATCACCACAAATAAATGTGGTATTATACAAATGAATGCTGATAATTAGAAGAAGCCTCACAATCACATGTGACGGCAACACATATTTCAAGTATTATTATTATTTTACAGGATAATTCCAAAAAACTGTTTTTGTTAATTTGTCACTAATCCCTCTTTTTGCCCTCGGGACAAACTTTTCGCTGAAATATATGTGGTATAACATTCTCTTTACACCACTAAAGTTTCAAGATAATCCATTAAATATTTCTTTAATCATATGACTTAAGAAAATTGACTATTTTTTATTTTATTTTGTTTTAAGAAAAAGTTCTTAATTCAGAAGGGGAACTGAAATTGAAGAAAATAAATTTTAACATTTTATAAATCAAAATTATGGTCAAATTTTTTCAGCTTGACTAAAAATAAAAAAGATTAACTTCTTCAGGAAGGCAGGCAACTTAGAAATCAAGGAATTTGGAAACACTGAAAAAAGTCAGGAAATTTGATTGAAATCTGTAAAAATCACAGAAGTCTTTTACATAATCTTGAGGAGAAAAAATTCTTCAATTACATCCAGAAAATTACAAACAAACAACAACAACAAAAAATATGTGGATGTTTAAAATGTCATGTGCTAAAATGAAAGGAAATTACCTGGAAAAGTCTGGTAAATGTACCTGTCCTATTATCCATTTGAGAAGGTGAAAAATAAGGTACTAAATAGAGTGAAACTGTTTGTTAACCAGTCTAACATTTTTTTTTTTTTTTTCTTTTTATTCCTAATATGTTCATACATTTCAACTGGCAAATTAATCTGATCCAATGCAATTTTTAGTCTGTTAGTTACATAAAAGTGTTTTAATACAGTCTTTGTAAGTAAGTTATAGGCATTCCTGGAGGAAAAAAAGAAAAATATCTGGAGTAACTTTTATATCATAAAAAATTTATCCTGGTTGACTATTACTTTAAGAAATAATGTATTAAAATTTCACAAGGTCTCGTTAAAAATAATTCTTATTATGTACATTTATATTATACGAAATTTGTCCCAGGCTGCCATATCAGAAATTATGAAGGGGAGAAAAAAAAAGCATCAACTATGCCACCTGTTGAGTGGTATGCTCCAAAAGTTGATAGACACCAATTTATGACAATGGGCAATTAAATATAAATTTTCATGAAATTTCACATATTAGTTCTTAATTTAAATCTATGTCAAAATTTTTGTCACACTCAAACAAATGTTATAAAAATGATTAAAATGCATTCAGGAACACTGAAAACGTACAAATCCTTGAAAAACAAGTTTTAATTTTTTACAAATCCAATACCTTTTTCTTATGAATATAGGAGAAAGTAAAAAGTCATGCAATTCTCATACATTGTAGATTAATTTCCATGTGTATCTCCTATTATATATTTTATCCTTCAATGTATTTTAGTCTTGTTAGAAACACAACTGAAAATGCCGTTCAAGTAATTTTCACTTATATTTTCTAGCATCTCTGAGTGCATTTGTGTAGCCCTGTTAGCCAATCATTAATCCAAATTGTCGAGGAGTTTTTTTTTTTTTTCTTTCTCCTATTTAGACTAAAATAATCTGGTGTGGCACTCACTCGACTTTCTTTCCCTGAAATGTAATGCTATAAATACAATTTGAAGATCAATCCTCCGAGCGGCTGATACGTATTTTTTCGTACACTAACCAGCAGTTTTTTCTTTAATACACTAATAATTTTAAAAAACATAATTATATATTCTTAGCTTGTTTTTAAAATATTAAAGTCACATATAATAGTCATGAGGTTTATCTTGACATCCTTAGTCATTTTTTAAATTTCAAACTGAAATAACTATTGTTTTGGACATTTTAAAAAACATGCAGTGTAAACAACATTAAAATTTTGCCCATTTAGAAGACGCAGAGTGGGTTAAGGAGTAAGATAACGAGTACTGTTACTGTTGTATAAACCTACATTAAAACAATTCAACTTAGATTTCGGAACAGCTTTATTTGACGAATAATTCTGTGTGAGGGGGATACCAGCCCATCTAACCCCTCCCCCCGTTTTTTTTTTTTTTTTATTGTACGATATTTATACAAAATTCAAATCTGTTATTAAATTTAAAAGATTATTTAAAATTATTCAGACCACTTTCACATGCACGATTTCTTGAAACCTATCAATCTTGATCGAATTTTTCAAGTAACAAACTTATATTAACTTTAAATACAACATTTGAATTGCCTGAAATTAATTGTTTTTAAGTTACTGTGATAAAAGACCAAGATCAAATGTTAAAAACTTGACTTCGATATTCAGGAAACCTCAAAACGTGTAAATATACAAAAAAGATATGAATATTTAGCCTAAAAAATATTTACTGCATGGGTATGAGGAATTAACTTCAGTTCCTGAGCAGTTTTCCTGGACATGGTAAAATATTGCAGTAAAAGCACTTAGCACAACCAAAAATACACTTTCATCTATTTTCAAATATTGTCCACTAGTTGTGTGTAGCCCTGTAAACGAACGGTGAATAATTTTCATACCATATTCTACATGAAATCTACATCGATTGCGGGACTTTTAAGAAACGAGTTCATGAAGACTTCTTTTGTTTTCACAAGAAACAAGTTTCAAGTTTTATAATTTCCATTATTAAATTTTGTACTCTATCCCTCCTCCTTAAAAAAAAAGAAAGAAAGAAAACACACTTTTTAATTTAAGCTTGGTTTGGCCTCAATAGGAATTTTACTAAGTATACGTTTCATGTGAATTTGATAAGTATAACTTTTTAATGAAAATTCAATAGCGGCTAAAAACTATCTTTTACGGAAAACAAAAAATCTTGACTCAAATATTTTGATGAATTTTAACTATTTGAGGCTCTAAGGAATTTGCAAAAGAGAAAGACTAATGATAATGTGTATAATTGCATCATGGGTTTCTTTTAGTTCATATTTTTGAAAAAATTATGGTTGGTTGGGTTTTACGTCGCACTAGTGCTGCACAGATGGGCAATTGGCGACGGTCTGGGACACACCCCTAGGGGTGATCCGGAGACATTCCATCACAATTTTCATCCTCCATGGAAGGGATGGCTCTCCCGCTTCGGTGACCCCCAGAGGTATAATTTTTTATGGTAACATGGAGGACATTGTGGCCACGACAAATTTTACGTGCACCAGCCACCGTTAGTGTACACGAAGGTCTTTGGCCGGCTCGAGTACCGAACCCGCAATATTCCAATTACAAGGCCGGCGCTCTACCGACTGGGCTACCGCGGGCCTGAAAAATTTATGAATGAGTAGAATTTGAAGACTGTTTTGCAATTTGACGATATAAAAAAATGTTTCTCGCGTGTCTCGTCTGGTAAAAGCTTCTCTCCCGTTTTTCCACGGAAATGCTGATGATGATCCAGACTTTTTAGTGTCTGTCGGAATATTAATTGTAGATCAGATTCGTACGAATATGCATTCATTAAATGCAAAATTGATTGCTGTTTTAAAATAATTTTATCATTAATCAGGACTTGTGGCAGCAGGAGCAGGGGCGCGCCAGCATTATCAGACGCCCATGTGCAGAGCTTCAGTTGGCGCCCTATATTATTACCTTAATAATAATAATAATAATAATAAACATTAAAATTTCTGTCAAAGACAGAATTTAATTTAGTACGGAGGACTATTAATTTCAACCTGTAAAAAGTTTTATTTTTATCTCATTTTTTGGCCGTAAAACTGGGCCATGTACTTTTTTAAAATGACTGAAATGAATTAAAATGAAGTGTTGCCACATAAATTTCATAGTTTAGTGTTGTAAAGAATTACAACATAAATAATATATATAGTATATATATATATACAGGGTGATTATAAGTAAAGTGACCCTATTCAGACCTCTCTAAGAACTCATTCTGCCTATCAGATTTTGATGAAATTTGGTATATACATTATATGGACCATGGGGAAACGATTTCTGCAATAAAAAATATAGTTCAATTTTTGACCACCAGGGGGAAATGGGACGCTTAAAAAAAGGACAAAAGATCTGTCATAATCATAAAATTTTATTTAATTACAGAATGTGCTTCATGTGTGCTCCATTGACATCAATCACGCGTTGAAAGCGCTTTAAATGTTTTTTGGCCGTAGCAGTGATTATGCGGATTATTTTAATCATCTGTAAAAATTTTTATGAGGCTAGCACTGTATATTCATGGAGATATAACGGTTACTTAAAAAAAAAAAATGCCACTTTTTTCATTATAAAACGTAAGGTATTAGTCCTAGTGCAAAGCCCTTTTTAGAAAACGTGTTCATACTACATTAGACACATCATACTGCAATCACAATGTAAAAATCTTAAATATCTTACGAAATATGAACACTTTTACTAAATAATTTTTAACTATGCATGCGCAAGCTTTATAAAAAATTCATTTAGATAATTTAATAGCCAAAAGTATTGAGCTACTTTTATAAAAACTCCAAACAAATGTCGTGTAAATTCAAACAATTATGAGTTATAGAATGAGCAGAATTTCAGTTTCCCTCAAAATAATAGGAAGATGATGGGGGGGGGGGGGGCTTTATCAATATTTATTTACAATCCCATTGTTCATTGATTGAATCAAAATAAAAATGCGAGTAAAACCTGTTATAGTTTAGCTTTTATTTTCAGAGGAACTAAATTTCTGTTCATTCTATAGCTTATAACTGCTTGAATTTACGCGATATTAATTTGGAGTTTTCAAATTTTCTAAATAGCTCAATACTTTTGTCTATTAAATTATGCAAATGAAATTTTTATAAAGTTTGCGCATGCGTAAGTTAAAAAATATTTAGTAAAAGTGCTCATATTTCGTAAGATATTTAACAATTTTGCATTCTGATTGTAATATGCTGTGTCTAATGCCAAGTATCCTAAAATTGCTTTGCACTGGTTCTTATACCCTACGTGTTATAATTAAAAAAGTAGCACTTTTTTTTTTTCAATTTTTTAAATAAACCGTTATATCTCCATGAATATACGCGGTAGCCTCATAAACATTTATACAGATAATCAGAAGAATCCTTATAATCACATGCTACAGCCAAAACGAATATCACGTATTACTTTTTACAGGGTGATGCAAAACATTTTGATTTTTCTTTAATTTTTTACAGGTTCCCTTTTCCTCCCCAGGAAAAACGTTTGCTGAAATGCATGAGGTGGAGCATGTTCTTTGTACTCCCAAAGTTTCAAGATGATTTCTAAAGAATTTTTGTAGATATTTGACAAAATGTCTAAATTCGCAAGTGTTCAAATAATTATTGGTAGATACTGTACAACACGTAGGGTACTGACCTAGTGCAAAGTAGAGGTGAGTTCGGGCTCTATTTTGGCAATCCGAGCCCGCCCGGGCCCGAAACATTTTTGAACTGAGCTCGCCCGAGCCCGAAAAATTTTGTCTGATCAGAGCCCGAGCCCGATATTGAAAGTGGTACGCTATGCAATGCATACACAACAGTAAGATTAAATACCGTTTTCATTTTCAAATTAATTTTCTTATTATCAATCCTCAATTTAAATAACTATAAATGTTATTATAACAATTTATAATGTGTGTGTCTCTGTATACACGTATATATCTATATAATATATATTTATAGTGCAGCCCATTGTTTATAACGCGCCTATCGAGGGACAAAAAAAAAAAAAAAAAAAAAAAAAAAAATTGATCCGAATGAGTGATATAATGAGGCCCAATATAACGAAGGAGGAAGGATTACTGCATAACACTATGACATAATATGCATCCCGTTGAAAAAAAAAGTTCTATTTAGAAAAAGGAAAGTCAAAGTTACTAAGGTTTGCAAGATTATTTTGTGATTTATAACCTATCATGACTATTATGGCATTACTAAAGGTGCTCTCAAAATGAATAATTTTTTTTTTTCTTCTTACATTTTCCAGTTAGTGAAAAATAAAATAAACGGAACTTTTAGCTTGAATCCGAGCCAGCCCGGAGCCCGAAGACTTGCGTAAGATTTGAGCCCGATCGGGTTCGGGCTCGGGCTTACGGGCTCGGGCTGAGCTCGTCTCATCTCTAGTGCAAAGCCCTTTTTAGAAAACTTGACATACTACGTTAGACATAGCATACTGCAATCAGAATGCAAAAATGTTAAATATATTACAAAATATGAGTATTTTTACTAAATAATTTTTAACTACGCATGCGCAAGCTTTTGAATAATTTAATTTGCATAATTTAATAGCCAAAAGTACTAAGCTACTTATATGAAAGCCCCAAACAAATATCATGTAAATTCAAAAAGTTATGAGAAAGAGAATGGACAGAATTTCAGTTCCTCTCAGAATAAAAGCTAAACTATAAGGGGTTTTACTCACATTTGGATTTGGATTCAGTCAATGCCCAATAGCCTAATGGTAATGCAGTATTTCCCGATTGTAAGTAAATATTGATAAAACCCCCGTCATCTTCCTTTTCTTCTTGAGAGAAATTGAAATTCTGTTTATTCTATAATTCATAACTTTTTGAATTTACACGATATTTGTTTGCGGTTTTCATATAATTACCTCAATAATTTTGCTTATTAAATTATATAAATGAAATTTTTTTAAAGTTTGCGCACGCGTAGTTAAAAATTATTTGGTAAAAATATTCGTATTTCGCAATATAGGGTAAGGGCACCAGTGATTGGCATTTTTAGAGCAATCTCTGATGTTTTTAATGTTCTAGTCAGTCCCTGATTACCCAATAGGCACGAGAAGCGTGTGCTTCCCCTGTAAAATTTTGAAAAGGCCCCAAATTAAGCAAAAAATAGGCCCCGAATTTTAAGCTTGTGGTCTAAAAGCATTGTCTGATTATAAAAAGTCACAGTACACCTTACTGCACAACTATCATTTCTAGATTATATAGGGAATATGCTAACGAAGTTTTTACACATTCATTTATAATGGAATGCATTCATATATTGTGGTGAACATAGGCTTTCACCAGTTTATATTTTGGCACAAAAATTAAGGGAATTTACTTGTCTACATTTTAAGTAAATTTACTTGTCTTCAATTCCAGGTAACTACAAAATTTAATGAAAAATTTATAAATTTTTCGAGATATTTGTATGAGTCTTTAGATCAAGCAGTCAGTGGAAGAGGGGGGGGGGGGCTCAAATGGATTTGTGCTTCCCCTCAGTTGTAAGGTTAATCGGGCCCTGGTTCTAGTCATCAGAAAATATTTTTAGAAATCATAAGTTAGTACATATGGCATGAAAGACATCCAGAACGACATATATGTTAAAATATATACATTTGATAACATTTTTTTTTTTTTTTTATGAATTTTTATTTGACACCCACTCATTGTTCCAGTAATTGACACTGCCCGTTTTTCCTTTTATCAGTAATTGGGCCCTTGTGTTCCAGTGTTTGACACAGCTAGTTATTTATTTTACCAGTTAGTAGCACCCTATGCTCCAGTGTTTGACATAAAATGTTAAAATTCTTATATGTAAAATATATGATTTTATTAATTTTCTTATTAATTAATTATTTCGGGATAGATGTCAATTACTGGAGCATGCCAATCACTGGAGCACCTACCCTATTCAACATTGTTGCATTCTGATTGTAGTACGTTGTGTTTAATGTAACACGCCAAGTTTCCTAAAAATGGCTTTGCACTGGGTTTAATACCCTACGTGTTATAATTTTAAAAAATCAGGAGTGACTCCACTGGACTTTCTGAACATTAAGTAATTAACAGTTGTATAAATAAATTAAAGTAAGACAAGCTGTTAAATAAATAAAAGTGACAATTATAACAGGGTGTTTGAGTATTGTTTAACTTTACGTTATTGCACTTCAAATAATTTGAGCCCATAGATCATAATGATAAAGAATTTTTCGTTGTGTCCCTGTAAAAATGCATAAGGGCTAGATTCACCAAAATCTATATAATTCGTAGGACGATGACCTATAGCATGTGTATAAAATATCAGCTCAATCGAATAAGGCGTTTAGACATTATAGCATTTTTAAAAATTTGGGCCCATAAGCCTTAATGATAAAGACTATTTCTTAGTGTCCCTGTAAAAAAACTATAAGTGCTAGATTCACCGAAATATATACAGTTTGTGTGACGGTGACTTATAAAATGTGTATAAATTTACAGCTCAGGTGAATAAGGCATTTAGACGCTATCGCACTTTAAAAGAATTTTGGCCCATAGACCATAATGATAAGAATTTTTCTTTGTGTCCCTGTAAAAAAGCTATAAAAGCTAGATTCGCCAAAATTCATACAGGTTATGTGACGGTGACTTATAATTATAATATGTATATAAATTTATAGCTCAGGCGAATAAGGCGTTTAGATACTATCGTACTTAAAAATTTTAGCCCATAGAACCATAATGATAAAAAAATTTCCTGTAAAAATATTATATATAATAGATTCACCAAAATGAATAGGGTTCGTGCTGTGATGACCTATAAGTTATAACATACGTACCAAATTTCAGCTCATTCTAATAAAGCGTTTAGGCGCTATCGTGTTCACTCACACACACACATCATCATCATCATCATCATCATAAAAATAGTAAAAATGAATTCAAGGGAGCTCAAAACGTATAGAAACACCAAAATCTCAAAGTCGGATTTTTGACATGATTACAATACTTTCCTTACATATGTATGTTCGAAAAGTAAAAATGGTATTTATTTGTGCAATTTTTTAAAGGAACCGTTATATCTCCATGAATATATATGGTAGCCTCATAAAAAAAAATATACAGATAATTAGAAGAATCCTTATAATCCCTTTCTACAGCCAAAACGCATTTCAAACATTTCTTTTTACAGGGTGATCCAAAACATTTTAATTTTTGTGTTATTTTTTACTAGTCCCCCTTTTCTCTTCAGGACAAAACTTTTGCTGAAATATATGCGGTATAAGATGTTCTTTATGGTTCCAAAGTTTTCCTGCAGAATTTTTCTAGGTGTTTGGCAAAAAGTCTAAATTCGAAAGTGTCCAAATACTTATTGGTAGATATTGTAAATATAGCGAAATCTCAGTTTTGAAAATTTGACCTACACAGTACTTTCTCAGGGTAAGTAATAAGTAATTAAATAAAATTCTGGTGTGTAACAACCACATCATTCTGTTACCTACTGTTACACGTATCATATACACTTTTTGGATATGGTCAGATAATATAAAATACACGTAACAAATCAGACACCTAACAATTTTTTTGTAAGAGAAAGCTAACACATACATCACGAAGACATATAAAAGGACGTTTACATAGCGAGTTGAAAAAAAAAAAAAAAAAAACAGTAGAGCCGTTTTTTGGAATACTAACTTCCGAGATCTATAACTGACCTACCTAATCAGGATGACTGTCAAGTTTCATGTAGTAACCAAGTAATACAAGCGACAGGATATCTAAAAAAGTGTTTATGTAATAATTTTCAAGAAAATCGTTAGAGCCGTTTTTGAGACACCGATTTTCACCAAAGCTTGACAAAGTCATCTGTTGACCGGAAAACAACAATTGCAGAAGAAAAAGATGTCTAAAAGGGAGTTAATACGGCGAATTTGAATTACATATATGTATATATATCCTAACAGCTGTTTTTAAAGAAGCACTTACGACACCTCAAATTGGCCTACTTATACAGGACTCTCAGCAATTTTCCTAATGAACTAATACACGCGAAAGAACATCTAATAAGGGGTTTATGCAGCAACTTTGAAGAAAATTGTTTAAGCCGTTTTTGAGACACGGACTTATGGTCTTTTTTCCTGCTTCCAATGTCCCACTTTCGGTTTTTCAATTTTCACCAACAGTAGTGGCACCAGAAATTCCCCGACGGGGGGACACCACCTCTCCGACAGAGGGGCACTACATAAAGTGAGTTTATTATATAAGTATTTATCAAAAACTGCAATACTGTTAATAATATTACTGATAATATTTGTACCATTACATTTGTTAGTATTCCTCGTGGTTTTGGAGATGATCGTGCCACAGACAGACATTTTCTAAAAATATCGTGGTCAAAACGTGTTCTGGACCTCTCAAAACGTGTATATTCATGGAAATCAAGAAGCTGAAAATTTTTACGAATGCAATACTTTCTTCTATTGAATATCGAATGGAAAACTGGAATGCTGCAAATTTGTACAAGGAAAGAAAAGTGCTGTCAAAAGTAGAAAAACTGAAAATTTTGTATTTTTCCCCCGAGAGATTTTAGGAGTATGCCCCGATGGGGGGGAGGTGTCACAGACTCTCCGACGGGGGAGGGGCTGTGTCCCCCCGGCCCCCTAGCTAGCGCCACCCCTGTTCACCAAAAGTTGGAAAAATCGTCTGTACACTGCGCGATTTCAGAACTGTTTCAATTCTGAAGTTTCGACGTTCTTAAGAACTATTTTAAAACAATTACAGAGCAAAGGGTTAAAATGTGATTTTTTTTAAAAAGAACTCTTTGTCTTGATATTAGAGATTATTTATTTATTTTTTAAAGTAATATTTAATTATATTCAAGACCATCCCTGCGTTGAGACTGTATAATTTGTGATCTAGCGTTCTGCGACATGAAAATTATAGATTTTATAGAAAAATAGAATTCAATTAAAGTTCGAAGGTTTCTAAGTTTTACACATACTTATATACTAAACATTATACTTATACTAAAACATTTAAAAAGTTATAAAACATAAAAAAAAAAAAAAAAAAAAGTTATAGCGAAATGAAAAGTTTTAAAGCAGTCAAAATATATATAAAAAGAGCAAATACATTTTCCTTTAAATGCACCCTGTCAAAATTTTGCCTTTTTGAAAGTAATCACATGTCATCGATCGCCTGACGTCACCACCGTCAACAAATTCGTCCTTTATTGCCAGTCTTTTCTTGGTACTCTTCCTAAAAACACGTGCGGCTAAGCTTGGTTCCGTTCGGCTTCGATAAATGAAAGAATCTATTGTCGATCACCTGTGATTATGTAAGGTAAGTATATTAACAAAGTATTTTATTATTTATTTTATAAAATATATTTTATTTTATATTTATATATTTTATTTTAAAATTTTATTTTATGCATGTAATATTATCATTTAAAAATAAAATATTAATTTATTCACTTATTTATTCCATAATCATATTTATAAAAATAATGTGAACATCAAACAATATCTTTCTCTCAATCTATAAATCTATCTTTAATGATTTTTTTTCTTTTTTGAGTTATTTATTTATTTATTAATGCTATTTACTTATAGACTTTTCACCATTTTCACAATTTTTTATTTTATATTGGTAAGCGATATATATTTTATATAGAAATTTCTTATATGCATAATTTATTTATTCTTTGAATTTCCTTGATAAATAAAGATCACTTAATTATATAATAATTAAAATTAAAATGAAGATGCACAGACAGAGATCCTAGCTAAATCAATGTTTGATGAATTTTTATGATCAGTGTCCTGCTTTTATTGCATCTAAAATCCCTAAGAAAATTAATTCATATTTAAATACAACAAGCCGAATTGTTCATTTTCTGGTGTATGGCGGGCGGGGGGGGGGGGGGGGGGGAGAAATGTACAAAAGGTCCGTTGAAAAATAAATAAATAAAAATAGCAATGTAAATCAACTTAAAAAAAAAAAAAAAAAAGATTATTGAAAGTTATAATACATACATTATTATTATTATTATTATTATTATTACTATTATTTTAATGAAACTTTTCCTGCAGTATTTACATAATCTGAATTACTATATTCAAAGAATCAAAATAATAATAATAATTTTAGGCGTGATATTTATACCTAAATAAATAAATATAAGAAGAATTATGAAATAATAATAATAATAATAGGTCTACTGTTTTTCTTTCTCTTTTTTTCTCTTCGTATAGCTTTTTTAAATTTTTTTTTCTTTCTTCTTCTTCTTTTTCTTTCTTTCTTTCTTTTTTTTTTTTTTAAATTCTTACCCTATTTGTTTCACTATCTTACTCACATTCATTTTCATATTTGAAATGTACATGCTACAATATACATTTTCATTTATATATTGCCTATGAAGCCACACTTGAATTATAAGAAATTCATTATTATTAATTTGTTTCTCCAATTACCGCTTGTTAAAAAGCAAATTGAGTGATGAGTCACCCTACAGTCAAAATCAACAGTATAGACGATTTCGTTTCATTTATTTTATTTTATTTATTTATTTTGAAGGGGGGGAGGACAAAACTCCAGTCTTTGTTTTACTTATTTTTCGATAGAACATTCACGTGTTTTAAATATATTTTAAAAATCACAATGAATTTCATTCTAATTTTTATTGTATTCATCTTATGTATATAAGTTTCCAGTAAACCATTTACAAGATGCGCATATGAGAAAACAACAAATAAATGAGGAGTCTGTGTTTTAATTCCTTATATGAATATATGTACACGAGCCATAAAAGTCAACTTAATTAGAGGTATTACTTAAAGTTTATATTGTTATGTATATTACCCTCTTGTAATGTATTTTATGGTGGCAATGCCAATGCCAAGTTATAGTTAGTTTAATACAGTCTATAAAAAGTCTTCATTATGGTTTTTCATCCAGCATAATCTCCGTGGAAGAAACTTCTCTTTTATTCAACTGCTAGAAGATATTTCATTATCAGTTATGAAATCAAAAGAATTTTTTTCTACTTTTAAACTTATATTTCCCCCAAAAATATTGCGGCAGAGCAGAAAGTATATTCTAGAGAAATATAATTAACCTTTTATTTATTTTCCCATTCTTAATAGATTTATGTTAAATTTACCATAAAATGGCCTTTGAATACATAATTTATTTGGCTAATATTCCATTCAATATAAAATTATGATAATTAGTATGGTAACAGTTTATATTTTTTAATATTGGTAGTGTTTATTCATGGAGGGAGGGAAATGTGCATAAGATATTTTATAAGTTCATCATATGATGTCACTTATAAGCATCGTATTAAAGTGAATTACTTAAATATTTGAATTAATTGATTTACATGTTTAATTTATTTATTCTTTTAACTCTTCCTTATGCTGTTTTATATTCTTCCTTTACACACAAATAATAATAATACACAAAGAGCAAATATTTAAAAATAAACTTGCTACCTTTGAAAATAGCCATACTAAACTACCCAAATTTTTATATTCCTTTCCATATTGCTTGACAGTGTGCTACATAACATTCCACAAGACCTGATTTCGCAACTGCTGTTATGTAGTCTTTTGATATTATTTAAATATATCTCGCTTACACTTCTTAAATTGTCCATAGTCCCGATAATATTATCAGTTATAAAACAACATTGTAGAACGTCATGCCTCAGGTTTTTCTGATTCTTTAAATAATTTGAATTTTCCGACTGTAAAAGATAAATAAATAAAAATAATTATTATTTTCCGTTTTATAACGCCTTTAATACTTACTTTTGATATTTAGTTAGAAAGTCGGATTAAAAAAAAAAAAAAAAAAAAAAACTTATATGATCTTAAATTATTGAAAAGATGTACAATCGGTAACAAAAGTCTCCGAACACTAGCAAAAATTCCTATGTAAAAAAAGTACACTTAATACAGTTTTGTTAAATAAATCCTCGTCGAATCCTGTTTTTAGACTGACTAAGAACAGGATTTGACAAGGATTTATTTAACACAATTGTATTAAGTGTACTTTTATTATATAGGAATTTTTGCTAGTGTTCGGAGACTTTTGTTACCGACTGTATGCATAAAAACTATTGCATTAAATTATAAAACGTTTCATTAACATACAATATTCAAAGCAGAAATCCATTTTAAATTTGATACAAATACGGTATTTAAAAGTGCTGAAAGTACTTGCAATATCTTAACAATTACTTCAAATTACCTAATACTTGTAAAAATAATAAAGTTTGAGAAAATTCATAACAATATCATTATGTGGGGTATTTACATTATTAATAAATATTTTTGGATATATTGTAGTTCTTTCAACAAAAAATTATTCTCTGAGCAGTTTTTCATTTAGAAAAATGTAGTTTCTTTTCCGTTCTTGTATTTTTTCATCATAGTTGGCAACGCTCATTGCATAACTTTTAAAAATGTTGGATTGATTGATTAAGTAAAATTCTTTATCTAAGATTTACCAACCTTTATTCTTTTAAAATATGATAATACTGGTTACAAAGGCGGCCATACAGAAGCACATTGATTAAATTGATTTAAAATTGTCGAGTTTAAAGTGCTTAAATAAATTAGATCAAAGTATAAATGAATTTTAAACGTTGAAAATGTTCAATTTGCATTAAATTTTGACACTTAAAGGCAATTTTTTTTTTTTAAATTAATTTACAAATTAATCCTCAAATTATTATTCCAACATGCTTAGAATATATTGATGATAAACTATCATAATATAATATAGAGGTAAAATAATAATAATAACAACAAATAGTTAGCAGAAATCATTAAAAAAAAAGTTCCAAAATAAAGTGAAATTTAGAATTATTATTATATATATTTTTTCTATTTAAACAGGTTTTCAAGAAATTTGTATATACTTAATTGTACTGTTACATTTTAATACATATGTAGGCAAAATTTTCATAATTTTAAAAGACAATAATTTACAAAAAAGATATATAACATGTACTATGCCATTAAAGATTTTTTGCATTAATTTTGAAATAACGATTTTCCATACAAAGTAGCAAAATTAAATATCAGAATTTAGTGTAATATTTCTATATACAAATTAACGATGGATCTTCTATGTAAATCATGAGATGTATCTGTGTGTCTGTCTGCGCTCTGGTGCTTACACTACTGATCGTAGAGCTACAAAACTTGGCAGATGGGTAGCTGGCTCCCTGCAGGTGTGCACCTCATTGATATTTTTTCGAATTTCGCATTTCAATGTTTTTACTTAATTTTAATTAACATTGGCTTCTCTGTTTCATTTTTCTAAAATTTGTTCTTTCACTTTAATTGTCTGCGTATCTTACGGCAACTACTCTATTTATTTTTTATTTATTTAATTCCTTCATTTGAAAGCGAAATCCTTGTTTTTTTTTTTTCTTTTCTTTTTTTAATTTATTATATTTATTGAATATCAAATGGTAATACAGTAGAAAAAAACAAGTATATTAAATTTTAAGTTTAAAAACTTATTTATAAAAGTTAGTTTTCTGTATAATGCATAACTTTTATAGTATAACAATTTTTTATTTTTTAATCAATTCCTTTGAAAGGGAAATCTTTTTTTTTTTCTTAATTTATAGTATTTATCGGGAAAATTTATAGTATATAGTAGAAAGGATTAAGCTTAATAAAATTTAAGTTTAATTAAAATTTATTTATTTTTTATTTATTCAATTCCGTAAAAAAAAAAGAAAAAATCTAGTTTTTCTTTTATTTATTATATTAGTCGGAATAAATTGGTAATATAGTGTAATGGAACCGACGCAAGCGCCACACCACCAACTGGCCCAGACTCAGAGGAGTCCATACAGTCCATGTTATGTGGTCCCAAATCTAGGTAGTCCCAACCGCTAGAGGGAGGGCTATAAAATACATGGTTCAAAAACTAAAATATTTAATAGATGCTGAGATACAGTCATCTTTAAAATCGTAGTTCTTAAATAATAGCAGATCCACCTGTTGTCGTTAAATACCTAGATTGAAGTGCCCGGGAAAGATTTTTTTGCAGGCAGTGGGAACCTGGACCCGACACAGTGCGGGTGGAAAAGGAGATGCCATAGGCAGCGGGTACCAGAAACGAGATTTAGAGCGATTTCACTGTCATTTTTTTCAGTTTTTTTTTTTTTTTTTTTTTGTAATGTGATAAAAAATAAATAAATAGTGATTTTATTCTTTTGAAAATTCACTTAAATATAGCGACCAGTGAAGCGGGCGTAGCCTGCTGGTATATAATATTCTAAAGAATAGCAAATTGCTAATTACCATTTGGTTGATTTCTAAATATTTTATATTTAACGATGACATTTATGATCTTAGAACTTTCTTCTTTTTTAAATAGCAGTTAATTTCATCGTAAACTCATTTATTAATACGGTTATTATTATTATTATTGTTATTATTATTCTATTATATCAGCTATTTTTTCTTTCTAATATTCTTGATAATCTTACGAAAAATTAAAACTGTTATATTTTGAAGTATAGTCGAAAATTTGTCATTAAAATCTCCATGATCTCAAAACATCTTTATGAAGTGTTCTAGAATTATTAGGTTTGGTATTCATGGTTAGCTTGTTTGAAAAATTCGTTCTTAAAAAAATTCAAAATGTTTAATTATAAGTTTAGTGACACGTGTTTATCTTTCTTTTTAGTCTTCTTTCTTCCTTTTCTCCCCCTCTTGCTATTCCTTCATTTTGTCTTCTTTCCTTCCTTTCTGCTTTTATTCTTCATTTTCTGTCTTCTCTCCTCCTTCATTTTCTTCTCTCATCTTCTACTGCTTATTATTTTCTTTTGATTTCTTTATTTTAGTTTGAAAAAAAAAAAAAAAAAAAAAAAAAAAAAAGAAAGAAAAAGAAAGAAAACTTTCATTGCAATTTTTTTTTTCCTTTTTCAAAATTATTTTAAAAATATGTTCAAAAGTAAAATAAAATATTTAAAAAGTAATATTTTATAAAATTATTTCTTCGATAATCTAAAAGATTGGAAATTGAAATTCTTAATCATAGATATCCAAACAGGCTACGGAAAACTCCCAGAATTTTGAAATTTAAATTAATTTCAAAGATATCAATATTAATTATCATTGTTATTTTTTAATTTATGTATTACATAGAAATTATTACGGCAATTAAGTTGTTCTATTAAAATAAATGAATATATATATATATATATATATATAACATTTATGAGGAATTATTATACGTTTATTAAAGCTATTTTACTATTAAACTTTAAAAGAAGAAATAATATCTAAAAGATGTTGAAAACAGTTTCGCGCATGAGAATGGTATTTTAAGAAATAAAAATGTGTTTTTCTTTATACAAATAAACATATTTTATACAGGGAAAATTTTTAATATCCACCAGGTCCAAATTTTGAAATTTAAAATTAAGGACTTTAACAGTAGGTTTAATAAAAATGCAGTTGAAGTGACTGTGTCCAAAGGATATGATGCAAATGAAAATGTTTCAATTTTAAAAATTTAAGATGATATTTAATTTCAAATATGATGGCGCATTTTCTAGTAAAAATACTTTTCTAATTTTAAAATAAATTTCTAGCCCATAAATTCTACATAATTTTTTTTTTTTTTTTTTTTTTTTTTTTTAAATTAAAATTTCATCAATAAATTGCTATGTATTATTATTAAAACGCAAAAAGACTTTAACGTATTTAAATAAACATATGGAAAAAATATTTTCTAGAGTTTTTTTCTTTTGCCTGTACTAAACGAGCTTTCATCGTATTATAATAAATATAACTTTTAAATTATTATTAATAAGTAATATTAATAACCGAACTTAAATAAAAATATTAACTGAAATTCATCTCATTTTCACCGACACAGACTCGAAGTGTCCGGAAATCTGATGATCTCGCTATTTTGATGCATTCTTTTTTCCATTACTATATTTCACCCTTTCTTTAATATTCTCATATTTTAATAGTTTAATATACTGGAAGCACTCCAGTCTGGTCACTAGGGGTTTTCGAAACAGCTGAACCGTAGTGACCCAAATTCACTACTGATCCAGAGATTTTTTGAACCGTGCCAACCCGGAAGGAATCGGCAAATACCCTTCCCTTCGATCCCCTGGCGCTTTGTAGTAATCTATTATTTTTTTCTCCAACTATCTATATTAATAAATTATTCGTTATGAATATTGTTGAGCTGCTGAACATCATTCATCGTCGGTGATATAGAATGAAGACATGGCGTTTTCAGGTCATGATTGAGAAAATATTGCTGGAAAACAGTTTTCAATGTACGGAAATTTTAGCGATAATTATTTTTTATTGCATTATAATTACTTTACTACATGCATTATTAATTTTTATGCAGGGGAATTTTTTTAATTATGTCCAAAAGTATTATGTTAAGTTTCTGGAAGTAAATTATCCAGAAATATGATCTAAAAAATATAATAAATTTATTGAAATGATAATATGCCTGAAATAAAATAATGTCTAAATATAAGTCAGTTTAAGTTGAATTCTAAATTCTTCTTCTTCTTCTTTTTTTTTTTTTTTTTTTTTTTTTTTTAGAGGATTTTAATTATCAATTACTTGTTCTTATTGAATAATTCATTTGAAAATTTAGTTATTTCTAGCTGTGGCATATGATATGTATAAGACATACAGCTTACTGATAAAGGATTTAGGATGGAAGAAATTATGCTTGAACAAACCTATGACAATATTCAACGTTCAGGGTATGTTCGGAAATATAGTTGACCAACTATGATAAATGGCTAGTTGCATGTTTCTAATGTCGATATTCAACGTTTAACCTGCCATTTGAACCGCTATTGCCAAATCCGCAAATATTTTAACATATCTTCGTCATCACCATTTCTTAATTCTTTTCACCATTACCAAAACCATGAGATAGCCAATTGTGCTGATATGTTTATTAATTCCCCATCATACTATAAGAATGGGGAACTTATGTAATCGTGAAAATTTTCGGCCTCGTTTTTTGACTTTTTTACACGGTTTCAGGTGTGAGGAATCCGAAAATGACAAAATTTGTATGGTGTCCGTCTGTAGGGTGTCTGTTAGTTTGTTAGTCAGTTATAAGTTTGTTAGTCTATGTGTACACAATATCTCAAGAATAAATAGTCGCACAGAAGTCAGATCAGTTTTAAAATATTACGTTCGACACTGACAAGTACCCTATTCATTTTCAACATTGGAATTAAAAAACTTCGTAAGTTATTATAAATTTACGATTTTCTTAACATGGGAGAATAGGGCAAAATTTCACTTAAACGTCCATTAAAAATAAATTTTTTACTGTAAAGATGTCAGGACTGTTTTAAAATATCAGTTTTGAATTCGGAATGGACATCATTAACTAGAAACATGCTACTTTTTAAGTTTCGCAAGTTATTTGGAATTTACGAATTTCTTAACATGGTAAAGTAAGGCAAAATTTCACTTAAACGTCAATTTTGAGGGATATTTTCATCGTAAAGATGTC
Source organism: Salticus scenicus (assembly GCA_963930645.1). NCBI lineage: Eukaryota > Metazoa > Arthropoda > Arachnida > Araneae > Salticidae > Salticus > Salticus scenicus. The sequence goes on along the minus strand of OZ005654.1, from coordinate 244,969,616 downwards.
AGACCACTTTTGAAATATTATTTAGGATACTGGCATAAATATCATAGACTATGATTTTTCCAATTTAAAAAATTCGTAAGTTATTTGAAATTTGCGATTTACTTACATGGCAGAATAAGGCAAAATTGAGCCTAAACGTTCATTTTGAGGATCATAAATACATCAGACAACTTAAAAATAACATTTATGATATACTTGTTTGAACACGATTGACTACAAATATTCTAATAGGGAAATTTCGTAAGTTATTCGTAATTTAAGATTTTATCAACATAGTGAAACTGATTTTTTTTTTTTTTTTATATATATAAATAGGAATTTTGAGGATTATTGCATTGGAAATAGCAGCATGAAAACTAAACAACGGAATTGACCCTGATAAAATAAATTAATAGATTAGAATAAGATAAATATATCGAAGTGAACGGTGGATAGCCTATCAGGCGGGAATTTCATTCTGCCACTGTGTCAAGCTTTGGTCAAATTCATTTCTCTTAACATGATTATAATATGTTTCGCATTAGAAATTTATGAGAACATAAATATGATGGGGAACTGAGCAGAGTCCACCTATGCCAACTAGTTTTATTTTTTAATCATAAATGACGTATTTTGAAATTTTCTTTAAATAGTATTAAATTTAAATAAAACGAAAGAATACAGAAAATACACATATTTTTGGGAGTGAAAGAGTCAACCGTAATATATCTTGAGTAATGGTGTGATATTTCTTCAGCCGTTTAGGCTTTCTGAAGCAATAATACGGGATTCAATAACAATAATTCTGGAACAATAATGTACATCTGCAAAATCTTTCCTTTCTTTTTTCTTTCTTTTTCCACTGCGTTTGGGCGTCTTTGATGTATTTTGATGCACTGAATTCAGAAATGCTTGTCTTTTCTTCCTATCATGTAAAGGTTTTTCACAATGTAAGGATGAAGATTTCACATAGGGGCTATAACAAATTCAAAACTACTTATGTATAAAATGCAATAAAATAGTCTATTATTTTCACACTATATTTTAAACGTGTTTCTTTACATCGAAGCTCCCTTTAGAACACTTTACCTTGTAACACGGTTTGAAGATCTTAAAAAGTGGGGGGAGGGGGGGGGAGGATTCTCTATGCAGCATCCAACAATAATCTTCTAACATGTCAACACTCCATCGTCCTTGATATCTCCTCTACATTTCTTTGATGTCTTGGTGAAATAACTCTGCTTGTCCTTCATTCACATCACCCAGATTTCAAGGGAAATAACTTAGGTGGGAGTTGAAAAAGTGGAGCTTTAATCTAAAAAAATTCCCATTTTATGTCAAAACTGTACGTGAGGAAAATTTTTCAATAGATTTTCTTTAATAGCATCCAAAAACACATCACCTTCCCCTTGAAGGAAAAAAAATCACAGCAGAACTGTGTAATATTTCAAACTGTCTGAAATAATCTGTTAATGCAAAATCTCACCTGGATCCTTATCATCTCTGAACATTTATTATGATATCGCAGCTCATTTTCTATTATATACATTTTCGGTTTGTAGCTTTTCTCATTCCAGTATTATGTAACCTCTTTTTTGTGTTTAGTAAAGATATTTTGGGAGAAATGAAAGAGTCGACAATTTCGTTCTACTGGAGGATAATGCTTAAAGGCTTTGTTACTGTAGTTACATGTATTTGGAAATGAAAAAAATTAGAAAACACCTCAACCACGCAACTGATATATTATTTGAGTTAGTTGCTGAAAAAGAATTCTTCCCCACTTTGTTGCCTTTTCTCAGGTATTATGAAAAGTTAATTAAAATTTAATAAAATTTTAATCCGCTGTGTTTGTAATGCAGATTACACATTATCTAAAGACAGTCAGTAACATATTATTATTATTATTATTATTATTATTTTGATTTTGATAGAATATGTATAGCGCTAAAGCTTAATAATATTTAAATTATGTTGTATTTAAATCCACTGGCAGATTTACTTAGTATGGATGATGCCATATAAATAAATAATAAATAAATAAATAAATATATTCCAAGATAGTTTGGGGGTTTAATGTCTCTTTTCAAAATACTTTTTTTTTATTCTCAATAAATTATTGATTTATTTCTGTAGAAGTGTTTTCACACTATTTGAATTTTTAGATATTTACAGAAAATTTCTCTAGAGCATTTAAAAAACAGTTGAGTATTACAACATAAATATATTTTATCATCTATTGAAAAATCTGTTTAGTTATTACTTCTATATGATCTTTTTAATGTTGCTTTATGACTGGAAGTTCCTTCATAAATGGCAAAACTGCACTGAAAATGTTCCTCGTCTTCTTGCAAATTCTATGTATTTTTTATATTTAAAATATCTTCACACAATATATATATATATATATATATATATATATATATATATAATTTCTGCTATCGATGAAATATGATAAGAGTTAGAATATTTTCCAAAGATTGGGATGCAGATGCAGTACCGTTTGGAGATTGGAAGCTGAGGTAGTGGAGGTAGCAAAATGACTCAATGTTATTCTAAATGTGGTTTTAGATTATGGAACAGCCTCCAGGAGACTGAAGCAATATCCTAAAGACCAGGCCGCCTAAGAACCACGATAATGATGGATGACCACTATTTAGCGTTAACTGCAAGACGAAATTAGGGGATGTAGCTATTCAAGTAGCAAATGAGACCTCGACTGCTATAGATACCCCAGTTTCGAATCAAACTGTTTTCAGAAGGAATAATGTGGCAGGGCTTATGCAAGGAGATCAATGGTCTGCATCCCACTTACTACAGGTCACAGGAAAGTCCGCCTGAACTGGTTGCTAGTAACATCAACCTTAGACATGGGTGCAGTGGGCGAATGTTATCTTCATTGATGAGTCCATATTCAGTATGAACAATGATTTTTGGCGTGTTTACACATGGAGAGAGTTAGACACCCAGTACCATCTCTCCAACGTTATGATGCAGCTCTATGGAAGTGGTGGATTTATAATCTGCACCAGTGTGATGTTGGACAGCCGCACAGACCAGCACGCCTTTCAGGGAGGTTTGCTAACTGTTCTGAGGTATAGAACTCAGAGAACTACTGTCAGGTATCAGTTCTTATTTGTGGATGACAATACGCGTCTATACAAGGCTGGTCTGGTAGAGAAATACATTGAAGCCGAATATATTCAGAGTATAGAATGGTCAGTCAAATCTCCAGACCTGAGTATCTTATACAGAATGTCTGAAATGCTCTTGGCAGAGCAATTGCAGTTTAGATTATCTTGTTGTGATGCTCACTAATTCATTATCTTGAGTTCGTTATCATAACTTTTTTTCTATCATAGTTTTTGTCATATTTTGATGTAGTATTTTCGTATAAAAATTCAGTTGATTTGGTTCACAATCAATTGAATTATTCGCGAAAATGTTAGTTCCTTAACTTTTGGACACCAAAAAATCGAAACAATACTGATAGTAAATGGAATAGACAGAGAATAAGCAAAATATGTCGAAAACAAAAATGCCAAAAAAAAAAAAAGAGAGAGAGAGAGAGAGAGAGAGAGAGAAATTTGATATAATAATTACAAGAAGGGTGCAAGGAATATTTAAATAACAGGGTAAAAAATGAGAAGTGTTTTGGTGTTAGGGTTAATGACAATTGATTCGAGGATCCTAGGTTTGGGTAAAGGGTCCTCCTTAGGTATCTTTCTAGGAAAAAAAAAAAGGCAGAGAGAGAAATCAACAACGAAATAGGTTAATATATACGTGTGTGTATATATTTGTGTGTGTGTAATGGAAAAAATTAAAACTAAAAATACAAATGAAAAGTATAAGGAAATTTAAGAGTAATACTTGTTTGAGAATATATGTTGAAAGAATAATTTATTGTATAAGCTGAAAATACATCAAAAGCATTATATTTATGCATTATATTTATGAATGTAAAAATTATATAAATATAATTTTCACTTGCAAAAATTATTTTCCTTTCATAATCAAATTTTTCTTGTTTTCAGATTTCCTGGTATTTCCCTCAGCAATGCTGTCATCATCCGGTCATTATGGTTTATTCGAGGCCATCAGGTATAAACGCCTTCGCCAAGCTATGTTATTAGCCGAGGCAGGCATTGATGTGGACTGCCGAAACGAGAGAGGCCAAACTCCGCTCATCTACACTGTGATTGCTGTCGATGACTGTGATAGAAGTCGAACAAAACTAGTTAAACTGTTTTTAGAAGCGGGTGCTGATCCTAATGCTGCTGACTGGAAAGGGATGACGGCTCTAATGCATGCTGCCAGCCGAGGTTTGGTAGATGCAGTCAAACCTTTGTTAGAATGTGTAAGTGATGAAACACTTTTCCTCGCAAATTAAGAAAAATATAGCTATCGTTATTATGTAATAAAATTTAAAATAAAATTGCATATGTAATTTCTGAGAAATGAATGCGTATAAATGAAATTCAAGTAGAGCTTAACTATTTTAAAATTCATGAAGTTTGTTGTTCTACGTAATTGTCTAACTCTATCTGGATTCCATCTTAGAAATTGATTGCTAACTAAGATTAATCTATTAAAAAAAAAAAAAAAAAAAAAAAAAATCCTGTGGCAAGGATTAAATGTTGTGAAGCTTAAATTAAAGCAATGTTTATTTGTCGAATATAGAATATTTCATTTCGAGTTTTGTTGACCTGTTCACAAAAGCATTATAATTATTAATGTACAAAATTTTATGCGAAACTTTAATGTAAAATTAAATTTTTTTTTCAGTTAGTTAAATATTAACTATCACATACAGTAAAAATTTGACAATTTGTTATCAATAAAGTTTTGTTTGTTCTTTTGTGTTAAAAAAACACACATATAAGTAGAAGAATACATATATAAGTATCTATACAAGAAAATATGTGTACCATGTGTAGACTTAAAAAAAAGAAACAGGTTTCTAATATTTAATGCCTATTACAACTACACTATCTACGAATAAGTATTTGGGCACTTTTGAATGTAGACGTTTTGACAAATATCTAGAAAAGTTCTTTGGGAATCGTCTTGAAACTTTGGTAGTGTAAAAGACATGTATAACTCATATATTTATAGCTACCTCATATATTTCAGCAAACGTTGTGTCCTAAAGAGATAAAGGGGATCAGTAAAAAATTAAATTAAAATTAAAATGTTTTGGTTCACCCTGTAAAAAGTAATACTTTAAATGCGTTTTGGCTGTAGCATGTGATTACGAGGATTTTTCTCATTATCTGTATAAATATTTATGAGGCTACCAGATATATTCATGAAAAAATAACTTTTTTTTTTTTTTTTTTTTTTTTTCGTATAAATTCAAAACGTTATGAGAGATTGGATGAACATAATTTCAGTTTTCTCAAAATAAAAGCTAAACTATGTTAGGGGTTTTATTCACATTTTTATTTTGATTCAATCAATTCCAAATGGTAATACAGTGCTCACTGATTGTAAATAAATATTGATAAAATCCCCTATCATCCCCCCCCCCTTTTTTTTTTTTTTTTTTTTTTTTTTTTTTTGAGAACTGAAATTCTGTTCATTCAATCTCTCATAACTTTTTGAATTTACACGATATTTGTTTGAGGTTTTCATATAAGTTGCTCAGTACTTTTGGTTATTAAATTATGGAAATGAAATTATTCAAAAGAGCATGCTTACTAAAAAAATATTTATTACAGGTGCTCATATTTCGTAAAATATTTAACATTTTTGCATTCTGATTGCAATATGCAAGTATGCCGAATTTACTTAAAATGGCTTTGCACTAGGTCTTATACCCTACGTGCAATAATTAAAAAAGTGGGAATGTTTTTTGCAATTTTTTTTAAAACCGTTATATCTCCATGAATATATGTGGTAGCCTCATAAATTTTTTTTGCAGATAATGAAAAAAATCTTTATAATCACATGCTACAGATAAAACGCATTTAAAGCAATTTTTTTTACAGGGTGATACAAAATATTTTGATTTTTGTTTAATTTTTTACTGGTCCCCTTTTCCTTGTCGGGACACAACTCTTGCGGAAATATATGAGGTAACGTTCAATAAGCTCCGGGACTAATCCCCAGACAGCGTCGCAAGTGAAATATTTCTGTGTGGGTAAAGTAAACCTAACTTTCAAAAGATACACATTAGAGTTTCATGATATTTCGATCGTTTGTTGCCGAGATATCAAAGTTTTAGTGACCCTACTTTTGATGTTTTCAAAATGAGGGACAAAGCTGAATTTCGTTTGTTGTTTAAACATTGTTTTTTGATGGACAAAAATACTATTGAAACTGTTAAGCCATTGCTAAATTTCAACAATATTTTTGCCTATCTCAAAACAATGATTAATCAACTCATGAAATTCAGCTTTGTTCCTCATTTTGAAAACATCAATAGTAGGGTCCCTAAAACTTTGATATCTCGGCAACAAACGATCAAAATATTATGGAACTTTAACGTGTATCTTTTGAAAGTTAGGTTTACTTGGTCCACACAGAAATTTTACATTTGCGACGCTATCTGGCGATTAGTCCCGGGAGTTATTGAACGATGTATTATAACATGTTCTTTATTACACTACCAACGCTTTAAGATGAGTCCTGAAGAACTTTTCTATATATATATTTGACAAAAATGTCTTCGAAAATGTCCTAATACTATTGGTAAATAGTATATAACTTAATATTTCGTAATTTTGCAATTTTACCTCTAAAAGAAATTTTCTTATTTTATATCCAAAGATTAAAATCATTCAGTTTTTTTGTTTCTATTATAAGCTTTTTTTTTTTTTTTTTTTTTTTTTTTTTAACTAATACATAAAAATGTTTTCTATCTGAGACTTTATTATAATTTTATTTAAATGGCTTTAAATTAAATAAATTAAGAGTTTAGCGAATTGCAAGGAAATCTGTGAAATCTTATGAAGTCAGACTCAGTTCATTTATGCATTTGTATAGCTTCACTAATAAACATATACATTTTCTGAGTTTTATTATTATTATTATTATTATTATTATTATTATTATTTTTCTGGATTTTATAGTTGGGGTCGAAAGTCATTTTGCGGATCAGGTTTACCCGACACGCGCAGGACTCTAAATCCTATAAAATCCACGTGTTCGCTAGCATTGATTGTGGAAGAGATTCTATAAAGATTCATTATTCATGTCTTCAAATCCTTTAATGCCAGCTACAGGGGGCAGCATAGATATTGTTTTTCACATAGTCTCATAAAAAGAAATGAGAGGAATTCTGTCTGAAGATCGAAAAGACCATAGCAAACCTACAAGAAATACAACATCTAATTGATTCATTGGGACATATTGCTCCATTTGGGAAAAAGTTTTGGAACTATTTTTTTTTTTTCCACCACCAGAAGCATTTTAGGGCAAATCTTTTACACCACTTACTTGATTTTATATTAAAATTTAAAATGTGTCAGAGACTTTTGGACTACCCTGTAAATATTTTTGTTTGGTTGAATAGACCTTTGCAGCTACATCTCTCATCATAAAAAGTATTTCATAATATATGCGTGTTGCTTTTTTTTTTTTTTTAATCAAAATTATAAACATTTCCAAATCAAGTACGTAATATTTCATAGAAATTGATGCCTCGCAAAAAATTAGTTCAAACGATAGATTTCTTGGTCTATTATTCACAATCTTTCTTTGGAAATTGCGTATGAATGTCCGGAAACGGAACAATGTATGGAGATAAAGTACATCAGTATTACGCATCTTACATTTAAATACTATATGCCGAGAAATATCACACATTTTATAAGGAAATCAATATGCAAACAATATGCAAAAATGGGAATGTCACTTGTTTTGATTTTAGGTAGAGATTTAACAAAAGAATTCTTCGGTATGTCGAAGTCTAGAATCGATAGTGAATCGTCGACTGTTCCAGGGAATCATATTTAGTCGGAGGCGTATTTTGTCACGCAAAGTCATTAACCTTCATGGGAAAACGTTGAGGGAACCACGGTCATCTAATTTGAATCGAAAAATGTAGAATTCCGGAAAACTTTTATTTGCACACGAAATGTTAAAATTAAACTTAATTCACTAATTTGCCATCTTAAAAAAGTCGAAGCATTTTCTGAGAAATGATGGTTTTTATGGAGATAAAGTACGCCCAATATTTCCTAGCATTAAGAAAAAAAAAAAAAAAAAAAAAAAAAAAAACTAGATGGCATAGGTGTATTTTGTTCAGTTCCCCATCATATATTTATTTTTATACATTTCTATTATAAAGCATACTATATTCATGTTAAAAGAAATTAACTCTGCCAATCGGCCGGACTAAAATGCCCAATTTACTATAGGCTACTCTCCCCCATTTCGATATATTTACCTTACCCTAATTTGTTGATTAATTTTATTAGGTTCAGTTTATTTATTTATTTTTTATGCAGTTGCATGGTATTTTTAAAGCAATAATGACAATAGCACAAGCTTATGTGAAATATTGCTCCAGTCTGCAATATCACAAAAAAAAAAAAAAAAAAAAAAAAAAAAAAAAACTTTAATTTCGAATAACTTGAAGAGGTTTTATAACAGAATGTTGATATTCAGTATTGTTCTTTCCAGTATCATGTATCATAAATGATATTTTATAACAAATCCGACTTATTTACTTTGAAAATAATGCTCATAATGTATGTTTATGCAAAATGTTTAGTCATATTCTCTCATTTTAAAATAACGTATAATTCGAAGAATTTACGAAATTTCCAAAATAGAATGTTCGTAGTTAATAATGTTCATGCCAGTATCATGCATGATATTGCAAGCTTGTCCAACATCTTTACGATGAAAATAATCTTCATAACGTACATTTATAAGAAATTTTGCCCTTTTCTTCCATATTAAGAAATCAATAATTCTAATAACATACGAAGTTTTTAAAGTAGAATGTTGCAAATCAGTAAAGTTTTTGTTAGTCTCACAATTGATATTTTAAAATTAGTCTCACTTCTTTACAATTAATTGTTCTTGAGATAATGTGTCCACAGCCTAACAAAGTAACCCACCAACGAACTAAAAGACTAACACGCTAACATATTAATAAATAAACTAATAGACTGACTACCCTAAAAACGAACATCACATCAATTTGGTGTTTTTTGGATTTCTCACACCTCAAAACGTGTAAAAATTTCGAAATTTCGAAGTCAAACATTTTTACGAATATCTAAGTTCTCCCTATCTGTATGATGAGGAACTAATAAATAAAATATCATAATACTACAGGAATTATGTGATGTATAAAATATAGTATAAAGGAAAAAAAAAAGTTACATTTTGATTTGAATTAAAATCGTTCCCTGGGGAGAATGGCGATTTTTATCCTTTTTTTAAGAGCATTTCAGAATTCTTAAGCATTTTCCTTCAATGATTAACCAGCTTAATAGTATAAGGTCTATTAGCTTAAATTACAAATTAACCAAATTTATTGCTCTCCAGTCGCCTTCAGCGGTCAGCTGGTTCGCGACCACTGAGAATTCTAACCGTTGCAAACCCCCACTCGGTGGCACCTCCGTCACCTCCAATCCGATGTGTTGCTTTAAATAATTCTGGCAGGGCAAAAACTACCTGGCTGTTAACGCCCCATTGAAACCTTGACTATGACAAACTCTTCTCGCAAGTGTGATGCTCTGTTCTTCAGATACCAATAGCTTCCTCGTGTGACTATGACAGTGCAAACTTTCGTTTGCTGGCTTTATATATATATATATATATGCTGTCACATTAAAAATTCGGAAAAAATGGGACGACAGCGTCATTTGTCGGGCGGTATGCATCAAAAGCTTATGGACACCAATTTTCGTCAAAAGGGAACTAACTGTAAATTTTCATGAAATTTTGTGCATTAGTTCTTCATTTGAAGTTGCCACAAAATTTTTGTCCCACACAGACAGGTATTTTTCTAAAAATGGTTAAATCGTTTATAAGGCATCTCAAAATCCATCAAAAACAGGAATTTGGAAATTTTTACAGTATTTTTTTGCTGCTGAATATGAAACAAAGTACTACTAAAATAATTTCATGAGTTGTAAACTATTGTTTAAAATTCAATATATATATGTAGGTTCCAGTTCCCATGCATCCAAATTATATCACTGGGATTACCGAAGCGGGGAACCATCCCCCTATGTGGATGATCGCAATATTGATGGCCTTACTCCGGACCACCCTTCGAGGTGTGTGCCAGACTGTCGCTATTTGCTCTTAGTGTACGTAAGTGCACCCACTAGGGCGACGTAAAACCCATACGCTCACTCACTCACTAACGTATATGCACGTTAAATTTATTATTCAAACTTGAACTAGCAGGCTTTGCCTGCTTCGCTTGACACTATATTTAAAGAAATTTTCAAAAGCATTAAAATCACTATATTTTAAATTATGAATTAAAAACCAAAAAAAAAAAAAAAAAAAAAAACTATTGACATCGCTTAAAAGCTCGCTTCGTTACACAGGTGCCTTCGGCAGCGTCTTCCCCCTCTACAATATGCCAGTTTCGGGACCCTACTTGTATTTCCGCCTTAACCTGACATTTCAGTTTAGCTGCTATATACATGATAAACAGCTCTTCTATCATTCAAGAATTACGTTTTCTGGACAGATATTTCTCGGGCAGATTATCATCTTCACTCTATGATAACAGATGGCAGCTCAAGCAATTTCCCAGCTGCAAAAATTTTAATTATATATATATATATGTAATAATAATCAAAGGTTCGAAAATCGGGGTTCGAACTTCAACAAGAGAGGTCTAAACGGACCTCGATACAAAATTCTGTAGCTTTGTTATCAGCCGTTTGTCTACAAAACGAGCAACACACCTCTAAGATTAATTTCTTTTTTTTCTTTTTTTTGTCATTCATGCGATTTAAGGCACTCTGAAGGCACTGAAAGATTTTCTTTTGACACCTTTTCTATCAATTTTCTGCAAAAAGTAGCACATTGTCCTTGGAGGATCGAACCCACGAGCTTCGCGTTATTAACATAACGCTCTAAACAACTGAGCTAATGAGTCATAAGAAGTTTTACATTTACATTTCTATCTCCAGAGTCCACCATTTAAGAAATTTATATATTTTAAATTAATTAAAAAAAAAAAAAAATTCTGAAATCAGGCTCCGAGGTGAAAAAATTGAGGCCAAAATGGACCTTCATTCAAAATTCGGTAGCTCTGCGATATTCTTTATTATATATAGACATGGTATTTAAATATTTCGTTTCTTTCTATTATTTTTCTCCTCCCCCCCCCCCCCCTTAAAGTAAAAGATTAGATGAAATCACAGTACATTTTTGTGTTTGCAGAAAAGAAAATATTTTCATTAATCTTGAATTTATAACATTTCAAGTAAGGTTTTGTCTATTTTTAGATTTGGTGTTAATTTATTTTTCGTTGTCACGAACGTGGATGTTTCGAACGCTATTAGTAGGTACCATAATTTCTGCCTTCTTACATTTATTCATCAGAGAAGTGCTTGTCGTATGAAAACACAAGTTCATTTGCTTGAAAGGTGGGAGGGGCACTTTCCGTAACCAAATAACCTACAAAATCAGTCCTGCAGACGATCACATCCATTCGTTTGATTGGCAATCAGGTTTTCCGGAAGCGATCCAGAAATTTAGAATTCCCAAGAGAATCACAGGAGCAATTTTCAGTGTATTTCAGTATTGAGGACAAATCGAATATTTTTAATCAAACTTTTTTCAAACTTGCTTGGCGACTAAATAAACGTTTTTAGGAAAAAAAAAAAAAAAGCAACTTTCACTTTTTGGACATAAAAATCATATAATATTTTTTTTTTCAATTAGCTGAGAAACCTTATATTTCTCGAGAACATCTGAAAAATATAAATTAGTAAATGAATTAATAAATAAAAATTTAAACAAAAAAGAAAAAAAAAAGTAAAATTTAATAACTAGTCAAATTTAACTACTCAAGCGGTTTCCGAATTGTACACTGTACCCTATAATTACTTTCTCTTACCCATAAGGTAGAGAAAGTATTGTTTTAGGGTCTAATTTTCGAACGTGAGTTTTTGTTATATTTACACGTTTTGAGGTCCCTTGAATCCGAAAATCATGTTTTTAGAGAATGGTCTGTCTGTCTGTGTCTCTGTCTATGTGTGTTATCAGCATAGCTCAAGAACAAATAGCAGCAGAAAGTCCAAACTTGGTATTCTAAATGTGTATAATATAGGGATGCTACACTAAGCTTTTCGTTGAGATGAAGCAAATGGTTCGCGTACAGGGATGCCCAGGAGAATTCAAATACATTACGTCTATGGGGAAAAGTGCTGGTAAGTACAGTTTAACATCTATACACTACACTAAACCAAATGAAACGAATATATATTTTTTATATGCGCAAAAACATGTCTCATGTAGAATATGGTAGGGAAATCATTCACTGTTCGTTTACAGGGCTACACAAAAGAGTTTGCGACAATAGTTGAAAATTGGTGGAAGTGTATTTCATTATTATTACTATAGGATTATATTTAGGTGCACCATGTGGTCTGTATATAATCTTCGAAAGATATACAGGGCTGCATATATTTAAGCGATAACCTTCTTTTTTGTTGTTAGTGGATGTGCTTTATTAATAATATTTTGCCATTTCCAGGAAAGCTGTCCGGGAATTGAAATGAATTCCTCATAGAGATATGCTAAATAATGTATGCTTTTAAGCTAAATATTCATCGCTTGTTTTTTGTATATTTACACGTTTTGAGGTTTTCTGATTACCGTAGTCAAGTTTTTTAACGTTTGACCTTTGTCTGTGTCCCTTAGAATGACTTAAAAAACGAATAATTTTAGGAGATCCAAATGTTGTATTTTGAAGTTTATATAAGTTTGTTGATGGAAAAGTTTGATCAAGGTTGATAAGTTTCAAGGAATGTTGCGTGTGAAAATTGTCGGAATAATTTTAAGTGAACTTTTAATTTTACTAACAGATTTAAATTCTATATAAATGTAGGTGCATTAATGAAACGGTGGGTTGAGGGGGGCGGAAGCCCCCCTCACACAGATATAATTATCATATAAAACTCTTCCGAAGCCTAATTTGAATTGTTTAACACAGGTTTACATAACAGTACTCGTTATCTTACCTCTTAATCTCCAACCTGTATTTATAGTATTAAATTTCAGGGTAAGAGAAAGTCGCGTGAGTGACACACCAGATTATTTTTTTATTCATTTAAACCCTTTTTAAGTGAATAAAAACTTTTTATAATAACGTAGAGAAAACGAGCTTTTATGAAGAATTTTCATACCAAATATCAAATTTCTAGCTTAAGTGGCTTCTAAATTATACAGCATACCCCTTGTTTACACCCCCATTTAACCTGATATTTAACCTTCTTTCCGGGAACTGGGCAACTTTTTAATAGACTTGTCAATATATACTTAAATGGGGAATTTTCTTACCAAATATCAACTTTGCAACTCGACTCTCCAAACTGCACAGCAGCACAGCATTACCTCTTCTTACTGCCATTATTTCAACCTACCTTTAAAGGGTTTGAGCAACTTCTTAATATTTCTTCCTACCCCACAGTGGCAAGTATTCAAATTCTTCTTTAAAGTTTTTTTTTCATTTTTTCCCCCACTAAATTAGCTCATTGTTAGTTTGTCGTTCAGCATTTTAGGATTCTAGCCTCCCCCCCCCCCGCCCGCTTCAAAGTGCCTCCTCTTTCGGTGTAACTCTCAGTACAAAACTATCTATTACGGCTTCCCATGCGTATCTCCCCCCCCCCCCCCACCTACCCAAAATTCAAAAACATGGTTTTTTTTTTTGTGATTAGCTCCAATGCTAGTTGTGCACCTATTCAAAATGTAATGCATCCAGGAGCGTGTCTGTGCGTCTTCGCCTTGTGCAATCTGGAGGTATGGTGTGCCAGTCGAGCATTTGTGTCCAAGAAGCAGAAGTAGCAACCCTGCCTTTTCTGAGCCGTGCCATAGATGTCACCTTGTTGCTGTTGATGAAGGAGCCTGCAGTTTCCCATGGATGATGATTGAAGTCTGAACGAGCCATTGGACACAGCTCATTCTATGTTGCGACTAGACAACTATCTGATTGTAGACAGCTACCATGCAGTGATCTGGCGTTTTTTCGCTCCGGCGGACTAGCATCCAACCTGTAAAGCTTGGCCGAGCCCAGGCAGACAGGGGCTGTCCAAAGGTTTCTGAGCAACTTCTTAAAAGCATAGTCAATATAAACTAGAATGAAGAAATTTCATACGAAATACCATGATTGTAGCTTAAGCAGTTTCCAAGTTGTACTGCAGACTCCTTAATCTTCTTTCTGATTTACCTCGTTGACAAAAAACTGAGCAAATGTTTAATACCGTAGTGGATATAAATTTAAATGAAACATTTTCATACCAAATGTCAAGTTTCTAGCTAAAGTAGCTTCCAAATTGTACAGCATATTCCCCTCTTTTACCCATTCACTTTAGCTGATTGAACAACATTTTTAACAGCGTGGTAATTATGAATTTGAAGAATTTTCGTACCAAACATCAAGTTTCCAGCTCAAGGGATTCCCAAATTGCATAGACAGCATATCTTTTTTTCCCTTATCCTTCTTCCTTAGAGGGGGAACATTTTTTTAATAGCATAGTGATTTCTTCGAGGTGCTAAGAATATGCATGCCAATTTTCTTTCGAATTCGTCAAAGATTGTGCATTAGTTCAGCAACAGACAAACTTTCGTATTTATATATAGGCTAACAACATTTTAGGAAATTCTAGCGTATGAATTTGGATTATAATAATTCTTCGGAAAAATAATTTTTTCCCTTCAAAAATGTATTTATACATCAGTTTGTATCAAAATTCAGATTAAAATACTACTTTTGATGTGGTGTTCTAAAATTATTTTTGCTTTTACTGTAAAATGGAAAACAATATTAATTTTTATAGTATCTAAATTTGAATGCTTTTAAATTTCACTCATAAAAAAAGCTCAAATATCAGTTAGAGAGTAAGGAGTTTGAATTAAAACAAAGCTTTAAACTAGTGTGCTGTAGATATCATAAAACTTTCTTCTTTATCATTTAGTGCCCATACCGGTTAGCATGCAAAAAAAAAAATTAAATAACACAGCTTTTCACGAGAAAGATTTTACTTATGCAGTTTGGTGCAATTTTCAGCAGTGCCACCTATCGTCTAATTTACACTCAAATTATATCAGTAAATATTTTATGTATATCTCACATACCAAATTTGGTGCATTTATATATCATAGAAGTTAAGATAGAGCCTTCTCACAAGTATTGCAGCATAATATTGTCACCTGCTCTCCGATATACATCCCAATTCAATCAACATAGTTTTTCATAATATCTAATTCATCTATGAAGTTTGACTTCTATGTACATCACAGAAGCTGAGATATTGCCTTCTCGTAAATGGAGTTATATTGTTGCATAGCAGTATCATACGTTAGCCAGACGATATGCATCCGAACTAAATCAATATAGCTTTTTATAATGGCTATCATCATTATCAAGTTTAGTACACTTATATTTTAAAAGAAAACGCCTTCCTTTAAATGAGAAAAAAATCACAGCATAGCAGCTCCATCTGTAAACCGATATATCCCAAAATCTAATCAGCATTAATTTTAATTTATGTCAAAACCCAACCAGATATAAAGTTTCGTTGAATTCCATCCATGGTTCGTGAGATACATCATTCTACAAAATTTTGGTATCACACAGATGCACATTTTCTAAAAAATGATCAAATAATGTTCAGGACATATCAAAACGTGCAAATCTATCGAAAACTGGAAGTTGAAAATTTTCATGAATCCAATGTTTTCTTCTTATATAGAAGAAAGTAAAAATGAAAATCCGAAATGACGTTTTGTCATAGTTCAATTTATAATAATAATTGAAATAAGTTTATATATGAATGACTGTAGAAATGGATTTTTTTTTTTAGACGGATTAATTTTATTTCAGTATGATTAGGGAAATCATATGAAGTAACAAATTTTTTCTATATAAAAAAGGGAAGCATTTTTAAAAGGTATATTGTAACAGCAGCGGGCAAAATTTGTACGCGCTGTGTCCAATTTTTTTTTTTTTTTTTTTTTTTTAAAATAATAACAGAATTATTTCCTGGTATTTTCTTAGTTCAACATTTGAAACATCTTGGTGGTTAAAAATGAGTTCGCATTGCGTAGTTCGTTATAATTCATTTTTATTGTAATAGTGTTCCAAAATTTTTCTTCTTTTTTTTAAAAATCAATTTCGATATAACATGCATGTACGAGTGATTTTGAAAATGAGACTATAATGCTAATGGCCGTATTCACCATTAACTTCAACTCCCGGTTCAATACAAAAACTTGAAAAGCTTCTAAAGGCAGGGTGCAGCTTTCCAGCGAAATTTAGCACGCTGTTTCTGCCCTCTAGCGTCGAGGATTTCCTATAATCCTTGATTGGTTATTTTCACCTAAAAAATATGAAAATAAATATACCGCTAGATGGCAGAAACAACGCCTCGAAATTTGCTGAAAATTTTCACCCCGCCTTTATACGCTTTTCAAATTTTCGTATTCAACCGGGAGTTGAAGTTATTGGTGAATAACAGCCTAAGAAAAGCCACGTTCTAATGAAACTATAAGAAGATCGTTGTGAAATACTTTTGTTCACTAATACTAAATATTGCTTCATTAAAACCAAAGTACTTCATTAAAACCACATTTTTATACTAGTCTAAACAATTTTTGGTTGTATTTTTTCCTTCATTAAAATAGATGTTTTCAGTATATTGCTTACAGTTTATTATACATGAATCTCGATATTAGTATGTGTATATTATTCTATATAAATTCACGTCGTACAAATTATTTATTAAAATTATTGTTTATTATTATTATTATATATATATATTTTTTCTCATGGGGAATTTAAGCAACTTTTATTTAAAAATAATCTAGAGTAATTTCACTCAGCTTTCAGATAATAAACAGCTATTTAAATAAATTAAAGTAAGATAATTCTAAAATCAATCAGTTCAATGAAATATCGCTATTGCACTTCATATTATTTGAGCCCATAGGCCATAATAATGATAAAGAATTTTTCTTTGTGTCTCGGTAAAAAAAAAAAAAAAAAAAAAAAAAAAAAAAAACTATTACAGCTAGATTCACTAAAGTCGATACATTCGTGAGACGGTGACCTATAACACGTATATAAATTGTCAGTTGAATAAGGCATGTAGATGCTATCGCGCTTTAAATAATTTGAGCCGATAGACCATAATGATAAAAAAATTTAATTTGCGCCCTTGTAAAAAAAAAAAAAAAAAAAAAAAAAAAAACACTTATAAGCATTAGATTGACCAAAATCGATACAATTCTTACGACGGTGACCTATAACATGTATATAAAGTTTCAGCTGAATGAATAAGGCATTTAGATGCTATTGCACTATAAATAATTTGAGCCCATAGAATGATAAAGAATTTTTCTTTGTGCCCCTGTAACAAAAAAAAAAAAAAAAAAAAAGAAAAAAAAAAAAAAGAAAAAGCTATTAGAGCTAGAATCACCCAAGTATGTACCAACTTTCAGTTACGTTCATGCGTACCAGCTTTCAGTTTATTCGAGTAAAGCGTTCAGACGCTATCATGTTCATTCATACACATACACATTATCATACACATCATAATAAAAATAGCAAAAGTGAACTCAGGGGATTGCAAAACGTATAGATACATCCCTAAATCTCAAAGTCGAAATTTTGTCATGATTACTATACTTTATTACATAATGTTTGGAAAGTAAAAAGTATAAAGCTAAATGTAAAAAAAAAAAAAAAAAAAAAAAAAAAAAAATCAGTTTTGTGCCTTATAGACAACATCTAAATAAATTTATTTTTATTTATTTATTTATTTTTATCGAAAAGTATGTTTTAAATTGTCACAGATCTATAGTTATCCGTTTTAAGATATTGACGAGTTCTTTTGAAAGTTATATAAATTTACAAATCTTGGGGTGGGGGAAGGGGAATCCCTCAGGGGTGAACGATGCTTCTACACACACACACACACACACACACACACACACACACATATATATATATATATATAAACCTATTTCACAATTACTATTATACATAATTCTTTTTAATTTAACAATGTCAAGTTAAAAACTAGCATTTTGCGGCTTTCTTCTATATTTTCCTATACAAATTCACTCAGTAAAAATAATTTATTAAAATTATTATTTAAAAAAAATTATCTTCCACGATAATGCAGACGATTTCCATATTAGGGAAGTAGTATAACACAAAATATTAAAAAAAGTCAATTTTATTCTCAATATTACTTTTTTTTTTTAATGAAAAAAATCGATAACTTTGGTTAAAATCATCGCAGATTGATGATTCAACTATTCGCTTTAAAGGCATTGGCGAGTTCTTTTGGAAGACACCCATCATGAAAATTTACTCCCTACGAGGGGGAACATCCCCCCGGGGGAGGAGGCGAGGCTCCTACATACACATTTTTTTTTTTTTCCTTAGTTGACTATCTCTATTACAAATAAATCTTTTAAATTTTATAATGATTATTAAAAAATAATTCTCTTTATGCCCATTTATACAAAATTTTGTCCTTTACCACCATGTTAAAAAATTTAGAAAAAGCGGGATGGTATCGCAAGCTGTTGGACACTTTTTACCAAAAATGATAGGCACTAATTTATGTCAATTTGTAACTACATACAAATTTGTATGAAATTCTGTGGAGTAGTTCCTGAGATACAGTCGCCACAAAATTTTGTCACACACTCACACAGAGACAGACAGACAGACATTTTCTAAAAATGGTCAAATCGTGTTCTACAGCTCTCAAAAGTGTAAATCCATCAAAAATCCGAGGTCGAAAATTTTTACGAATCCAATACTTTCTTCTATTGAATATAGAAGAAAGAAATAATCTCCATTTTATACATTCATACGAAATTTTTACTTTCTTCTATATTTATAGATAGTGAAAGTATTGGTTTTGTGAAAATTTTCAAACTCCAGTTTTCGATGGATTTACACGTTTTGGGATGTCCTGAACACGATTTGACTGTTTTTGGAAAATGTCTGTCAGTCTGTCTGTCTGCGTGTCTGTGTCACAAATTTTGTGGACGCTGTATTTCACGAACCAATGAACGAAATTTAACCAAACTTGGTATTTAGTTAGATTCTAACAAAAACCGGTGCTGATTAGATTTGTAGAACAATTTCTCAACAGGTGGCGCTGTGATCTCATTTTTTTTCTAAATTTTTAACATGGCAGTATAGGACAACATTTCGTCTAAATGTACATAATGAGAGTTATTTTAAACGTGTGATTGTAAAATTAATATGAATTATTGATAATAGTAGTAGTTAACTAGGAAAAAACTTTTGTGCATGTGGGAGCATCGCTTCCCCCCCTGGGCGAAACTACATCCCCGGGGGGAGTAAATTTTCAATATGGGTATCTTTCGAAAGATCTCGTCAGTACCTTTAAAACGAATGGTTGAACTATAGATCTGTGATAATTTAAAACAAAGTTATCGATTTTTTTTTTTTACTTTTAACGAAAAAAAAAAATCATTTCTTCTAATAATTGCAAAAAATTGACTTTCTTTCAGCATGTAGTGATATATATATAATTCTGTCAGGAAAAAAGCGTCTACATTTATAATGGAAAATAATCTAATAATTTAATAAATAATTTGTATTGAATGATTTTTGTGTAAATTATTTAGAAGAAAGTCATGTGGTGGCCACGTCATACTAGTTTTTCTATGCCACCATATTAAATATTTTGAAAAGATTATACGCCAGCTCTAACTGTTGAGTGATACAAACGTTGGTCAACTTCTGTCAGTTAAACCCAAATATAAACTTATATTGAATTCCGACCATTGATTCGTGAGATACAGCGTCCACAAAATTTTGGATACAGACAGAAATTTTCTAAGAAAGGTCAAAACGTGTTTAGGACATATCATCGAAATCCATGGAAAAATGCAGCTCGAAAAATTTCACGAATCCAATACTCTATTCTTCTATATATATATAGAAGAAAGTAAATAAGATGAGAATGATACCATGATATTTAGAAATATTAAATTTTTAATAATGGGTATGACAAAACTTTCATAATTAACTTTAGCAACACATTAGGGATATAAGGAGATATTCAGTTAAGGATTTTGATATCTCATTATGTTTAATTTTATTGATATTTATAGTTTACTTGCTACACGATTAAATAAAACATGATTTCAGTTACTTAAATTTACTATAACATCCAGTTCATCGAAATAATAATAGAATTTTAACAGTAAGAAATTTAGAAAAGTAGACATCAGTAAATTTTGCATTGCTTACATAATATCAACGAAATTAATTTTACATTAAAGAGTTTTTAGCGCACCGATCGGCTATTGATTTTCAGAGGACGTAATATGACCTTGCAACTAAAAAAACATTCATTATTCAATGATAAAAATGAGAAATGGAAATTTTTAACCGAAGAAAGTTTGCTAATAGTTTTTCTTCTTTTCTTTATGTTAGAAATTAGTGAGACAAAAACTTATAAACGATATCAGATCACGGAAAGAGCTAAGAAATAAAGAAAAGTACGTGGATAGACACTTCATATTATTTTTACGTTTTCTATACGCTAGAAGAAAGTATTGGATTCGTAAAAATATGGACTTCTGGTTTTCGACAGTTTTATACGTTTTAAGAGATACCTGGACAGGGCTTGATTAAGACTGAGTCCCACTTTCACCATTATTTTTTAACAGTTACTTTCATGTTATAACAAACAGAAATACTTCATTGAAATAAGTAGACAATTCTTTTTATAAAATAATGGTGTCTAACTGGGGATGAGTAAATTCGAACGTTCGACACCGTTAAATTCTTATTAAAACAATTTTCTAACAAAAGCATGGAATTCATATCATAAATAAGAAAAAAAATTATTGTCAAAAAATTATGGTGAGAGTATGTTCCGGCCTTAATCAGGCTCTGATCCTGGATGGCTTTCTGACCATTTTTGTAATGTGTTTTTTCATGTGGGAATCTCTGTGTGTTTGAGCTAAAAATTTTGAACCAGCTCTAAATCAAGAACTAATTCCCAGAATGCCATAAAATATTATATTTAGTTGTATTTTGACATAAATTTGTGTTTATCAACCTTTGGTACATATTTTCCAACAAATGGCGCCGCTATTCTTCAATTTTTTCTGTATGTCGGAAGGCTTTATATATGCTTCTATAGTAGGGTGACCAGATTTTTTTTAATGCAAAATGAGGACAAATTATGCAATGTCCTCATTTCCATGAGAAAAATGAGGACAGTTCTCTTCTAAAATGAGGACATTTCTGAGGACACAAAATTTCATAAAATGTAGCATAAAATTAGCTTATATTAACCCCACTTGCAGATAAGAAGCCATTAACCCCTTCCGCTCCAGGCTAGCTGTAGTGTAAATGTCTGAAATACCAGATTATAATTTTGAAATAGTATCGTATACTTTCTTTGGACGTATGCACGTACGTCCATGGTATTAATGGCCATTAACACTAGGACGTACGCACGTACGTCCCTGGAGTGGAAGGGGTTAATTGTCATTATGATAAACTTATACAATAAACATTATTTATATAAGCATTATTAAATTTACAATAAACCTTATCATAAACTTGTGCACATTATACTTCTCTTCGTATAATATAATGGCCATGCTGTTTATCTTTATACAAAAGTATTAATTTCTGATATGCGGTTGATACGAATGTACCAAACTATTTTATATCTACTTCTGTTAATATTTTTATAAACTTTTATAAACAATTGTTACTGTTGAATAGACCAAGTTTTTTGTGTAAACGAAATCATAACTACTTCATATAGAAATGATCCAATGAATAACATTTTAAAAGGAAAAGACAATCTGAACAATGTCAAAAACTGGTTAGGCTAGGAATAGGAATTGACCTCTAGTCTGACGGTATAAAGCATTGATGTTCTACAAACTGAGCTATTATGTTGACTATTTAGTAGCACTATTTACTCACTATACAGCAAAATATCGGGAGATGCCAACAAGGTACAGTCGGCAGCAAAAGTATCCGAGTACTTGCCATAATGCCTGTCTAAAAAAAGTACACTTAATACTGCTTTGTTAAATAAATCCTTGTCGAGTCATGTTCTTAGTCAGTCTAAGAACATGATTCGATAAGTATTTATTAAAACAGTTTTATGTGTACTTTTTTGACACCGGAATTATTGGCTAGTAATCGGGTACTTTTGCTGCCGACTTTAATCTGCGTTCAGCTCCTATCCCTGACTTAATCAGTTTTCTGTCTTGCTAAAAATTGTTTTTTCATTCCAAAGTCTAAAATCAACCAATAGAAAAATATATTCTGTGTATTACCTAGTAATGGACATGATTTAAAAATGAATGGAATGAATCAAGGAATCGTGATTTTTTTTTATGTAAAGTTGATTTGTAGAATAAGTATTAAAAACTAATAAGGTCAGCAGCATCTCTAATGTTGAAATTTTAAGTAAAGAAGAAAATTACTGAAAAATGAGGACAAATCAGAACAAACGTCCGAAAATGAGGACAAATGAGGATATGAGAACTTTTGAAAGTAACTGATGACAACACTTGAAAAATGAGGACTGTCCTCAGAAAATGAGGACCCTGGTCACCCTACTATAAGGTATAAAAACACCGAACTTGATATGCAAGATGGCCATTATACAAAATAATGCTGAGCTAAATTGGACTGTATGTCAACCGACAAGTGGTGTTAATATTACTTATCTTTTTCGATTTTCTAGATAGCTATATCTTAGCATCTGTCAGTTAAAATTGCACCAAACTGCAAATGTAAAATATTTACTGTGAGAAGCTATGTTGATTAAATTTTTGTGCATGCTAATAGATAGGTTACGCTATAAAGAATAATATAGAAGAAGGTTTTGTGAAGGTAATGCTTTATGCATTTATCTAAAAAATTATTCAATTTGTAAGTTAATATAGAATACGTCTTTTAAATTTAACATTTACGTTTTAAATAAGGACCGAAATTATTTTGCTTAATTTTTCTTTTAGAATAGAGTTTATTAATATTCATTTTTCTCATTATTTTTAATAAGTATATAGTTGTTTAAAAAAAACAACAGAGAAAGATGATATTTAATATTATTAATAACTCTATTTTTAATACTGGAATAAAAGACATTTTAAACTGAAATATTGGTAAATTCAATATCAATCCATAAGGTATATAAAAAACAATGTAACATTTAAAATGAGGTAATGAATGCAAAAATTTTAAAACTTTAAAAATACATTTTAATTAAAAACAATAAAATACACGACAAACGTTTCGACTAGAACACTAGCCCTCCTCAGTGTCAAACATACAAGCACAACATTTACAAAGAAATTCATAACACATCATAACAAGATTATATATTCAGGAGAATAGCTTTAGCCTCGTTCAAGGCAGAATGTTGCATTTTAGTAAAAGCGCCCTCTAGAAAAATACGGGATTAATATAAATTTACATTAGAGGCTAGAATTTTAAAGTTGTCAAAATCTGGAATATGATTTCTAGTATTATTCCGTATTTTTCTAGAGGGCGCTTTTACTAAGTTGCAACATTCTGCCTTGAACGAGGCTAAAGCTTATTCCTCCTGAATATATAATCTTGTTATGATGTGTTATGAATTTCTTTGTAAATGTTGTGCTTGTATGTTTGACACTGAAGAGGGCTAGTGTTCTAGCCGAAATGTCTGTCGTGTATTTTAATGTTTTTAATTAAAATGTATTTTTAAAGTTTTAAAATTTTTGTATTCATTATCTCATTTTAAATGTTACATTGGTTTTAATATATTAATGAGACGTATAAACTATGTTTAATTTTATTAAAATAAGATATATAATTTGAAATACAAATTGTATATATATATACATATATATACCACATATCTTTATTTTATTTAAGTTCTAATTTTGACTTCTATATTCTCTTTATAAAACTTCCTAACTAGTATCAAATTATCTTTCAGACTTGGACAAACCCATGCATAGCAGATCCAAACGGCAACACAGCACTGATGTATGCAGCTTCGCATGGTCATGCAGAAGTAATTTCCCTTTTTATTTCAGTCTTCCGTAATAACATTCGAGCACTGCAACTACACCGAAGAAATAATGATGGCTTCACAGCTTTACATCTTGCGGTTCGAAACCGGCACGAAGATTGTGCAAGACTTTTGACTAGGGAAGCACAATACTTCCCCAGTGGATTAGAGAAATTCCCTGATCCTAGAGAATTGGATCGTGAACCTACACCTATAGGAAGAAAACTGAAGGTGATTACATCAGCTAAGATAATACAATGTATTAAAGAGAATAAACGGAGTACTGGAACGATGACCATTGAAGAAGAAGATGGTAAAATGAGTCGAGGTTCAAGTTTGAGTGTTTTAGAATGTAGTGTTGGAGATCTTCCTTTCAGTAATTTTACTCATCCTTTTGGCTTACAAACTACCAAATGTACGCAAGTCATTTCAGTTGAACAAGAAAATAAAGAAGATGAATCAGAGGAAGTGAAGTCAGAAGCAGAAGTAAAAAATTCACCAAGAATTGATGAATGGCCCGCTATTCCTCTACAGTTAAAACCGACTTCTCATAAATTAATTGGGCCCCTTATGCCTATTGAAGTACCTCATACGCATCCAAGTACGTTTCAGAGAAAATGCTTATTGAAAGAAAACAACTGTAATTTGAATGGACTAAAAGTAAAAACTCGGGATAACAAAAATTCGAAGACTAGTTTCACAGAAGATGATGTGATTTCTGGTTCTTCAGTTAAAACTCTACAGTTAAACAAAAATCGGCAAGCATCTGCGTTGAGAAAGGACTGTATAATGAATTCGCTGCCTCTTATTCCATGTAACAAAGACATTGACGCACTTCCACCGGTGAAGTATTCTGCTCGTAGGTCTAATAGTTCGAAAAAAAGTGCAGGATTTTCAAGTGCTACGTATGTAACAGTGCGAGCCGATCAAACACCAAGAGAAATGGAGATTTTTAAGAAGAATTTAATAGCTTTTTCGTAAAACACAATGAGTTTTGTTATGCTACTTGGAGTTTATATATATATATATGAATAAATGTATTATTCACGATATTTAAAGGAAATAAAAATTGAAGATTGGAATTAAAGAAAAATATATTAATTGGTTATGAGAAAAAGTTCATGTTTTTATCAAAAATAAACTGTTAGCTATTCTTTTTTTTTTTTTTTTTTTTTTTTTTTCCCTTCAATGTTAAAAAAAAAAAAAAAAAAAGTATTTAATATTTTGTATGTGTTTAATAATGAATTTGAACATAATAATAAAAATAAATTTTTCTGCCCTGTTGCTAATTTTCAGCTTCTTAATAATGTTTTCAAAGATTATTTGAAACCTATTTTTAATTATTATGTGGTGATATATGTCAAAGTATAAATACAAAAATATTAACAAATTAATCAATGCTACTGTCAAAATGGGATTTCATAAAAACTTTGCTTATTCTATTATACATCAATATAGCTTTGTCTTAGTCAATAAATAAATAAATAAATAAATAAATAAGTAAATTAAAATTAAATTAAAAGTAATAAAATACAGTAAAAAAGGTGGAGGATGGGTTGTGAGATGCTTGATTTAGGAGGTAGGGTGGAATTGTGCGGTTGGTTGGCTGTGTGAGATGTAAAATTTAAAAAGAAAATACAAAAAAGGAGGATCGTTGTATTTACCACTTTAAAAATTTATTTTATCAATTAATTTAACCTTTTTCCCCTTCAATATTTCTTTTCTTCATTAATATAGTTTGTTGTTAGCTATACCATTGAGATCTAAATTAGAAATAAAAGTAATTTTCATTAAACTTAATTAATTAATAAAAATAAAAAAAGTAAATTTAGCAAGAGTGAAATGACTTTGAATCATATTAAAGAGCAATAAACATAAAATTAATTTAAAAAAATTAAAAAAAAATCAATTTAAATAAATGATAAATAAATAATAAAAAATAATAATAAATCCTTTATTAAAATTTTTAATAATTTAGTAAATTTCTGAATTTTATTAGCAAACTAAAAGTTAATTCATGCCTCAAGTTAATTCTTCTTTGGCTAAAGTAATAAAAAATTAAAATTAATTATTTAGATTAACAAAATAGAATTAATATCAATACTAACTTTTTAAATGTATTAATACAAATCTCTAAAGTAATAATGTTTCTTGCTGGATGATTATTATCTCTCCGTAGGAAGGTCTCCATAATCGATGTAGACATAAAAAAAAGAAAAAAAAATGTATATACATATATATAGCTATTTCTATACAGAGTCTGAATGTGTGCACCACGGTGGATTTTTGCAGCCGATATTACGGTACATACAAATTCTGTCCATAGGCCGTAATGATAAGAAAAACTTTGGAGTGTCCCTGTATACGAACTGCAAATGGAATGCACACCCAAAACTATACAGCTGATTCCGTGGGGCTCATGAACATTAGAAATGGGCGTTATTTCATGTGATATAATAAATAATACTGTTTTTTTTCATAAGAAGCCATTCACATCGTAATATATTATTGAAAAGTTCATATTAAATAAAAAAACACTTTAATTTTATCTCTCTGCACGCAAAAAAATGAGAGAGAGTAATATCTCTGGCAATGTGCCAATAAAACACAGACAGAAATTAAATTATTTCTTGGAGTGAAAGTTATTCGTTAACAGGAAATAAATGAAGCAGTGAAATATTTTCACCAGCTTTCATGTAACGAGTTAAATAGATAATAATTAATTATTTCGTTGGTTCCATATCAGTGAAATAATTTTTTAAAATAAGTAATTGCTTTGATTATTTAACATCTTTCTAATATTTTGTTGTAAGTATTATTCTAAACCGATTGTTGTGGTGTATTGATTTAGCTTAAATATCAGTATAATTTGCCAGTGAAATTCAACTTCATAGATTACATATTAGTCGAATATTCTTTTAAAATAGGTGATAGCTTTGATTATTTTACACCTTTCTAATATTTTATTTAAAAGTGTTGTTCTAGACTGAATGTTATAGTATATTAGTTCAATTTATATATTAGTATAGCTATGCCCATGATATGTAATGTCGAAAGCACTTAATACTACCGTTTAACGAAATATTTTCATGAAGCTAATTTAAACAGCCATGTTGAGATAGGTTAGAGGTGATTAATTGATGTTAATTATTGTATCATGGGGATGGGGAATGGGGAGGGAAAATTTGATAAGAAAAATTGATTTTTTTCATCTGATTTTTTCTCGTGACTATTTTTAATGATTTAAAATGAATAAATTTGTTGTGGTATTAAGGCTAGTTAATTATGATCGCATGTTAAAATTAAGTGTGTGAGAAAATAAATAATTTTATTCAATCAGTTTTTGTAAGCAAAATTTATATTTTTAAAGAAGCGTTTCTAATTTTAGAAAACATATTCAAAGTGACTGTTTTCTAAGTATGATTGAAAAATATTAATTTCCTTGTCAATCTGGAATATTCAAGTTCTTCGAAAAATCGAAAGAGACAATTACTCCGTAGTTTAACATTTGGGATGGCTTAAAGATGTTTTTTAAAGATTTGTTATTATTATTTAATTATTTCTTAATTATATGGCTTATAATATGAGGATTCTTTTTTATAGAAAACGACATTTGTGCACGTGTTACTTGATATTATTTGAAATATTCTGTTTTCGTGTTTAAATGAATTGATTTAACAGAATCTCAGGAACAAGCGTTTGTGTAAAACTTTGACTCTACCACTATTTCATATTACCGTTTTTTTTTTTTTTTTTTTTTTCTTTTTTTTTTTTCTTTCATTTTTTTTTTTTTATTGCAGAAATTCTAATGTTAAATAAAGTGTAGATTACTCTTCGAAAGCAATGGAACTCAAAAACATGAATCGCATCCACTATGCAGGACACACGTTTATATTGTATATCCCGAAAGGATTAGAAAGACACTAGCCGTATATAAACTAAAGAATAATATGTTATAAAAATAATATGTTACAAGAACCTATTATTAAAGGTAGTGTGGAACGATGTAACCTATTACTGAAAAGTAACTGTTTATCTCATCTCTACACTGCATAAAAAAAGTAGACGGACACTTCTTTATAATTTTTTAAAACCCCGTCTTTGTTTAATAGGAAATGTCAATTAAAATTCTTTAACATGTTTATACTTATCAATCTTCATATTTTTGACAGACAAATAAAAATATTCAATTATTTATAATTTTAATGTATGGAAATGCAGAAAAGAGAAAAGATATACATTTGCACAATAATATTTTTTAAAAAAAGTAGACGGACACTGGTCAAAAACTGCAAGTATCTAAGTGGGTGTTTCTTTCGGAATACCAGTTTTGAATGTACATGTACATTTGGCATTTTGTCAATTGCTAACGTGCTTGACAAGATAGTTTTACGTAGTTAAATTTCTTGGAGATTAATGCGCCATGCTACGAAGAATTCCTCTAACTGATTATCATAAAGGACAGATTATAGCGCTGAAAAATGTTAATAAAGGAGTCAGAGAAACTAGTAGGCTACTTCTAATAAGCAAAAGTAGCATCAGCGATTTTCTACGTGCTCCTGAAACCCTTGGCGTAAAGAAAAAGAGTGGCCGGCCAAAGAAACTTTCGCTTAAAGGCCAAAGAAAAATTTTTACTGAGCTGAAAAAAACTGGAGCATCAATTCCCAGAGTTTGAATAAGCACAGGAATTACTAACGTAACTTCTCATACAATTTATAACTACATTAAGCACTCAGAGCTCTTTCAATATAAGATGAGAAAACATCATCCATGCTGGAAGGATCACCACGTGACAGAACGCCTACAGTGGGCTCAAAACCATATGTCTTGGACTACAGAATGGATATCTGTAGTTTTTCAGATGAGAAAAAATTTAATTTAGACGGCCCAGATGGATATCAATATTATTGGCACAGTTTGGAGAAAGAAGACGAAGTGTACTCTACTCGGCAAGTTGGTGGTGGTGGCGTGATGGTGTGGCTAGCTGTTGTCTATGGTAGAAGGACAAATTTAGCGTTCCTAAGTAAGAAGCAGACTCACAAAGATTATATTGAAACACTAAGCAGTGAGCTTTTGCCATTTGCGTGTGATCTTGGAGGAGAAAACTGGATTTACCAACAAGATGGAGCGCCAATACACACTGCTAACAATGTTAAAAAATGGTTTCATGAAAACAACTTCAATGTTTTACCCTGGCCAGTCAAGAGTCCGGATATTAATCCTGTAGAAAACATTTGGGCTATACTTGTTCATAAAATTTATGAGGGTGGACGCCAGTATGAATCAATTCACCAGCTCAAAGAAGCTCTTACAAACATTTGGGAAATTTTCTGTCAAAAAAAGATTCAGAATCTCATTGATTCGATGCCTAACAGAGTATACGAACTTCTTAAAGGAAATGGAAGACGAACCCCTTACTAAAAACGTTTTATTTTAGAGATACAAGATGTGTCCGTCTACTTTTTTTTCAGAAAAATTAGAGTGCAAAGATGCACCGTTTTTGTTTCCTGAATTTTTCCACTACATAATTCAAAAGGATTGCATCTATATCCAAAAAATAATAATATATGATGTCTCAAGAATATAATTGTATTAGAGAAATGAACCTCATATCTTTAATTAAAGAAATAAACAGCTTTAAAGTATTGCAAGTAAGTGTCCGTCTACTTTTTTTATGCAGTGTAATGAACATGTGTACCAAATTGTAAGTCAATAGCGTAAATTTTGCGGCCGCGTTCGCGCGACAAACAGACAGACACACAGACGGAACACAAATTTTTTTTGAGTCTCCACAGGGAAGCCTCCCTCACTGACGTTTCGCCATTTACAAACTGTACTTGAATATATGAGATGAATAAAACATAAAATTCAAAATTTTATGTTTATTTGTGCTTATTATCAACTCTATGAAAATTTTTATCAGTCGCTTCCAAATTTTGACCTAAGGTTCAAATCTCAATCCCGTGGGTTTTTACATCGGCTACAACGTTTTCGTTTTTATTCGTAAATAATAATTTAACTATATTGAATAGTTTACAACAATATAATTCAACGTATAACTTAGCCACAGCAACGCGTGGCCGGGTCTGCTAGTAGTATATATAAAGAAAGAAAGAAAACTTAATTACGGATTTCATTGGCAACAAAATATCTACGGAAGCCCATAAAATTACTTCCATTCTTTCATTAAGAAGTGAGTTTAATTTAAATTTATTGGGAAAAATCCTGTCTTTTTTAAATTTCCACTTTTTTATTCTCTTTGTTTTTTCCTTTCTTCTTCTCTCTCTCTTTTTCTTTTCTTTACAGTGTTATTAAAATATTCTTTCAAACATATAACTACTTTTTTTTCTTTTCAAAAAACACGAAAAAAATAAATCGCGTTATTTAATAATTACAGGCTGAAATTATCAATACAAAATAAAAAAGAAATTTTGCTTTATTCAATAAATGTACAACAATTGCAATTTTCATTTAGTAATTAAGATGTAATTTCTAGAGTACATATACGTCATTAGAATTCTTACGTAATTTTGGATATCCTTGCACATACAAGTAAATAACAATACATTTCAAGGAAGATGCATTTTTACAAATAAGAATTTGAAAAAAAAAATATATATATATATATTGACTATATATATTGACTATATATAAAAAAATATATATATATTGGCGTTAATGACTATTACCGATCACAAATATCTTAAACAAAATTGAAACGTTTAAATATTTAAAATTTTAACTATTTCGTTATATGAAAACATCTTATATATATACTTGGAGTTCATGGAGCTGGACTATTTTACATATTTGACGAAAATGAAATATTATTTCTGTCTAAAATGGCGGGCACACCAGCGGCCGAGCAGTTCTGCGCTCAAAGCTGGTACACGTGAGGTTCAGGGTTCGATCCTAGGTCGCATTCGTCGGCCTGATCGTTCGGAGTTTTCCGTGGTTTTCTCCGAAACTTGCGTAAATACGGACTAGGACCGCTTAGAAAGACCCCCACGGAGGGCACTCTCCCTCAGGCCTAGAATCCTAGGGAAGTCAATTGGCCATAATTCCAACAACAACAACCTTCTAAAATGGCACCTAAAATTATAAATAAATAGAACAGAAAATTGATATTTTTTATTTCTGTGGACAACTACTATTAAATTTATTATTTTTTGTAAACTGTCTTCCCCATAACGAATATATTTATATGCCTTTTCCTTTCAGAGTTATTATGCTGATAACAGACAGACACAAAGAAAGATTTTTTTTTTTTTAATTTTATTTATTTACAAGCAGGCTTTGCCCGCTTCGTTGGACACTATACTTAAATGAGTTGTCAAAATCCCATATCATTATTAATAACCTAAGTTAAAGTTCTCACTTTTTTTGGTAGAGGCTTTTCCCGCTCACAACTTGAGGAGTCCCAGACCCCACTGCATTCGGCGGCAACTCACCAGATTCTTATTTTCCCTTCCGCAGCGGGTAAGTCAGAAGTTTTGCGAAATCCCACCAAAGTACATAATGCGTGTACTTAATCAGCATCCACGCACCAAAATTTGGCATTCAAAGATAATTTAAAGCGAATTCAAACGAGAAAACGTGTTTTTACACGTGTTTATTGTCCCCCGACTCCAAGGGGTAAGGGGGGAATTTCGTAAAATCCCGTAACAATAAGCGTCGGATACATGTAAACAATTTACGCACAAAATTTCGTTACCGCAGAACCTATAGATGTCTCAAGACAAAAATCGCAAAGAAAAACGAAAATGTGTTTTTGGAAATATCCTAAAGAAGACATATGGCTGTTTTCAATACCTTTGTACTATTTTTAGTAGAGCTCTACTCAAAATTCCAGAATTTTTGAAATTTCTCCCCGAAAAACGATTTTTCCCCTCCCTCCTTTAAGAATCAAGAATTCCAAAATCGTGTATAACGTTTTATTTATACTCAAGTCTAGTCTCCTCATGTGCAATTTCTTCACCGTGAAATAATTTGGGGCCAATTTATGCTTCCTGCCCCCAAGGAGGAAACGGAGGTAATATCGATGGTGTCGGATACATATAAACAATCCAAGCACCAAAATTCGTGACCGCAGCTCCCATAGACTTTTCAGGACAAATTTAGCGCTTAAAGAGGTGTCTAGATTTTTCCTCCTCGTAACTCCTCCCCCCCCACCCTTTCCAAAAAAAAAAAAAAAAAAAAAGAACGCAAATTACAAAAAACTGAAATTGTGTTTTTGGAAATATTCTAAGGAAGTCGCACAGCTTTTTTTCAACATCTTTGTTCCATTTTTGGTAGAGTTTACTCAAAATTCCGGAATTTGCGAAATTTCCTGCCAAAAATCAATTTTCCCCCTCCCACCCCTTAAAAATAAAATATTTCTAAATCGCAGATAATATTTATTTGTATTCATGTCTAGTCTTCCCATGTGCAATTTCTTTACTGTGAAGTAATTTGGAGCCAGTTATGTTTACAAACGTGTTTATGACTTATGCTCCCCAGGGGGGAAGGGGGGAACGGAGGAGAATTTAAAAATAGTTGATAGATATAATTTTAAGTTGGGTAAAGGTCTAAATTCTTGCCAAGCACCATTGAATTCCGGCCAGCCGTTCTCACGTGATACCCGGACAAAAGTAGCTTTATAGACATACAGGTACGACAACACACACACAGAGAGAAAAAAAATTTCTGAAGTCATTTTTGGCTTTCATGGGGTGTGAAACGCGAAGATATCGCAAATTTTTTTGATTCTGATAAACTTACAGACGAAAGTCTGATTTTATTAATATAGATTTAAATAATAATAATAAATAAATAAAAAAGTACTACACATTATTAGGAGTAGGAGGACTGTTAGTTTTAATCTGGATAAAAATGTCATCGCCAGTTTTTCTAGACCAGTTTTGTGTAACACCAAAATAAATTAGAAATATCAGTCCTATCGTTACAAATTTGGTACTAAGTGAAAGGGGCGATTTTTCTGAATCCAGGGATGCAAACAGTTTTTCGATACGACAATTGGATTTTTTTAAATTAACTAAAGTATGTAATTTAGGTAGAAACACTTCATTTTAATTCATTTCAGTCATTTTAAAAAGTACGTGGCCCAGTTTTACGGTCAAAAATTGAGATAAAAAATAAATAAAAATTAAAAAATAGAAATTTTACAGATTGAAATTAATAGTCCCCCGTACTAATTTAAATTCTGTTTTTGACAGAAATTTTACTTTTTTTTTTCATTTTTTAAGGTGTTTTAACTTATCAATTAAAAATAATATAGGTTTATATATGAACTATTCTAAACTTTCTGACGCTCCATTGATGATTCTTACGCATTTTGGCGGGGCAGATTATGGCACAGTCTGGCCGGAGCTCTGGCCCAAGTCCTCTAAATTTAGGGGGAACCACTTCTTAAAGTTGCAAATAATAAAATTTTCGCATGTTATGTCTAGTAAAAAAAAAAAAAAAAAAGATAAAAACTTTTTTTCAATATTACATTAATAAACTTAACTATTGCTAAAATTTATCACCTATCTCTTAGACTAAAATGACATTTATATTGTTTGATCAATTTGTTTTTCTATTATCTTGAACAAAAAATTATTGATTTTGTTATATATATTGATAAAAACTAAGATAATAGAATGTATAACAGAAGGAGAAATAAAAAAATAAAAAAAAAAATTACGTAAAATAAACTGTTTCGAATAAATAATTATTACTTTTTTTTTTTTTTTTTTTTTTCCCCCAGAAGGGTTTTATTTTGGCAAGCTCTGTAGAGAAGAGGAAGCCTCCAAATGGCGTTTGCGGCCCGGGGCTTCAAAAAGCACTGCATTTTAGTTCAAAAGTTATGAATAAAGTTATAATTGACTTTAAGATTGAATTTCGTTGCCTTTTCAATAACTTAAATGTTTTTTTCAAAAGTGCTTTTTAGCTACTATCCCTAAGATTTCGTGAAAACTTCTACCCCAAATTGCTACAAAATTTTGCACACACACTTATATAAATGATATTTACGAAATGAATCAATATTTACGGAAGCTAATTTTATTTACTTGAAAATTTTTTTACAAAAATGTTTGAATATCTTTGAAGTAAAGAAAAAAAAAAAAAAAAAAAAAAAAAAAAAAGAAAGAAAAAGAAAAAGAAAAGAAAAAATCTATGTTTTACGCATTTTTGAAAATACTAAATTTTGAAATGTTTTGAAATTCTTAATTCAATTTATAGATATCTTTTATATAAATGTGTGTGCAAAGTTTAAAGCAAAATATGAAGAAGTTTTCCAAAATCTTTGGATAGCGTGCACTTTTGAGAATTATTAGAGATAAAATTTGGAAATGCAATGAAGTTTAGTTTTAACACCAGTTACAATTTTGTTCGTAACATTTGAACTAAAGTACGTAAAAGTATAAATGAATCATTGATATATTCAAAATAGTTCATATACTATTTTTTTTTTTTTTTTTTTTTTTCAAAAAATCGATCTTTTTGAAGGTTAAAAATCCTTACACAGTCAAAAATTTGCACACTGGATTACAGCCAATGACCAGCAAAAAGTGCTCCTGTCACTGGTCGTAAATATAAAGTTACACCCGTAAAGTTATTGTGATTTTTTTTTTTTTCCCCAAAGAGAAGGGAATTGATCTTTAATAAAAGGTTAACGTTCTGAATTTTACTGCAATTTGTTACAAATGCAGGTACTGGTCATTTTTCTCAAAGAAGAGAGCTACACTAAGCGACAAAAAAAAAAAAAAAAAAAAAAAAAAAAAAAAGCCGCACTGCAGAAAAAATGACTTATTCCTTTTTTATTCGTAATAACTTTAAAATTAATGTTTGAAACAAATGAAACTCTCTTATTTGCGTAATGCCAAAGGGATGAAATGATACCTATGTACATTTTCGATTTAATAATTTGCATTATTGCACACTACGAAGTAATTTTTAAAAATGTGCATAAAACTTTCTTTTTGAACATAATGCAATAACCACACACTTTGTATTCTGTTATGATTTATTAAATGAAATAAACAAGTTATATTTTAATATATGAAATGAAACTATTTTTTTGTTAGATCTAAGCAATATTTTATTAAAAATATGTATTCTGCATTGGGTTAATTCCACCTTTATATGGAATTACTGCTTTAATGCGCAATGGCATAGTATTATACAGTGTTTTAATATAAATCTCAGAAATTTTAACGTGCAAAATATCACAAATAATTTTTTCCAGTTCAGGCAGAGTTATAGGCTGCAAATTTCGAATCCTCTCCCCTCTCCCCCGCTTTTTTATTGACGAAACATTTTCGAGAGGATCGCGATTAGGACTATTCTCATGTCTGGTAACGAAAAAATTTTACTCTATCTTTTGTGGGATTTAACTTAAAGGGAAAAAGATATGATTACTTACAGAATTATAGGTTCTCATTGGAATGGATAGGAAATTTTGACAATTTGAAGTAATAAACTGACCACAGACGCCGCGTAGTAAGGTGCATTTTCAGCGTAAAATGCTGTTTACGGAAATGTCCAAGATACCTCCAAAATAGTCGGTCAGGCAACACTTTTATGAAGATTGTGTTTTATTTCGAGTTAATTGATCCCTTGAGCATAATAATTTGTCCGGCTGTTTGAAAAGTTATGCACCTCCGTACCATAGTGTACGGAGATTGTGTCACTGTTTTAAAAGTGTGATTTTCATTAAGTCGGTCATATTTTCGTTGTCAGTTCCGCTTCTTTTCTTTAGCTCGAAATAAGTTAAACTTGACTCATCAAAGAGAAACAGTTCAGCCCAATAATTAACTAATCATTTTTTATTTTTTTAGCCATCTGAGGTCATGATTTCCTATTTTTCTTCACTAAGAATGGAATTTTTTCAAATTTTCTGTCATTTAAACCTGCTTTGTTTAATAGTTGCTGTACTGTAGTTAAATAAATTATGCTGCTAAACACTTTTTCTGAATCTCTTTTATGTTCTAAATGTAATACAAATCGATTTTATAAGAAATGGCTTTTTAACTTACGGTCATCTCGCTTGGATGAGCAACATGGCCACCATAAACCAAATTTCCTGTTTAAACGACCAGAAAACGTTATAACTTGCTAAAAACCGTTTTACCAATATTTCGTAAGCATTTAATTATTTTACCATCTCACGTATTAAAATATTTTTTGATTTTCATTCAAAAATTAATACTTTTTGTGGCATCGTTAACTGCCTTATTCTTATCATTTTTGAAATAATTTCTAAAATTACAATTTTCCTGACTATTGTATTTTGTTTTTAACACTGGACTGAGTACTAATGTGTATGTGGTGGACAACATAATAAAATCTGTTCGAAAATTTGCTTTTTAAACGATAAATTTGGCGGTTGTAGAAAGCGAAAAGGAAAATATCCAAGTGCGGCTTTTTTTTGTCGCTTAGTGTATAATAAGAAGAGGCAGTATAATTTAAAGTTCAAATTTCTGAATTTTACTAAAATTTCTTAGCGTGCAGATAGCGTAATTTGATGAGAAAAGGATATGAAGTTAAAAAATCGAAGCAACCTCTAGATATTTTAATAATGAAACTAAAATATGTTTATTCTATTAACATTTACAAAAATGAATGAAATACTTCAGAGCAAAACATATCTTGATGAGATTTTTAACTCTAATTAAATTCGCGGATTTAATAAATTATTATATATAATAAAAAATTATTTATGTGTGACTTGTCTATTTTCATCTTTCTCGTCAATTTTTCCATTCATTAAAATATCATGACTATCAGATATAGCATTCTTTTTTAACTGTGGAGTCTTCATGGAAAAGAACATTTTCTTTTTTGGAACTAGGCAGCACAATACGTCGGATACAACGATGGCTCTAACCTGAGAGAGAGAGAGAAAATCAATATAAGAACAATGATAAATAAGTATATATATAAGACTTAGAATTTCAAACAGAAATGTAATATGAACAACTACCGAAGAAAGTTTAAATTTTTTTTTAAATCAAGATTTCAGTTCTGATAAGCAATATAATGTTTGCATTCGTTCAAGATAAAATAAACTCTTTTGTATGCATTTTTAGTATAGAAAATAATGATTTTTTTTTTTTTTTTTTTTTTTTTAAATATCCAATAAAAACAAAATGAGAATCAGGATATAATTACAAGAATTTGGAGCAACCAAGGTATACGCGCTCCAAGATAATCCAAGAAAACATGTTCCTTGGATAATTCTGAAACAGCGGTACCCCTCGCGATGACGAGGATCCCTCTTTATCTTTGGAGATGGGTCTCAGACACACAAGATATGCAGTGGCAGCAGCAGATTTTTTCTCCCCAATATACAGAAATAATTTTTATACATAATCTATATTATTTCCTATTAAGAAATTTTTTTTAATGTATTCTAAATTTTCTAGCCTGGTGTTTAACATTTCAAAAGATTTTTGAACTTCTGGTTTATTGCATCTGAAAAATGTAACTTGGTTTCGTAGGTTTAGTTCCGTTCAAAGTTGGTGAAATGTGCTTATACACTGAGTAAAAAAATATATATAACGCCTTTCTCTAGAATGAATAAGTAGCCATTTTCTAAATCTCTTAACTAGAAATATAGATTTCCGAGCTATGCGCAAAAGGCACGCCAATAAACTAAATAGACGACATTATCGAGAATTTCTAGTCTACATATTTCTAGATGGTGAAACAATATTCTGAATATTCCGAATATTCTGAATATTTTGTATTGCGAGAAATTCTCGCTTGATTTTCCAGAATTAGGTAATAATCCAAAATTATATTTCCTGAAAACCGCCTCTTGCAGTCTTATTTATTTGCAGAGATTTTTAAATAACTTTGCCCTCCATAATATAGGCAAACGCTCTAGAATTCTAATAGGGGTTTCTAGAACTCGCTTTCCAAGGGGACTAGAATTTATAAGGATAACATGGAACTATTTTTTCTAGAGCCACAATTTAGATTCTAGATGTCAGTTACAGAATTTTTTCTCAGTGTATGCAGTCGGCTCTTAAACCGTAACGGGCCCGAATTATTTACTTGTTCAGAAACTAGTGTGCTATATATAAGGTATTTAATAGGAAGTATTCTACATAATAAATCTAAAAACTGCGTAGCAAACATAGGTTTTATGGCATTCTAGAAATATTCATTGAAATGTACACGAAAGCAGATAGACAAATTGAAATTAATAAATACTGTTAAGTTTTAATCGAAAGTTTTGAAAAATTCCTTCAAAAAAAAAAAAAAAAAAAAAAAAAAAAAAAGAAAGATGAACTACATTAACAAGTGAAATTATATTTGCTGAATTATTACATTAATAATAATAATAATATTAAAAAAAAAAAAAAAAATTGCAATTTTTCTAATAATTTTCAAAAGTTTGTATTTGGGATCTTCTCCTTCTTCTTATTATTTTTATAATTATAATCAACTGAAGCTGCACATCAGACAGATTCGTCATTTATTGCTCTTCATGTAATCCTATGAGGGGTTTTGCCGCTTCTTATTGTAAGGATACCTCATTCAAAAATGAAGATTTCTGAATATTATTTTTTGAACATGTCGCCTTTTAACTTACTCAGTAATTAATAATAATAATAATAATAAAATAAACATTTTATTAAGTAACTTTCTTGCTCTCATTTTCAATCTCAGAAAGAAAACATATTTTAATTTATTTTAAAAAGTGCCTACTAAGTTAATAGGCCACATGTTCAAAGAGTAATATTCGAAAATCTTCATTTTTAAATGAAATATCCGTTAATATTCAGCAACAAAAGTTCCATAGGATTACAAGTTAAAGGAGAAAGAGTAAAACTGACTGATGTGTAGCCTTAATAAGATATTATTATTATTATTATTTATTTATTTGTTTAGTTCTTTTTAAGTTACAATTATTTATTATGCAAATACTCGCCTCGTAGTCTGTGGATATCCTTAATGTAAAAATGCACACTCCTAACATGATACTTGCCACGGTGAAGGCAGCATAAAGAGTTTCTTTCTTTTTGTTGTAAGCCAGAATTCCGGATGTCCAAGCTGCAGTAAGAACTACCAGAATGATGGTTGAAGCCCACCTTGTTGCCAGAAGACTTCTAAAATAGATAGAATTAAATTAGTGTAAAGCTAGCTTTATGAAATATCTCGATCTTGAATTTAATTAAATATTACTTTTGAATAAAATCTGTAATTTTCAAATGGAAGAACGCAAGCTCGCGAACGCCTTCAACTAAACATTATTTTTCTGTAATTTTTTTTTTATTTTCAAACGAATTTAGCTATTTTTGGATAGTGAGCTTATAATCGCTATTTTTTGCCAATTTTTAATTTTTGTCAAAATTGGTTAAAAATCTGCTATTTTTAAGAAAAAACTTTCTGTTATAATAATAATACTAATAATAAACATGACTTAACTAACAGGAGTTGAGCTGGAAGATTGACTGCTCACAAATTTTAAAATATTAATTCAGAGCAGGGTTGCCAGGTGAATGCCACAATTTTATTTTTTAACATCACTTACTTTGTAAAGTATCACTCTATTAGTTTAAATACTTTATAATAGCATTTTTTTTTTTTAAATAAAGTGATTGTTTTATTATAAAAATGGTGGTGTATAACAATAAAACTGAAGCATTTACCTGAACCGTTATGCAAAGTGGCTCAATATATATAAGCAATTAAAAAAAAAAAAAAAAAAAAAATTACAAAATATCAAACGTATTTATATATCTTTGGACTGCGAACTCATAATCACAGTTTATAGCCATCTTATAAACTTTTCTTAAAATCAATTTAAAAAATCACCAGACTTTTTTTTTTTTTTTTTTTTTTTTTTTTAAACATGTGACTTATAATCTAACATGATTAGAAAGCTGGAAGATTCCCAGACCGCAAATTTTAAAATATAAATCACAGTGATCTGAAAAAAAAAAAAAAAAAAAAAAAAAAAAAAAGATACACACACACACACACACATTTTAGTTAATTAAAAAATATATATCAAGCAGATTTTTACCAACATACCTAAGAAACATCCCGATTAAATCAGGATTTAAATAAATAATACTAATGATAATATTAATAATAATAAACGTATTAAAATTGGTCTATTCATTTGGAAGCTGTAGTGCCTTAGACACAAGCAAAGGCTTCACATTTAAAACACACCTTTTCTTTGATCAGGATCAAAAATAAGACTGTCTGAAATCAAAGTTTATAAATTTTTTAATTACTAAACTGCACACGGGGGAAAAAAATCACATTTAATTCTCTGCTTAGATTACTGAATTGCTAAAATATGCATTTAGTAATCTATCTGAATATCAATTATGAATTCAACGAATAACTAGCGACAGACGTTAAAACCAGTAATATTATTTTAGAAAAATATTAGATGAATACCCTATGAAGGAAGAAATATGAGAAGTGCGGCTAAAAAAAGATTTCACGACAATAACTGTTAAAATGTCATAATTGCATTAAGTTTTTGAAACAAATTGTTCAAGTGGTAGTGGTGAACCATAGCCTCCGTAACTAGATGCCTGTCGCGTAGCTCGGAAACTAGGCAACAGTTGAAGTAGGGACCCTATATAGAGAGAGACTGGACATTGACCGAAAGTCGGCCATCTTAGTGCCAATTCGGAGCGATCCCCGTAGAACGTAATGCTTTTTTCTTCGCGATTGACGCTTTACTATACAACATAAATGAAAGAAAACTGTACTAAATTTGTGCAGAAAGTAATGCAGAATATAAATATGTAATTTTTATTGTCTTAGAAAAAAAGAATTTTAAGAAAAACGAATTTTGTTTTAACCTTCGACATGATTACTTTTTCAACTCCGATCGGAATTTTTGTTGAATATTTCTATATTAAGCAAAATACGTTGATTGTGAAAGTAATTCTACCTTAGTGAAAGTAATTCTACCTTATTTTTTCTGAGGACATACATTCTATATATAAAAAGTTTGAAAATTTTTAACAAATATATGGTAATCTTAGTTTTCGTCAAGTAATTCATGAGTAAATGTAAAGCTAGAAACTAGAACAGAAATTATTTTTTATTATTTTATAAAAATATTTACGTAATATTTTTACAAGCTAAAAATACATATTTTATTTATTTCAACTACGCATTATTAATAATAATGACTTAATTAAATATTAAAAATAAAAATTTAATTAATAATAATTTGTAAAAATATTAACTAATATCTTTAGAAATTAAAAAAATGTTTTTAATTATTTTATTTACATTTGCTTATTTCATTGATTTTTTAATTTTTAATTTTTTTAGTTTTTTTAAAAATATTATGTAAATAAAAATAATAACTTATTTAAATATTATTTATAAAATTTATTATGGCAATTATTATTTAAAAGAAATTTATATTTCATATGCTAGCAAATAATATAAACGTTATTTTCTGTTTTTTTAACAATTTATTTACGAAATCTGATACATTTTGCGTGCTAGCAAATAATCAAAAAATTGCAAGCTAAAAATACATATTTTATTTATTTCAATTACGCATTATTAATAATAATGACTTGATTAAGTATTAAAAATAAAAATTTATTTAATAATAATTTGTAAAAATATTAACTAATGTCTTTAGAAATTTAAAAAAAAAAAAAATGTTTTTA
Source organism: Salticus scenicus (assembly GCA_963930645.1). Lineage (NCBI taxonomy): Eukaryota > Metazoa > Arthropoda > Arachnida > Araneae > Salticidae > Salticus > Salticus scenicus. The sequence continues at coordinate 244,927,753 of OZ005654.1, read as the reverse complement.
TTTATTTTATTTACATTTGCTTATTTCATTGATTTTTATTTTATTTTTTTTATTTATTTTTATTTTTTTAAAATATTATGTAAATAAAAATAATAACTTATTTAAATATTATTTATGAAATTTATTATGGCAATTATTATTTAAAAGAAATTTATATTTCATAAGCTAACAAATAATATACACCTTATTTTCTTTATTTTTATCAATTTATTTTAAGAAATCTGATACATTTTGTGTACTAGCAAATAATTAAAAAATATCTTTTTATATAGTTATTTTAAATATGTATTTTAAAATATATCAGAAAAATACATTGAGATCTAACATATTAAATATATTGCAAAACAGTACTTAAAAACTAATAGCTAGAAAATAAATAATGTAATTAATCTCATATTTAGGAAATAAATACGTAAAACAGCGTACAATAAGAGAATTCAAAGTATTTAAAGCATGATATAAAATAAATAATTATGCATTTTTATCTTTTAAAAGTATTCCAAAATTAAAGCAATTTATCTTCCAACAAAGTAAAAATGTAATAAATAAGTTCTTTTTCGATTATGACGTAAAATAATCGAAATTTCTTCTCAGCGTGCACTAAAATGGAGAATTTCGTCAAAAAGCCGGCGCGCCAATGTCCAGTCTCTCTCTATATAGGGTCCCTAAGTTGAAGTAGCGACCCTTTACTGAGAGATACGACAAGGTGTTCATACTTTTTGATTGGTGGAAAGCTCCCTTTGACCGCCCGAGGCGATTTCGCGCATCGCTACCATAGACATAAGGCAGGGAGAAATTGTGACTTTCAAAAATGCTTATAATTCATATTAATTAAATGTAATTAAAAATTTTTGAAGCAAATTTTCATGTTCCTAAATGTTTTTCCTATTAATAGAAATAAAAATTTTCATTCATTTTCGTCAATTCTTTTCTAAATAAGTACTTTTCTTAAAACAGTTTCGTATTTGGCGATAACTTCAATAATTACACAGCCAACCTCTTTCGGAAAAAATCGCACTTTTAACGTGCGGCCTTCGGCTTTTTCTCCCTTCTTTTTAGAACAATTTTGAAAAAAAAAATTATGCAAGTTAACATTAACTAATATACACTTATTATTATTTTATTTATTTATCTATTTATTTTTGTTTTACCTGATCTTATTAAAAATTATTTTGATTAATATAACAAACATTTAGATATAAATACAATTAATAGAGTAAAGCATATTTTTGGACATTTTAGTGTTAAAAATACATAACTAATAAATAAAAAGGCCTTTTAATTATTTAGTTTTTTTTTTTTTTTTTAATTTCTTCAGGAGTATATAAATAAAGGCTAGTACATTCATTTAATGCATAAAGCTTAAACTCAATAGGTGTCTTATATTTTTCTTATATTTATTCAAAAATACGGAATATGAGGGGGAAAAGAATAAGGTTAAAAGTATTAAAATGCTTATTGTTCTCTTATTTATTAATTTAAAAACATAAAATTATTTTATTTGTTTATTATTTTATTTTATTTATTTATTTTTTATGGAGAAATCAAGGCATTAATAGAAGTAAATACCTCTATGGTGGCCAAGCGGAACTGCGGTCAAAGTTGGTAGATGGGAAGTGCCGGGTTCGATTAAAAAACGCGTTCATCGATCTAGCCGTTCGGAGTTTTCCGTAGTTCTCTCTAAAACTCGCGTAAATACGAACTAGATTCACTTAGAACCCCCCCCCCGCCCCCCCACGGAGGGCATTTCTCCTGTAGGCCTAGGCCCTTAGAGTAGTCAATCAGTCTTAAGCCATACAACCAATCAACCATTCTTTATGAGATCAACATATGTTAGAATTTTATGTTGTAAAATTATAAGTGCTAATTTCTTTATTTGTTTATTAATTAATTAATTAATTTATTTATTTTTTAGTGTCATATTTCTTTTTATCACATACGTTATTTTTCTCTCTCTCTCTCTCTTTTTTTTTTTTTTTATCATACTTTATTCAAAGGTACAAAATACGAAATATATATATATATATATATTTGTATTACATTTGAAGAAAAATAAACTTTTGACATGAACAATAAGGATGTATAAAACTTTTAAAGTTAATAAATATTTTTACAAATATTAATATTATCAATGATCATGCATTTAACTATAAAATATTGGTATGTTTTTAAGCATTAAACTAATTCAATTTTCCTAAACTGAATTATTTTAAGAAAAACATGTTGGTGTTAATGTGCCAATTGCCTACAAAAGAAAGGCCGAGGTATGGGTTGAATAACTTAAGTAAGGGGTGGTCTTTTTAAGGTGTTCTAGCCCATATTTACGCTTGTTTCGGAGAAAACTGCAGATAATTTCGAAAAGTTAGCCCGATGAGCGCTACCTGGTATCGAACCTGATATCTCCCGTCTACCAGCTTTGAGAGCAAAGTTAATTTTACAGTCTCAAAAACATTTGACCCCCTGAAAAACCTTTTATAAACCAACTAAAACAATTTTTAAACATTTAATGTGCTGAGAATGTATATATTTGTAAGTTATTGCAATAAATAAAATTAATCATAAAGCTAAACGGTCATCTCTCAAATGAATATATCAAATCAAGTTAACTGTTAAATCATCAAATTTTTACAAATTAATCTTAATATCGATGAACTTTCTTACCAGTAACTACAAGGACAAATTTGATAAAATAAATTATTTTTTAAATAAATAAAAATAATTTTATTATTATTATTTTTTTTTATTATCAGTTTGTATAAATATATATTTTTAGACTACAGTTGCATAGTATATTATTAAAAACTAAAGAGTATTAAAATTCAGAATTTTTGATATGCAGTATGATAAGATGGTGCAAATTATTTCTATGAATATAGAAATGTAATATAAATTTAAATAATAATTATAATAATAATAAAACGAATGTAACGTAAAGCATAATGTATCTAATTTGATTGCAAAGAAAAATTTTTTTGCTTTACTTTAGAGAATATCTTTAAAAACTTACACCGATAAATCACCAAAATGCGCGATCAGCGCCAAGCATTGTAAAAGGTTACTGTAGCAAGAGGGAATCTGGACAAGCGTTTGTCCACTGAGCATGCGTACTAAGTACCTGTCGTATCTCTGAGATTATCCAGGGTTTCTAAGTTGAAGCGGTAGACAGCGCCACCTGGTACAGATTGTGCTACTTTTTTATTCAACAGCCACCAAAAATATTTAAAAGTAGGATATGATATACATAAAATAGGCCGGCAATTTATAGTCACAATATTTTTTTTATTGCAAATTATTTGTTTATTATACGACAAAGGGTTATAATTATCTGTGAGTTCCATAAGCTTAATTGTTGCCAAAAAAAAAAAAAAAAAAAATTACGAGTTCATTTTCTTTCGACATAAAAATAAATACATTTAATCAAACGTGAACATCTTGAATAACTTTTATTTACTATAAAAATTTTAACATACTCAAAATCTTCTCATCACTTCGTTAAAGTATATTAATCTTTTCCAAAATCTTTTTCTGTTTAAAATGATACTTATATTTACTTTAAATGACCAATATTTCATAAGATATCTTATTTTAAAGTTTTAAAATGTTTATCAGATTTACTTATTTTTCTGGCTTAGCCATATTGTTTTCCTTTTTATAACTACAGCTGTGTTGCCATCTTTAAAATATTTAAAATGATGAGATCATTTTCTAATAAAATTATCCATATATTATAATTCACTCCTCCATAAAAATTGATTTTAAAATCGTCTGTTTCTTTTATAGTTTTATTTTAATAGAATTATAATAAAAATTCCATTACGTATTAGTCATTTTAGCGTTTTAATCCAAAATAGTTTTAGACATATTATATTTCACTCATCCATAAAAATTGATTTTTAAAATCGTCTGCTTCTTTTATACGTTTATTTTAACACTTTCACGACCGCTAACGTAGATTCACGTCATTTGGAAATCTGTAACTCCGCCAGCGGGCGTTTCTTTTGCAATTTGTATGTTGCTATATTTCTTAAGAATATTCCCTATTCCTATATTCACATTTACATTTGTATAATCAAAATACTGTGGATTTGGATATAAATACTTTCATTAGAAAGAGTATAATTATTACGTATATTCATACGTAATATAAATATGTATACAGAAAACCTTGTTCTGAAATAATGCAGCTTGAAAGAATAACGCCCAGTGGTGGAACATACTATCAAAAAGACAAAAACATGTGGTCGCGAAAGTGTTAGTAGAATTTTAATATAATATAATTTATATATTAGTCATTTTAGCATTTTTATCCTAAGTAGCATTAGAAATAATACATTTCACTTCTCCATTAAAATTTATAAGACCCTACAATAAAATTAATTTGTGCTTTATACCAACTCTACGAAAATTTTTATCAACCGCTTTCAAATTTTGGAACAGCTTTACTTACTATAAGGCACCCATTTCTTATTGCCGTCATTTTATTATACTATGTATATTTTTACTTTTTAAAAGGAGAAATCCAGGTCGCGCGTTGACCTAACCGTTCGGAGTTTTTCGAGGTTTTCTCCTAAACTCGCCTGAATACAAGCCCATGCTTGCCAACCATCTCATTATGAAGCGTAGTACTTTTAGTCACCGCCTTTTTTTGTACACCAGTCATTTTTTAGAGTAATTTCATTCTTATTTAATCGTTACACTATTTGGAGAGAATTGCTCTAAATATAAAGTGGTGTGGGAAAAGGGGCGTTAACAAGTCTACGCTTATTAATGAGATGGTTGGCAGTCCTGCAAGCTAGAGCCTCGTATAAAAATCTCTAAGGAGGGCATTCCGATTTCACTCAGGCTTTGTCACTAGTATAACACAATTAGCCTTCTTTCTTATACCTAACGTAAAATAGAGATTTTTCTTAAAAATTTAATAAGGAAACTATCAAAGATTGCACAAATCTTTTAATTTTAAATTATTCGGAATAATTTAAAATTGAAGGATTTGTGCAAGCTTTGATAGTTTCCTTATTACATTTTTGTGAAAAATATGCAAATAATGAGCTTCTGATAAATTAAATATTTAAGTATTGAAATTCGTAATATTCTTTTGTCTTACCAATTAGCTACCATGGAAACTGCTTTTATAAATACAATACTGTCTTAAATTTTTAAAAGTAGTTTAAAGACACTTTATTACATATTATATAAAAAAATAAAAGCAACATTGGCAAGCGTCAGTGGTATAACGGTTAGCATAGCTGCCTTCCAAGCAGTTGACCCGGGTTCGACTCCCGGCTGACGCATATGTTTTGTTCTTTATTTCTCTTTTACGGTCATTGTCATTATAATTGCATTTTTTTTTTTTTCTTTTGTTAAAATATTGGGTTCCGGAATTAGCAATAAATAAGAATCTTATTTTTAAAACTTCGAGGCAATTTTGACAGACGTAAAGTAATAAATTTTCCTTACAGAGGAAACCGTAAAGCATTATTTAATTTATATTCATACAAAACCCTAGAAATGCAAATGGGAAGTTTTTTTTAGTTTTATTCTTCATTTGTTTTCCCTTACATTTGTTGTACGATGTTTTTGAACGAGTATTTGAATAATAATTAAGACTAGTTAAAATCTTATTAACATGACAATTCAATTTAGTTTAATTTATCTTTAAAATTCTTCATGTTTACAAAAATAAATAATAATAATTTATGTATTCTAACAAGTTTTTTTAGCTTGTAATTAGTTGAAATATCAAATGTTTTCTTTCTTTCTCACTGTTGTTTTCAAAAGACAACAAAACATTTAACTACAAACTATTGTTTTTCATTTTTCTTTACTTCATGCTTTTTTTTGTTTGTTATATATATGTATTTTTTATTTATTATTATTTTTTTTTAATTTCCCCCTGCTTTTTATTATTATTATCATCATCATAAACGACTGAACCTGCTTTATTATTTTAGACTTATTTAAAATCAAAAATAATTTTCTTTCTGGAAGACATGACTGTTCTTTGTGTTTCCATTAATGGCAAAAATTCAAGAAAGAAGCATTGAAAAAAGAGAACCATTTAAAATTTAATCTTGTTTTTAATTCTATTTCAAAATTTTTATTTTACATAAAGAATGAATAATTCCTATTTTAAGATTTTTCAAAGTTCATAGTTTCATTTTCTGGTGGAGCCATCTATTGACTACTTTATAAAAAAATTCTCAATTCATAGCCTCCGGGGATCTTCATAATTAAACTGTGATAAATTTAATGATTATATATAGGAGGGTTAGAATGAAATTAAAATTATACATTCCATATAAATTAGAATATTGCATAATTGAAAATAAAACAAACAGAAATTTTATTAAATACAAAAATATAATTTTGAATTTAGAAAATGTTCACTTGAAAATTAAATAATTTGAATGCAAATTTATAAATGCTTTACTAAATTTTTAATAGTCTAAATATCTACAAAATTTATACTATAAATCTATATAAATAAAGCAAAGAGTTTGTCGACGGAACACATCCGGGTGGACCACTCCTATTTTTGATTGGTCTAGATTTAACTACTTTGGTGATGAAAGTCGGCCATTTTTTTTTTTTTTTTTTTTTTTTTTTTTTTTTTTGGGGGGGGGGGGGGTAAAAGATGTTATACTTTCTTCATTGAGCTCTAAATACTGTTCATTTTTTGTGAGGACACTATGTACATCAAGTTATTAGATTTAAAGATATTACGTTGCAAAGTTTTCTTTCAATTAATTAAAATATGAAAATAAATAATAGCTATAATTTAATTGTTGCCAAAAAAAAAAAAAAAAAAAAAAAAAAATACGAGTTCATTTTCTTTCGACATAAAAATACATACATTTAATTAAACGTGAACATTAAAAAATTGTAAAAAAATAAATTATGCATCTCACAAAAATTTACGTCATTATCCTTTAAAAAGTTTCTACACGTTGATAAAGTGCTAATGTAGTTCTGTAGCTATAAGATTCAACAGAAAATTTAAAAACATAGTACATAAAAAGTGTTTTTTTTTTTTAATCTTATGATTATTTTTAATTTTTTGTCATTTCGGCGATGAGTTGATATGTTTATCGCAAAACACAAATGCGTAAATAAACATTTTGGCGAGAAACGTTCGAGCTACTTCAGTGCCAAATTTAAAATTCCGCCAAGAGGTCCAAGCTGTTTCAATGTTTTTGCACAATTTTTCTCAATTTTATTTTAAATATTTTTGTAATGCGAGTGGGAAAAAAAGGGAAAAGCATTTTATTTTATTTTATTTTTATTTTTTAATTGGTCTAATTATACAAAATATCTCCATGTAAAATATTATACGTTTTCCGTTCTGTTTATTTATTTATATAAATGATTAATGCAGTTTTTCCTATGTTATTGAGATCTCTATAAATTAAATTAAATTAAATTATCCAGCACCAAAACGTTGCGGTGAAGAAGTCTCTGCCAGGCAGCGAGGGTCCGAAGCGAAGTTTTAAAGCAGTTTCAGTGTATTTTCTTTTTAGTTTTAATTTGTAGAACGGTATAAAAAATATTGATTCTTTTTTTAATTCATTTAAATATAGTGACCAGCGAAGCGGGCAAAACCTGCTGGAAATAAATATTCTACTGGAATTTCTAAGTGTTTTATCTTTCTATATATAGTTTGCAAGAGAGATGACGATTCCAGTTCAATTCCATCTATATAGCAAGTTGCGACCTAATTTCCATACTTTAGTTAATTTTAAAAAATCTAATTATCCGATTGATAAGCTGTTTAGTCCGACGGATTCAGAAAAAAAGCCCCTTTCATTTGGTACCTTATTTGTAACGAAGTTTTGATTAGATTTTTTAAAATTAATTAAAATATGAAAACAATAACCTGGCAATAACTTCAAATTTGGACATTTAAATTTATAATTGTTGCCAAAAAAAAGACCAGTCATTTTTTTTTTTTTTTTTTTTTAGCATAAAATTAAATATGCTTTCACGCGACAAATAAAAAAATTATAAAATAATAGCAAACCTGTGCGAAACTTTCGCACTTTATTTCTTTTCTTATTTACCTTTAAAATTTGAAACTCATAAACCTTAAGCCAAATTTCCCACCAAATTTTAATTCCTCAGAAGCCAAGTTCTTATCAGAAACAAATTATTATTGTGATATAAAATGCTAATGATAAACAAACCAATATCATTCACGAAAGACTTACGAATAAAATTCATGTTTAACGGCCTAATTGTCATACTTCGTGAGGCAGGACAGATTTAGTATAAGACCCTCATGGTGATTTTTTAATTTTTGTCACCATGTTTCCGATACATATTTATTAATTAATTAATTTATTTTTGCATAATTTTGTGTTAAAAAACTTAGTACCTACTTTGATTATACATTTTATTATTGCTTTTTTAATCAATTTATGACAAAAGTTCATATGGGGATTATACCATTACAATATTGCTAGATTTAAAATGACGCTTGCAAAGATTGTAAAAATGCAACCTTTAAAAATACAATTTTTCTATAAAATGATCTCATCGTAAAAATGTCGTCATTTTTTATTAGATCACTGAACGGAGTCCGCGTGCGTAAATATTGCTTATGTATTATTTTTTATGCTCGCGTATTTTATTAAGTCACTATCGTATCGTTTCTAAAAAAAAAAATCAATCGTAACTGGACCACGTTAGAGAAATATCATATAGATTAAATTTGCTCATGCCTATGAAAATATGAAAATAGAGTAAAAAAACAACCATAACCTTTTTTAATATACTTCAATTTCAGTTTTTTTCTTTTTTGTTTTGTTTAAACGTTTTTTGGCACGGATGAATCGCGCTTGGCATGAAAGCTAATTCATTAATAATCCTGGGTAATATTTTAAAATTTTGATTCTGAAATAGATCGGACATTTTTCTCCAAGAACTCTCCTTTTCTGAAAGCCACTTTAAGCCAAGTTAGCGCATCAAAAATATAAATAAATTATAAAATACTGAAAAACAGAAAAGAAAGAAAGAGAAAAAAAAAAAAAAAAAAAAAAAAAAAGAAAGAAAGATAAAAAATAATCATATAAATTATGTATTTTTGTCTAAAATGGCGATAAAAATTCAAAAGTCGACAAGGGGAGCTATATTAAAGCTGTACTATGATCAGATTTACATATTTAATTATTTATTTTTCTATAATCCAACTACTATTAACTAACTCAACTACTATTATAACCACAAAAAATTAATTGTCTCATGTAGTAGCCGATCATAGCATATTGTAATATTATATTTGGCGTGAAATTGTTGTCTTTTTATAGTTGATCGAATAAATCAAATAAATGTAGAAAATAACGTGAAAATATTATGTACACTACGTATCGTGTTGTTCATATGTAACTGGGGTTTAAATATAAAATTGCTACTTAATTTTTTTTTCGATACTGTCCGTTTCGAAACTGTCATCTGATAAGCACCCAAATGGAAGCCCGTAAGCTATTGTCACAGGCACCCGAGAGTCTGCGAATGAGTGGGTTGCTGCCTAAGGCAGCGGGGACAGGAAGCGAGCTTTTGAGCAATTTCATGATTTTTTTAAAATTTTAATTTTGTTTATAAAGCGATTTAAAAGAGTTTCCTTTAAATATAGTGACCAGCGAAGCAGGCAAAGCCTTCGTTGATTCACTACGTTCATTGATTTCACATTACGTCATTTTTGACGCGGTTATATACTAGTTAATAAAATCGACATAAATAAAGCCCACCAGTGGCCGAGATTGCCTGCTCTCGAAACTGGTAGCTTCGTACCTGGTCTGGTTCTTTCCCAGATTGCGCTCGCTGACATAGGCATTCGGAGTTTTTGCGGTGGTTTTCTCCGAAACTCACGGAAACACGCGCTAGGACGCCTTAAAAAGTCTCCCCATGGAGAAGAATCCACCTAGGCCTAGGACCCATGTGCAACCAATCGGACTTAATCTCTACTCCTACACGAACACTACAACACACTGACATATAAAATAGAACATTTTATAGCGATTAAATAATTTTTTTTGCCTATATATACATGTGGAAGTCTCTTTGTTTGTTCGTTATAGAAATTCACACCCATGGATTCGAAAGAAGTTTGGCACACATCTTCCTTAGCACAGGGAAAGAGTTACAAAGCTATTAAAAATTTGCTCTCTCTCCCTTCGAAGACATGAAAAAGAGGAAACAGTGTGTGCTGTGCAATTTGGAAAACGCTTGAGCAAGAAACTTGATCTGGAGTATAAAAATTATACTTTCAACGTCCATATTCATTATTAAAAAGTTGCTCATATTTCTTAAAGGGGGTAAATTAGGGAGGGAAAAAGGGACTTAAATCATGCAATTTGGAAACCACTTGAGTTAAAAACTTGATAGTTGGTATGAAAATTCTTAAATGAAATTCATATTCACTATGTTATAAAAAAATTTCTTAATCGTCTTAAAGGGGAAAGAGGTGAGATGGAGGGTAAAAAAAAGACGTATGCTGTACAATTTGATTAAACTGAAATTTTCATATAAAAACTTCAACATGATAATATGCAATTTATCATTGTTGTTATATAGTGGCTATCACAATTGTTATACTTCTTTTCTTTTTTCATTTGAATCTGGGAAATACCTCGTATTTTAGTTAGTTTGTTATAAATTAATTAAATTTAATTTGATACTCAGAAATATTTTGACTTCAAATGATTAATATTTTTATTAGTAAATTCATAAAGTAAAATTTTAACTTTAGATAACTATATTTAAATCAGTGCTATTCTGTAACTAATCATTCTATTCACTGATTGCAGTAGCCTGGTCGGTAGAGCGCCGTTATGTTCGTAATTGGAAGATTGTGAGTTCGATACTCGAGCCGGCCGAAGACCGACCAGCACATTAATGGTGCACCTAAAATCTGTCGTGACCGCAATGTCTTCCATATTCCAATCAAAATTACACATCTAAAAGTCACCAAAGCGGGAGAGCCATCTTCGCAATGAAGGATCAGAACTGTAATGGCATCCCAGACCGTCGCCAATTGCTCATAATGTAGAATTAGTGTGGCGTAAAATATATCAATACAAAAAACCCTTAACGGGTTAAAAGTTTGTGACGCAGCACTGTACTTTATGTCTATAAGAATTAGAAATACGGGTCTTAAAAATAATGATATCAAATTTTCAGTGACGCTTTGATATTAATTAAATTATACATAGATTTTCTTATTTGAATTTGCTTTTTCCTTTTATTTATATTTACAGTGTAAACGTTATTTTCAACATAAAATAATATATAGCATTTACTCATTGATACCTTTCCATTCACACATCTTATACTATAAAAGCATGTGTTTTAAAAGAAATTATATGAAATTCCAGTAACGCAGTGGCGTTACATTAAGTGATTTGTTTTTAAATTTCTCTGCAATTATTTTGTTTTGCATATTAAAGTATATGTGCACATTGAAATATTGCTTTTAATTTTCAAATACACTGTCAAATATATCACTTTCATTAAGCTTATATTATGTACTGAAATATATTTATTTCAATGAATTATTCTATCTTTTGCGTCACGCCATCCAAAACTGAAAAAAATTTCACAGTTTTTTTCTTTGCATCACGATATCTATTTGCATGCATTTTCAATATATTTGGATGAAATGACACAAAGTAAACATTTCCATATATTTTACTTACAGTTTTGGATGGCGTGACGCAAAAGATAGAATAATTCATTGAAATAAATATATTTCAGTACATAATATAAGCTTAATGAAAGTGATATATTTGACAGTGTATTTGAAAATTAAAAGCAATATTTCAATGTGCACATATACTTTAATATGCAAAACAAAATAATTGCAGAGAAATTTAAAAACAAATCACTTAATGTAACGCCACTGCGTTACTGGAATTTCATATAATTTCTTTTAAAACACATGCTTTTATAGTATAAGAGATGTGAATGGAAAGGTATCAATGAGTAAATGCTATATATTATTTTATGTTGAAAATAACGTTTACACTGTAAATATAAATAAAAGGAAAAAGCACATTCAAATAAGAAAATCTATGTATAATTTAATTAATATCAAAGCGTCACTGAAAATTTGATATCATTATTTTTAAGACCCGTATTTCTAATTCTTATAGCCATAAAGTACAGTGCTGCGTCACAAACTTTTAACCCGTTAAGGGTTTTTTGTATTGATATCATTACTTTTTAGGGGTTAATGATCAAAACGCAAAATTAAAGGAGCATGGTAATGAGTTATAACACTGTATTAAAAGTGTTGTTTTATAGGTCATACTCGAACAAAATAACAAACTAAATAAAATTTCAAAATTTTATAAAAAGTGATAAAAAAGATGGACACATGCAACATTACAAAGGCATAATATAGTACATTTTAAAAATGACAAAAATTTCTTATTTATATTTATTTCTTATTATAATTTTTTAGGTATAGATTTGATTTAAAAGAGAAAAATAAATAATAATAGAAAAATCTTTAAAAAGTGAAAATTTTATACTGGTAAATATTTAACTAGTATAGTTTGTTATGAATTTAATTAAAAAAAAATCTTAATCTATTCAAAATTGTATTATAGATTAACATTTTGTAATTTATATATTATATATATACTAGAAACTTAATGAGCAAATTAATTATTTTTAAATTCTGTTTTAAGAATTTTTTCAATCCGTAGTTTAAGTGATTTATCACCTAATTTTGAAAAAATTACAAATATTTGCATATGATTATCATATTATTTGTCATTTTTATGAAAATAAAGGAAAAATTTTTTGTTGTTGCAATCACCTTTTAAAATAGAACCAATTTTGAAAGTTAACAACGTATCAGCATGAAAACAATGTAAATACAAAGAATATTTTTGATAAACAAATGTCATATAAAATACAAGTACCTAAATAAATAGCTCATTTAATATATATATTAAAAAAAGAAAAATATTTTTTTTTTTTTTTTTTGTGTTTATTTTTGACGCTTCCCGATAGATGGAGCCAAAACGATTATTTGATATTCAGTATTTCAGATGGAAGAGAAGAAATTCGTCCGCGAAACTGCCGCATCACGGTATTTTCGGAGTAAAAAATAGTTCGATTTTTAAACTGAGTTATAAAAAAAAACAAGAGTTTTCCTAGGGAAAAGGGAGATGTCAGGCACATCAGATAAAAGCGATTAATATCATATATAAATTAAACTAAATTCGCTCGAGCCATATTCGAGAAAAATTTGTTCCTTACATACGCCGCCCATTTACAACTTAAACGAGCCAATTCATATCTCGAAATATATTGCACGCAGAAATGTAGCGATTTCAGGGTAGGATCAGACAGAAGGTGAAAGTCTATTTTGAAAATATCAGAACATAACCTCCCATATTTCCTGAGATATTAAGTGTCGGCTTTCAGCGGTTACTTTGATCTTAAAATTCCTGTATATATAAGTGTCGCAGTTTTCGTTCGTTTTTCCGTTTCCGCTGAGTGTCGTGGCGTTCGTTTGTTTTTGCGCTTGCGTCACTAGAAAAACTGCCGTTTTTCATGATATATACTCGTACCTACCTACCTATTACTTACTCTCAGCAGGCTGTACGACGATGCACTGTTAACGGTCGATCAACGAGCGTTCAAACTTACAGCATGGAGTCGATTTTGGACAGTTTGACTCGAAATTGCGGTGCTACGTAGTAGCCGAGAGAATCTGTTTTTGTAGAAAAGTGGCATACATCGTTCGATTTCTGTTGGTCGTCAGTGTAAAATATCTGTACTCATTTTGCATTGCTGTTCGTCTGTGATCTTGCATTTGCAGTCTCGAAAAAACCATTTCAGATGGCTGAAGTTACACTTTGTGATTATATTCACGGATTTCACGATTGCGTCCTATATTTAGCCTCCTTCTAAGCAACCGCAAATTATTCTTGAGACTTTTCATTCGGGTAAATGATTTCGTTGAGACATTACTCTCATTGATACAAAGCAGTCAAAGCCGATCATTTTTATTTACCTTCTCCGCTGTGTACTCTGATAACTCGTTTTAATTTGCTGACTCTCTAACGTCACTTCCGGTGTCATAGACAAGCTTTGCATATTTCTATTTTTTCCGTCGTTTGAAAATTTGCATTTTTAACTTTAAGTCTTCATTTTAATAATAAAAATTCCAGCTATACTGTTTTTTTGTAGAAAACATACATATTTTAATTTTTTTGAACAATGTATAATACATTATTCTCATACGTAAAAGCCGGTGTCCTATAGAAAATGGACAGTTCTATATCCTACAGTTCGGTTCACATTAATATTTGTTTTACAGTGCCACACAAAAATATTCAAATACATTATGGCTTTGTTGACAAAGTACAGTGTTGTGAGTATCATTATTCCATAAAATAATACGTATTAACAGTAAAATGTATTTATTTTAAGGTGTCCTAACGGAGGTAAAATACATTGAAGGTTAAACGGTGTAACAGATAAGTATAATTGAAAAATATTTTATAATCTACACGAGCTGCAAGATTTTTACTTTCCGAACATACACATGTATGGAAAGCATTGTAATCATGGCAAAAATTCAGTTTTGAGATTTTGGTGTATCTTTACATTTAGAGGTCCCTCGAGTTAATTTTTATTATTTTTATGGTGACGTACACATGTATGTATGTACGTAAGTATGCATGTACGTATGTGAGTGAACACGATAGCGTCTAAACGCTTTGTTCGAATGAGCTGAAAGTTGGTATATTATCGGTCACCATAGCGCTAACTGTATAGATTTTGATCTAGCACATATGAAGTGCAATAATATCACTTTTTTTTTTTATTGTCTCTTTTAGATAGTGAATAGACTTTCTTTTTTTTTTAAAATGAATTAGTTATTTTACAAAACAGAAAAGAAAAATGCTGCTGCACTTACTTCGCCCTTTTGTATTCGCTTTCGGGCACTGTTATCGGAATGCTTGTTGTGAAGAAGATGATGAAGAGCAAAATGACTTGAAGACAGATGCATGTGCCAATCGGTATAATCGTGGGCCATACTAGGGGTTTCTGCAAATCAATCCAACAACTATGAATGAAAAAGAAGGATTTTAATTTGTATGGTCAATGAATAACATTTAAATTCATAAGATATGTAATAAGTAACTAACACATCAAAATAATTAAATAAATATATAAAGTAAAAAAAAAAAAAAAAAAATTACAAAAAATAAAATAAATAATAAATTATAACATTTTGACGCATAAGATTCAACCATTTATAAGAAAATACATTTTAAACTAGTTAGTTGTAGGGCGACTAAGGCGCCCGTTGAAAAATGATCATTTTATTTTATTTATTTCTCACTTCAAATAATTCCTTTGCTAGCAAGTCCGCGCGAAATTTTCACACTTTATTTATTTATTCGTTACCTTTAAAATCTAAAATTATTATTATTATTTTATAGACGCCATTTTTTAGATCATCAATTTTTTTTTTTTTTTTCATGTGAAAGCATATTTCATTTTATGCTGAAAAAAAAAAAAAAAAAAAAAAAAAAAAAAAAAATGGCAACAATTAAAAATTTAAATGTCTATTTTAAAGATATGTCTATTTTCACATTTTAATTAATTTTAAAAAATCTAATCAAAAATTCGTTACAAATAAGGTACCAAATGAAAGGGACGATTTTTCTGAATCCGTCGGATTAAACAGCTTATCGATTGAACAATTAAATTTTTAAAAGTTAACTAAAGTACGAAAATTAGGTGGCAAATTGCGTTCACACACAGACAGAGTCCATGGAAATCTCTTAGCCTTTTTAAACGTGGCAGAGACAGTGATGAGCGTAACTATATATGCTGATATAACAAGAAATTACGAGAGTTAATAAATAGATAAATATTCAATGCAACAGCCGAAGGTCATTTGACTCGGATTTATATTGACCTTATTCTATTTCTTTTTCCTCATCTCTTCTACATCTTCTCCATTCCCCTTTCTTTAATGCTTTCCGATTTTCTTCTAGCTATGAATAAATATGTATCGATATAATATTATTTTGAAATATACAGAGTGAACTGCACCTAATCTGCCAAATGAAAAAGGGTGATGAAGAGCTCATGGAAAACATAAAATATTACAATGTCCTATCATAGCCTCCTAAACTAGATGCCTGTCGCGTAGCTCGGAAACTTGGCAACAGTTCAAGCGGTAGATAGCGCCACCTGGTACAGACTGCGCGACTTTTTTACTCAACAGCCACCGAAAAGTTTTAAAAGTGGAATTTGATATACATAAAAGGTGAATAAAATCGAAGTGTTGATTATATATATAATGTATCACTTCTTAAAATTATTGGTGACAGTTGAATAAAAAAGTCGCGCAATCTGTACCAGGTGGCGCTGTCTACCGCTTGAACTGTTGCCAAGTTTAAGAGCCACGCGACAGGCATCTAGTTTCGGATGCTATGGTCCTATCATTCTTAGAGAAATGCTAATTACAAAAAAAAAAAAAAAAAAAAAAAAGGGTGATTTCACTTGATTTTCCGAATGTTAAATAATTAACGGTTTTGAAAATAAAGTAAGAGATGTCATTAAATAAACGAAAGAGAAAAATTATAATAAGGTATAAAAGTATTTTTCTCTATGTGGTATGTTCTTTAAATTAACACTATTGCCCTTCAAATATTTTAAGCATAGATCATAATGATAAAGAAAATTTCGTGGTGTCCCTGTAAAAATCTACAAATGCTAGACTCACTAAAAGACGGTCACCTATAACAATTATATAAATTTTTATCTCAATCGAACGAGGCGTTCAAACGCTATTGCACTTTAAATAATCTGAGCCCATAAGCCACAATGATAAAGAATTTTTTTTTTTTTGTGTGTGTCACTTTAAAACGACAAGTGCTATATTCTACAAAATCGATACAGCTGGTTTGAAGGTAATCTATAACATGCATATAAATTTTTAGCTCAATAGGATATAGCGTTTAGACGCTTTCGAACTTTAACGAATTTTAGCCCAAAGAGCATAATGATAAGGAATTTTTCGTTAGGACCCTGTAAAAAAACTATACGTACTAGATTCACCAAAATCAGTGTAGTTCGGGCCTATAACATGTGTATAAATTTTCAGCTCAATCGAATAAGACATTTAGACGCTATTGCACTTTAAAAAATTTTGGCCCATAGACCATAATGATAGAGAATTTTTCTTTGTATACCTGTAAAAAAAACTGTAAGTGCTAGATTCACCAAGATCAATAGGGTTCGTGCTATGGTGACCTGTAACATATGTGCCAACTTTTAGCTCATTCGAGCAAAGCATTTAGGCGCTATCGTATTCATTCATATACATACACACATACATACACACATACGTCATCGAAAAAATAGTAAATATGAATTCAGGGGACCTCAAAACGTGTAGAAATACCAAAATCTCAATTTCGGATTTTTGACATGATTACAATATTTCCTCACTATAGTGTTCGGAAAGCAAAAACGGCTGAATTACTCCTAAACTATTCCTCCAATATGGTTTATTATACACCCGTTTGAAACAGTGGCGGCTCGTGCACCATAAATAGGTGAAGAGGCACACTGTATTTTACACCGTATTCATTTATATAATATAAAATTACATTTAAGTAAGTATTTGTAGTGTAGTTAATTTTAGTTAAGACCATGCTTAATAAAAATTATGCATTAAAAATACTTAAATGTTATTTTGAGCTCTTCACCTACTTTCGGTTCACGAGCCGCCGCTGGTTTGAAAGCTAGTAGAATGAGAAAGTTTTTGGTAAGTTTGACCGATTATATATAGAGTGATGACAATCAAACTTTGGACATTGACAATGTTTCAGCACCTGTAACTTACTGTTAATTTCAGGTAGCCTGATGTAAAGGGCGTCACTTTAAAAGTTTTTTTTTTTTTTTTTTTTTTTTTAAATATGGGAGATCCGTGTAATATGGACCCCCTAAGCAAGAATGCTCATAAAACTAAAATTATTAAAATAAAAAGATTTAATTTGTTGGCTGCTCATTACAATTGTATAGTTGCATGGTTCAAGCTTGGTAAAGCACTCTGGGAACTATTAATAACTGCAGGAAATAATTATTTTATTTATGTGGTCCATATTACATATACGTTCGTGTAATATGAACCAAGTGGTCCATAGTGGTCTTTCCCGAACAGTTGAGACACTTGGAATTGTGAAATGAACTGTCCAGCATGTTCCCTTACACACTTGTCCATCTCTTGGGAATAGTAGAAATGGACGAAAAAAATAATAGTTAATGGACGAAAAAAAAGGGGGAGGTCTAAAGGCTATTTCCAATGGGTAGTATGCGAAGGAAGTGATAGCTTGATTATCCTCTGCTTCTCTGGCCTATTCTATACCCTTAAGGTTTTGAGTGTGCGACATATGTACGCCGAGCATTAACAAAACCTCTCTGTTTTTATCATGGACCACTGGTACATATTACACAACAGAGCATGATTCATATTACACGCATAAACAGAGTAACGTTGTTTCCAATCGCATATCGCTATGCATGTTGACGCCCATGAAACACATGTCTAAATTGCTCAGAAAATAAGTGCATTTGCTACTATTAACGCGATAATTATATTAAAATTACCTAACAGCAAAAAGTAATACTTTCATTTTAACATATTTGTTACATCAATGATCATATAAACCGAAAACTCAATTTCATAACAGTCCAAATACAGGTACGCATGTACAAGTCACTTCCTGCTTTGCATAACAATGATATTCACTAAAGGCAATGAGATGGTTTCACCATCTAGTTGTAAGGTTGAGACTATGGTAGGTGACCACAGTTTTTCAAATTGAGCTGGATCCAGCGACGCAATAGATGGGAGAGTTGGATGCTTCGACGCCAGCAGTCGGCGAAATTTTAGGTTGGAATTGTTTTGCGTCAACATAGAGCTGCGACAGAGGAAGTATGTTGCGGAGTGTAGGCGAATGCGAAGCGGCTTTAAAGTTTTGTTGAAGTGAAGAGATGGAAAGTCTATTGAATGAAGTATAAATAAGAAGGTAGTTTCGTAGAGTGTGTGGTGTAGATGTGTTAGTTCGGATGCTCGATTAAATTATAGTTGGTGGCGTATTGATGAAGTTGTATTATTATTCGAAGGGTGTAGTCATTCGCTAGTGGAGCTTGGTGGTTTGATATCTATAGTGAAGTTACATAGATAGAAAAGTTGAGTGTAAATCCGTCGGCCGTGGAAATCCAGTCGGTGAGATTGTGTCACATTCGTTTAGTGGTAAAGAGAGCAGCCTTCATTCCTCTTCTCTTACCTACTCTGGGTGAGAGCAACGATATATATAAAGTAGAGTGATAAATGGTAACCCTTGAGAAGGTCCAAGATGAGTCATGTGACATGCTCTCCTTGCAGCTGCATATTCGGTGGTTCCCTTGGTAATAACTCATTTTCAGTAAATTTCTATGGCAACGGTTTGGAGATTGTTCTTCGCAAAAATCATAACCGCCAATGTTTTTGTTTACTTACGTAGTTTAATATTCTTTTGTTCTAAATCATTTTGATTTTGATTTTACTTCTTTTTTATTTCGTGTAGTTGAACTTTAACCGACAAAATGCTTAAAAATAGTTGAAAAATTATTATTTGTTATTAAATTTAGCTCTTTAAAAGTTTAAATTTTCTTTTATAAACACTTTTAAACTTTCCTTGGAAGTGATGAAAAAAAAAAAGGTATTTTATTATTTATTGAAATGTGAAATATGTGTAAAATTATTTTAAAAACAATTTATTTCGGTCATAGGACTGTCATATGTTACCTAATAATAATGATAATTTGTCGAACTGATATTTTAAATGCCAAAATAGCGATAAAGGGCCAAACACAGCAACCTATTGGAGCATGTCACGTGATTCATCTTGAACCATAGAAAGCTAATCCTTCATCCATTGAATCAGCACTCTAATTTATATATCTCGTTGGGTGAGAGCTTCTTTATATTTATCTAAGTTATTTCTTATACTTATTTTCCAAAGTTAAATAAGTTTATTCTGATTGAGTTTTAATGGCCAGGGTAGCCTCCCATTTATTCAGTTGAATAAAAGATAATTTAGTTTTACTTCATTGTCTCGTGTTCAACTTTATCTATTTA
Organism: Salticus scenicus; assembly: GCA_963930645.1. NCBI lineage: Eukaryota > Metazoa > Arthropoda > Arachnida > Araneae > Salticidae > Salticus > Salticus scenicus. The sequence goes on along the minus strand of OZ005654.1, from coordinate 244,907,592 downwards.
GTTATCTAATAGATTATTTAATACTAGCAAGCTTTGCCCGCTTCGCTGATCACTAAATTTAAAGGAAATTTTTCTACATAGCTTTATAAACATAAAATAAAATACTGAAATTGCTCAAAAGCTCGCTTCACGTCCCTGTTGCCTTCGGCAGCGATCTGGTCTTCCGCTTTTACTGCAACAGCCCATTTATGCAAGAAAGAGGGAAAACAGAAAGAAACCCTTTGCAACAACATTACGGAAAAGGTTTTGCATTTTAGGTTGATTTCTTTAGAAATCGACCTATTGCAATCACTTCGTTTATCTATCTATCTATCTATTTATCTATCTATCTATAATGAAAATTTTGTCATCACGATAACTCCCGAAATAACACTCGAAATAGAACCAAATTTGGACAGTGAACTGATCTTGTAAATATCTTGGATAAGTTTGTTAAACAAGTTGCTCCGACTTTTTGTTTTCAAGTGGCAGCCACTTAAAAATTTCAAACCGACATTGTAAAAAGCATATTTAAAGCAAGATTTGCTTGAATTTTGTTGTAAATACAGGCCACATAAGTGTCTCAATGAAGTTTATTAATGAAGTTTATCCATCATTTTAATAAAGTGGCAGATATTTTAAGTTAAGCCGGACCACTTGAAATCAGGCTACCACTTGAAAATTTAAAATGACTATAACTTCCGAAATAATACTCCAAATCGAACCAAATTTAGACAGTGTCTTAACTTATCTTATAAATATCTCAGATGAGTTTATTATCCAAGTTGCTCCGCCATTTTCTTTTCAAGTGGAGACCACTTGAAAATTTCAAATTCAAATTGCAAAAAGCGTATTCCGAATTTTTTTTTAAATTTTGATGGTAGGTACATACTTTATACAAGTGTCTCAAAGAACTTTATTAATGAACTTTATCCGCCATTTTTAATAAAGTGGCAGATATCTTAAGTTAAGCGGGACCACTTGAAATCAGGCTAACACTTGAAAATTTAAAACCATGATAACTTCCGAAATAATACTCCAGATCGAACCAAATTTGAACAGTGTCTTAACTTATCTTATAAATATCTTAGATGAGTTTGTTAACCAAGTTGCTCCGCCATTTTGATTTTAAGTGGAGACCACTTGAAAATTTAAATTATAAAAAGCGTATTCCGAATTTGTTTGAATTTTGATGTAAATACAGACCACATAAGGATCTCAATGAAGTTTATTAATGAACTATATCCGCCATTTTTAATAAAGTGGCAGACATCTTAAGTTAAGCGGTGCCACTTGAAATCAGGCTACCACTTGAAGAAAATTTAAAATCATAATAACTTCTGAAATAATACTCCAAATCGAATCAAATTTGGACAGTATCTTAACTTATCTTATAAATATCTTAGATGAGTTTTTTAACCAAGTTGCTTCACCATTTTGATTTCAAGTCGAGACCACTTGAAAATTTGAAATTCACATTGTAAAAAGCGTATTCCGAATTTGTTTGAATTTTGATGTATACATAGACCATATAAGGGTCTCAACCAAGCTGATTAATGAACTTTAACCGCCATTTTTTGGAAAGTACCGGATATCTTAGAATAAGCGAGCCACTTGAAATCAGGCTCCTACTTGAAAATTTAAAATCACGATAACTTCTGAAATAATACTCCAAAACGAACCAAATTTGGACAGTGATATTATCATATAATTGTCTTGAACATGTTCACTTGGAAACTTGTCCTGACATCTTGTTTCTAAGTTGCAGTCTCTTGAAATCACACTGCCACTTGAAAATATGGCATCACGATAACTTTTAAAATACTAAACTAATTCAAATAAAAGTTGGATAGTGAAGTTATGGTTCAAATATCTAAGATAAGTTCACTTGGTTACTTGATCCACAATTTTATTTCTAAGTGGCGGCCACTTCAAAATTTGTCATTATGGTAACTTTAGTAATACTGAACCAATTCGCATCAAATTTGGATAGTGGATTTATTATTCAAATATCTCAGATAAGTTCGCTGGGCATCTCACTCCGCTTTTTTTTACCAAGTGGTGCCACATGAAAATTTCTTATGACGATAATTTTTGAAATACTGATTTAATTTAAACTAGAACTGGACAATGAACTTATCATACAAATATATTGGATGATTTCGCTGGGCAAGTTGTTTCGCCATTTTGTTTCCAAGTCGCAGCTACTTAGATTGCCACTTGAAAATTTGCCATAATAATAACTTTTGAAACACGGCACTGATTTGAACCACAGTTGGACAGTGAACCTATGCTTCAAATATCTTGGATGTTTTTGCTGGGCAACTTGTTCCACTGTATTGTTTCCAAGTGGCGGCCACTTGAAAAGCTGTTATCACGGTAACTTTTGAAATACTTAATCAATTGAAATCAAAGTTGAAAAATGGATTTATCATTCAAATAACAAAAATCTAGAAATTTCACGTAACTCGTGAACCAATCACGTTATTGCGTCTATCTTTGGTATATCGATAACAAGTATTTTCCCGCCAAAACTCGCCAAAAAAGTCGCCATGGGGGAAAAGTCGCCAAATTTGGCGCCAAATTCATTACCTGCCTTATTGGATATTTTTAATGCGTTTTTAAGGGAAAATTAGGCTATTTTAATGCTAAAACAAACAAGAAATGCAGAAAACTAACATTTTAACAACTTACTAAGTCTCTTTTAAAAGAATTTCTACAAACAAAAAAAAAAAAAAAAATTCAAATTTGCAACGATATCTTTGATGAGCAACTGTCTTACTGCCATTTTGATCCAAGTGGCAGCCACTTAGTTTTTCAACACGATGACTTTTGAGATTTTGAATTTATTCGAACTATATGTGTACAGTAGACTTATCTCACAAATGCATTTAATATATTTGTCAACTTAACCCATCATTTTGTTTCCAAGCGCCGGCCACTTGAAAATTTTAAATTAACACAAAAAGGTATTTATGAACCGATTTGCTTAAAACTCCATATGTGAATAGCCTACATCAATATTTCTACCAAGTCCATTAATAATTTAAAGCCGCCATTTTGAAACAAAATGACAGCTACTTGATAAGAAAAAAGAAATCAACCTACCCTTCCGAATAAGCCGGAAAGACTTGTTTTAATGTTCAGTTCAATTTCTTAAACAGTTATGCACTACACAATCCAGAATAAATATTCTATAATTAAATATATATATAGTATATGCATATATTTGAAAACTTACTTGGATTTTTCAAGGGATTCTCTCATCCATATTAAAAATGTTAAGCCAGATATCATTAAAGGACATACTAAAAATAAAATTAATTGCTTAAATACAATCATTAAAACTTCTAATACAATTTAATAAATATTTTAGCATTCAATATTGAAAATACTTTTATTCATAATTGTGCAGTAAAACACTCTGACTAGGAAAGAAGGGTAATAACAACCGTGAAAAATACAAATATTGGCTTTTTTTCAAGAAACTTTCCTGTTCTATAGTAAGAAAAGACTAAAAAATATCATAGCTTGAAATACTGAAACTCATTTTGCCAACATTAATTTTAATTTTAAAAATTTACATGATTATAGAAATTTTGTGCAGCAACATTTAAAAATTGAATAAATAAATATTCCTTAAGCATATTTTGAGATTAATTTGCACCTTAAAATATTTCTATTCAAATTTTAGAAATAGACTGAGCTGCAGTTTTTGCATATATTAATTTCCCTATCTTACTATAAGTATTTCATTTCCCATTTCCCATACCGTATGCATCCGAGTTTTGCTTGACTCGAAGTCCGCTTCGTCGAGGTGAGGACAAATAGCACATGACAGGATTACAATATGAAGAATCGGAAAAAATACACAGGGCCAATAGGGGAATCGAACCCACTTTCCTACACTCGAAGGAATATAGGTATGCGGAACAATGGTATTCGTTAAATATTCCAATCTCTTCCTTTTTTTTTTTTTTTTTGCATATTTTTAGACGTCTTGAGGTATGAGGGAAACTGTATTACAAACCTGAATCTTTTGTCCGTCTTTACGTTAGTCAGGTAGGTATGTATGTAAGGAAGTAAGGGGTGACACGAGATACATTGTATGGCACTAAGGCAGCGTCGTCTCGGAATATCCATCGGGGATACGTTTTTGGTTGGTTGGTTTATTGAGTAGGTTTTACGTTGCAATAGTGCTGCGTTATGGGCAATGAACCCTATCAGTTATCTGAGTTTGAGACTAATTTTTCCGTTGTTTTCCACCTCGGCTGATTTTTCATTTTCCATTTCCCTATGAATTTTCCCTAATAAATAAAAATATTTCCCTATAGAATACAAATGTAAACATAATGATGTTATAGTTTTTCCGACAGTGGTCACATGTAAAGGATTTCATGACGTCATACCGATAAAGTCCATTGGCGATGGTCTGGGACTCACCCTTAAGGGTACTTTGGAGATATGCTACCCCCCAATTTTGATCATCTACGGAGGGCATGGCTCCCCCACTTCAGCGACCCTCAGGGGATGTATTATTTGAACAAGGAGAGGGACGCCGCTCACCACTCTTGGAGCGATTTTGAGCGCTTCAATGGCGATCTCTCCATTTATTGAATAAATAAATAAATAAATAAATAAATAAATAAAAATAAATTACAAAAACGTCAGGACTTAGTCCCAAACCGACAAAGGGCGTTGATAGAATACACATTGGAGAATTCATTTACAGAGCATTTAGTACTGGAGAACACTTTAACTCAAACGCCGGAAATAAAATCCATAGACCTTATATATATAGACTACGCCACCAATAGGACTTCCCATTATAGTGAATGTCTCCAACATGAGGGTGTAATCTGAAACCTTCCTTTGCGGTCAGCGATGTATGTCACGTGACAGAGAGTTGAGGGCGATTTTTCCATAAGAAAGCACTTATTTTTGTAAGAATTCAAACAAAAAATTCTCTCCTTCAGAATGGTTTCTCACAAAAGAATTTTTTTTAATCTATGACATTTTAGCTTTCCAACAATGCGTAAATCTAAAGGCTTAAATAAAAAGTATGTGTACAATACAGAAATTAAAAAACTCAAAACTACTTTCTTTCATATGGAAAAATCACATAATATTCATTCTCGTCTCTCTCTCCTGGTCTGCATTACGTGATAATTTCGCTGGGGAAGCTACTTCATGACGCAGACAGATAATGAGAGGGGATGCGTGGTCTATTATATAAAGTCTACGATAAATTCCATAAGGGGGTGTATTATTTGGGATGGGGGCATGGGGGACATTGTGGCAACTACGGATTTTACGTACACCAGCCACCATTAATGTACACCGCGGTTTTCGACCGGCTCGAGTATTGAACTGACAGTCTTCCAGTTACGAGCGCAGAAGAGGCTATCGCGGCTTTTAAAGTAAAAATATAACAACATAAATTAACTTACACCATCCAAATGAAACGTATGCGGATTTTAAATAGGATTTTCTCTGGAAAAAAGGCACTAGAACTTGACTTATACATAAAACTTCTAAAAAAGAAAAGAAGAAAGCCCCAACAAAGCATATTTGAAGGAAGAAAGAGATTGTGATGCACATGTTCTGAAAATAAAATAGATAAAAAAAATCAAACATATATAAAATAAATAAATAAATAAATCAGATAAAGATTAATCCAAAGTAAATAAGAAATATACGAGAATTATATTGAAATACTTTCCTTTTGCAATATTATTAAGAAGAGTAAATTATTGCGAGAAGGAAAAAGTAAGTACTAAAATGTTTCTAATAATAGCAATTTACTAAAGTAATCAAATAATTACGAATAAAGTAATTAACAGAGAAAACTGAATAATATAACAATGTGAGAAAACTAATTTTTTTTTTAAAACCAAAATTAACGAAAAACGTGAAGAAATAGGCAAGATTGATTGTTAATTTATAATGGTTAGAACACGAGGAAAACTTTTAGTTGTATGATGGTATTTCGGTAATTGATTAATCTATATTATTACAAAAATGAAAGGTAATATATTTAACCCATTAGGCGCCAAAGCTCCCGCTGCGGGAACAATTTTTTAAAAATTTTTCTCTGCAAGAAATTAAAAGAAATATATTTTTTCTTTTTTACATTGCATATTAAAACGCATATGCTTCGTTGGAATTTTTTTTTTTTTTTTTTTTTTTTTTTTTTTAAAGTTTGTAATGTAACTTCTATTTTTTTTTTTTTTTTTTTTCAATTATTCAAGAAAAGATGTTTGTTTTTCTGCAAAATATCAGCAAAGGGAAAAAAAAATCAGCAAAAATAACTCATTCGAGTACAGGGGTTTAAAAAAAACGGATATGAAATGAAACAATTCTTTTCTCAAATTATAACAAACAGGGATCAAGAAAACTAATTTAAAAGGGTTTTGTAGTTTTTCAACTTCTGTTCTGTTCTACCCCAATTAGGTGTCAAATCTCACATTTTGGATAGGGTAGGTGCTCCAGTGATTGGCATGTTCCAGTAATTGACATATATCCCGAAATAATTAATAAATAAGAAAAATAATAAAATCATATATTTTACATATAAGAATTTTAACATTTTATGTCAAACACTGGAGCATAGGGTGCTAACAACTGTTAAAATGAATATCTAGCAGTGTCAAACACTGGAACATAGGGGGCTAATTACTGATAAAATGAAAAACTGGCAGTGTCAATTACTGGAACATTGAGTGGGTGTCAAATAAAAATTCATAAGAAGAATAATTGTTATCAAATGTATATATTTTAACATATATGTGGTTCTGAATGTCTTTCATGCCATTATGTACTAACTTAAGATTTCTAAAAATATTTTCTGATGACTAGAACATTAAAAACATCAGAGATTGCTCTAAAAGTGTCAATCACTGGTGCACTTACCCTATCTTTTAACAAAAAAAAATATTTTTAATTATTTAAACTACATATGATTAGAAATGTACTTTGAAACCCAAAATATACGAAAATTCATAAATTTTCAGTGGGATTCATACAAAGGCGTTTAATGGGTTAATTAACTAATTTAAAGCAGATAATAATTAAACAAGAATACCATTATATTTAAAAAGATAATTTTTTTTGTAAAATAGTTTTATAATAACTTTAAATGCAATTACAAAAATTTTAAATATACTATCGTAAATATTAAGAAATCAAGGTAGTCTCTTTCTGAGAAACAAAGGCCATCTCATGAGAAAAAATAAAGTAGGAGAAATATTACTAAATTGGCTCAATATATGTATAAATGTAACATTCTATATAAATTTTTTGTTATATTTCATATATAAATTATTGTTTGTTTTGCTTAAACATTTTGAGATTTATATATTCTGTGAACTACAAAAATATTTAGAACTTGTTTGTTATAGTAAAGAATGGTATAATAATAATAATAATAATAATAATAATAACGCAACTCTGTAAAATTTCAAATCTAGGAAATAATTTTCTTATCTTTAAAACTTTTAAAATAAGAATCAATTAATATCAAATTAACAAAATCTTGTAAATTTTCAAATTTAGGAAATATTTCTCTTATACGTAAAAACCTTAAAATAAGAATCGACCAATCATAAACTAACAAAGTTTAACATAATGTTGTAAAATTTTTAAATTTAAGAAATATTTATCTTATTTTTATAAACCACAAAAATAAGAACTATTCAAAGTTAACATCGAAAGCATAAGATTTTTGAGTTTTTAAGAAACTTTTTGAAATGCATTTGGAAAATTTGTAGGCGGTGAATAATGTGTTTAATAGCAGATCCTATGTGATTTTTATTATATCAACTGTGAAATAATCATTAAATTTTGATGATATAGCAATTCATTTTTTAAATTTACTTTGATATTTATATTTTTTTTACTGTAGATATATTTTTACTTCCATTACCCGACTACCGTAGGTAATGGAAGTACTGTATTCAGTCCAAAAATTCGATGTCTAGTTTTCGCCTGATTTACACGTTTTAAGGTCTCCTGAGTCCAAAAAAGTAGTTTTTGGCAATTGGTCAATGTGTGTGTGTATATGTATGTATGTGGAGAATCTTCTGACTATCATATCTCCGAAACTAATAAAAATAAAACTACGAAACTCCAGAATTGAGACAGGTCTGGTGTACAGATGAATTTTCCAAGTTTTGGTGAAAATTGGAAAACCGGAAGTGGGACATCGGAAACCGGAAGTGGGAGTCTGTATCTCAAAAACGGCTCTAACGATTTTCTTCAAAGTTGAAATATAAACACTCTAATAGATATCCTTTCGAATGATATAGTTGGTTAGTTTAGGAAAATTGATAGGCATCCTGTATAAAATCTCAATTTCAGGTCTTGCAAGTGCGTTCCTTTAAAAACGGCTGCACGCATTTTTTTTCAAACTCGCCATATTAACTCCTTTTTAAATATCCTTTGTTTGTAATTATTGTTTTCCGGTCAATAATTCAGTATGCCAAGTTTTGGTAAAAGCCGGTATCTCAAGAAGGCTTTAACGATTTTCTTGAAAATCCGTACAAAAAATCATTTTAGATATCCTGTTGCAAATTGAATTGTCTTTGCATCCTCTCACGCGGCGCTACTAGTCGCCATTTTTCGACGCGCCGATATATTACTGTCTAGTTAAAAATGTGATCTGAAGGGAGTCGGTCGTGCTTGACCGTTTAAAATATATAGCGTTTAAGAAATGTTTATTTATGTTTTTATTGTGAATCCGTGTTCTATATGTTTTGTGAAGTGAATAAATAAAATGGAAAGGAACATCACTTGTATTATTTATGGAAATGGATTATTACAATGTGTGAGTTTATGGAACAAATGAAAGATTTATGAACATTTTGGTGACCCTAGGATGTGATTATATGCATTTTATTTGGACGACATGCATTTTTTTGGATAATTATGGAGTAAAATGAATCCGCTGAGCATGCATCGGATGTGGGAGGTAGGCTCTTTCCCTTATTATTTCATTATTTTGGTTTGAATTTGGTGGTTAAAAGTTATGGTTTCGTTTTAACAGAAAAGTGTAGTTTTTGTTCTGAAATGGTTGCAGTCTGTGAGGACATCGAATTCATTTGGTTTATATATAATATTATTTATAATTTATAAATTTTGCTGATATATGAAATAAATGGTTTCAAAATTTGAATAATTAAAAAATAGTTTGGGTTTTTGAATATAAATGGTTTCATTCAACATTTAAATAATTGAAAAATTACTTTCGTTTCATAAAATGTTGTTTAAATGGTGTTTCTTTTTGTTTCTTTGAAAACGAAATTGTTTTTTTTTAATGGAATATTATTTAATTATTTATTTAGTTTTGGTTTCATTAAATGCTATTTTAAATTGATTTACTTCTGTTTTAACGATATATATTTTTTTTTTTTGTTCTTAAATGATATTTAAAGATGATGTTTACATTTTTTGATATATAGACAATACATGTTTATTTTTATTTAATAAATATATGGATAGGAGTTATTATTAAGCAATTAGAAGGTTTCATAATTTTTATTTTTGTTCTCTTGTTATGATATTGGGTTTAAAATGGATCTAGAAAGATTGAAGGAAAAAAGAAGCGGTTTAAGAACCTCATTTACGAAATATTTGGGGAAAATAGAAACAATCCTGAACTCCGAAATTACGGAGGAGTACACGAAATTAATGAAAATTGAGGAGCTTCTTAGATTAAAGGCTCAACTCCTGGACAAACAGGCAGAACTCGTAAACATCGATTATGAAATACAAACAAAAATTAAAGTCAAAGATATATCTGAAGATGTAGCAGGCTGCGAGGAATACAGGGAAAAAGGGATCGATGTAAAAACAAAATTAGAAAGGCTAGTGGATAATTTAAATGACAGGCCGTTGCCTGGTGTTATTCAGATCGCTAGATCAAGTGATCAAACAGGGATTGGTTCAGAGAACCTAACAGTTAGAACTGAAACCAGAAGTACAGTTAAACTTCCGAAATTACAAGTTGTAAATTTTCTTGGTGACTGTAGTTCATGATTGGACTTCTGGAACTCTTTCGAGGTAGCGATACATAATAATAATTCTTTAAGCAAAATTGAGAAATTTTCGTATTTGAAATCTTTCTTAGGAGGTGTCGCCTTGAGCGCTGTATCTGGGTTTTCATTGACAGAATCGAATTACGATGCATCAATACAATTACTTAAGGAACGTTTTGGACGAAGTGACGTAATTATATCGTCCCACATGCATAAGTTACTATTAATAGAACCGGTGAAATCATGCGCGAATGTTACTGAATTAAGGAGAATGTACGACGCGATTGAAGTACAAATTCGTTCGTTACAATCATTAAATGTAGCAACAGGCACTTACAGTAATCTGTTATGCCCTGTAATATTACAAAAACTGCCGGAAGAATTAAATTTAAGTTATAATAGACAGCGTAATTCAGATGAATTGTTTGATATTTCTAAATTAGTTGATTTTATACGTAAAGAACTAGAAATACGAGAGGCATCGATAATTTTAGCGAATCCCAGAAATAATAGCGCAAATGAAAATAATTTTCGGAACAAAATGACAGGCCACAATAAACCTTACTTAAATTCTAAAAGGAGCGAATATCATCCCCCTAAATCATCAGCTTCCGTTTTAGCGACTCAGGCGGAAAGAAATTTATCTGGTTATCATAATAGGTATTCTTATGATAATAATAGGCCTAAATTTAATAACAAAAGAAATACGAGTTCATTTTCTCAAAATACAGGAGTTCAGGGCTGTTTGTTTTGTTCCTCGGCACATATGAATCATGATTGTTCTTTAAATGTTTATGATAAGAAAAAGGCTCTAATGGCCAAGGGATTATGTTTTATATGTTTTTCAAATCATTTGAGTAAATTTTGTCCTCGTAAAGATCATAAGTGCAAGTATTGCGCGTCTCCCTGGCATAACTCATTAATATGTAATACAGAAAGAAATGAATCCCGCTCAGTTGAGGATAAAAAACAAATACAGTCAGAAAGTTCTTTAAATTTGGTTTGTAATAAGAATAAAGAGCTTGAGGACACGCCGAGTGATTCGGTGTTGTTGCAGACTGTAACGGCAAGTGTATTTAATATTCGGGCCAAATGCCATTTATTGAGGTGTCTTATTGACAATGGAAGTTCTAGGACATTTGTATTGCGCGAAGTGTGCAATTTATTGGGATTAAAAACAATCGGAAGGGAAACCCTTTTAATTTATACTTTTGGAAATGAGAATACTGAAAGGAAAACTTATGATATTGTAGAAATAGTATTACATAATGTAAGAGAAACTAATAAGAAAATTAAATTAAGGGCTGTGGTTGTTGATTCAATTACATTTGGGGAAATTAAAATTCCTTCACAATGGGTGCGTAATGTCGCACTAGAAAAAGGCATTGAATTGGCAGATAAGGGTAATTTAAGTAAAATTCATGTACTTATTGGATCGGATTACATTGGGGAAATTCTTGGAGAAAGGAACGTGAGAATTTCTAAACGATTAATGGCAACAGATACCTTATTTGGATTTGTGATACAAGGAAAGGAAGGGGACCCTAAAGCACTTAAGAATTGTCAGAAAGTGCGCGTTAATCATTTACATGTTGTTAAGGAGGAATTGGACCATCAAAGGGTTAAAAATTTATGGGAATTAGAGGCAATTGGAATTAATCCGGACAAGGAACATTCTAAATCAGACGATGAAATTTTAGAGTTATTTAGGCAAACCACTACTTATAGAAATAAAAGATATGAAACGCGATTGTTGTGGAAAAATAATGTTAAGGAATTGGACAGTAATTATGAGATAGCAAGACGACGCTTGCCTCATTTGAACACTGTTTTTGATAGGAATCCGGACTTATATTTTAAATATAAGGAAATTATTGAGGAACATTTAAAGGAGGGCATCATAGAGGAAGTAGCGTCGTATTTAAATGAAAATACGGGTACAGGCTATTACATGCCGCATCATGCAGTAGTACGCGAACAAAAGAAAAGTTCTAAGGTTAGGATAGTTTTTGACGGTTCATGTAAGGGCAGGGATGAATTATCTCTTAACGATTGTTTAGAGAGCGGTCCTAATTTAAATCCAGATTTACTCAGGATAATTTTGAGGTTTAGGTTACACCCTGTAGCGTTTTGCGCAGACATTCAACGAGCTTTTCTAGAAGTAGGAATCGCGGATGAGGATAGGAATTTTTTGAAATTTTTATGGAATGATGGGGAGGGGCCCGATCTCCATTCCGATGCTGCTAAACGAATTAGGACATTACAATTCTGCAGAGTTCCCTTTGGGGTGAAATGTTCCCCTTTTCTATTATCGGCAACAATCAGGCTTCATTTGGAAAAATTTGAGAATGACTACCCGGAAGCAACAGAAATATTAAGATCTCTCTACGTGGATGATCTCATCTCTGGCACTGATGATGTGAACAAGGCATTACAATTGTCTAAAGAAATGATGTATATTTTAAATGAAGCTAGCATGAATCTCAGGGCTTGGATTTCCAATTCTTCTAAACTTAATCAGTTGTGGAAGACAGAAAATTTCGAATGTCGAGAAGATCCGGAGGAATCCAATGTTGAACTAAAAATATTAGGAATTATTTGGGACAATACGAATGACGAATTACTGATTGACACTTCACAATTTAACAAATTACCGGAGGACAGATTTATAACAAAGCGATATATTTTGGCTGTTTGCGGAATGTTATTTGATCCATTGGGGATCATGAATCCATTTTTGATTCGCATAAAAATTATATTACAATCAGTATGGGAAAATGGTAAACAGTGGGACGAACCTGTTCCACATGAAATTGAAATGTTGTTTTTAGAATGGCTAAATGAAGCTAAAAATTTGAAGTTCACTGGAATTCCTAGGCTGTATTTTAATGAATTCTGCTGGAACTCAGTAGAGGTACACATATTTTCCGATGCTAGCCCAAAATGTTATGGTTCAGTGGCTTATTTTCGATTTACGAATTCTGAAGAATGCAAAACAAGTTTTATAATTTCTAAGTCTCGACTAGCCCCTTTGAAGAAGATTACATTACCGAGACTTGAATTACTTGGCACTTTAGTCTCAGCAAGATTGGGATCATATCTCAAATCTGTTTTTCCTATGCTCGACCCCAGAAATATTTTTTATTGGACTGACTCTCAGATTTGCCTTCATTGGATAAAAAATTCAGCTAACGATTATAAGCAATTTGTGAAAAACCGAGTGATTGAAATCAAGGAAAAAACTGATCCTGAAAAATGGCACTTTTGCAAAGGCAAGGTCAATCCGGCGGATAAATTGACAAGAGGTGTAAAAGCAAATTCCTTAATGAATGACAAGGTATGGAGTCAAGGACCAGCTTGGTTGTCAGAATTAAGTATACCGTATGACTCTCTAGTGGAATTTTCCTGTGACATGGACAGCGTGGTTGAAGAAAGACATGGAACTACAACACTCCAGGCTAACGTAGAAGTTCCAATGCCATTATTAAATCTGGAGAATTACAGTAGTTTGAATAGAGTTTTGAGAACAACCGCCTATGTTTTTAGATTTCTAAATAACATCAAATCTAGGTCTGAAAAACGTTCAGGGGCGCTGACAGCAAATGAAATATCTGCAGCAGAAAATTATTGGCTTCTATTTGTGCAGCAAAGTGAATTTAACAAAGAATATACTACATTAAAGGCAAAAAATTCAGTTTCTCCTGATTCTAAGTTATATAATTTGAATCCCATTTTGACAACAGAAGGTCTAATAGTATTAAAAGGAAGAATTCAAGGTTCTAATTTTTCTGATGAATCTAAGCATCCAATTATTTTGCCGAACAAGGCTCGATTTACTAATCTTTTGATCATGAAGGAACACGAAAATTTAGGTCATTCTGGTATATCTGACACACTCACTCAATTAAGAGAACGTTTTTGGATCATTAAGGGCAGGCAAGCTGTGAAATCCTGCTTGAACAAATGTTTTCTATGGAGAAGGTTTAAGGCCAAACAAGGACAGCAAATAACAGCTCCGCTACCCATAGCAAGAACTAGTGAGGCTCAACCTTTTGAAGTCGTCGGAATCGATTTTGCTGGACCCTTATTCACAAAAGACAACAACAAATCTTACATTGCATTATTCACTTGTGCAGTCACTCGAGCAGTGCACTTGGAAATAGTCTCTAGTCTCAGTTCTGAACATTTTTTGCTTGCATTCAGACGTTTCATCTCCAGAACAGGTATGTGCAAGGTTGTGAATTCCGATAACGCTCTGACTTTTAAAAGTAGTGAAAAGGAACTAAAGAAACTTTATACGAACATTAAGAACTTTGAAATACAGAACTATTTTGGTAATAAGGGTATCAAATGGAATTATATAGTAGAAAGAGCCTCATGGTGGGGGGGTTATTGGGAGCGAATGGTTCGTATGACAAAGGTCATTTTGAGGAAAATTCTTGGTAGGGCATGGGTAACATTTGAAGAACTGCAAACTATACTTGCAGAAATTGAATCTATTATTAACTCTCGACCTTTAACTTATGTATACAATGACCCTGTAGAGCCATTCCATCTCACCCCAGCCCATTTCTTAATAGGAAAAAGGTCAACTGCATTGCCACCACAAAGTGGCCGTTTAGTGATAGCAAGTCAATCTAGTTCTCAAAAACTTTTAATTAAACGATACTTGTATCGTGAGAGACTTCTTAACCAATTCTGGAACAGATGGAAATTTGAATATATTTTGCAGTTGAGAAATGCTAACATTGTAAAACCTGTTAATCCAATTTCTAATTTTAATATAGGTGATATAGTCCTAATAGGTGATGACAAGGCCCCAAGACAAATTTGGAGGTTAGGAAAAATAATCGAGACACATGTAGGACGTGACAATAAGGTAAGATCTGTAACCTTAAAAACTTCATCAGGAATGTTAAAGAGACCCATTCAACTTCTTTGTAACTTGGAAGTCCAAGGGGACTTACCTTAATTAAACCAACTGTTCACCTGTAAGGTAATATTAATATTGTTTTCATTTTTCAATTGTATCCAGGTAACATTGATTTTTGTATTTGATATAATTTCTATTTTCAGTATTATGTGATTGTGAAATTTATTATTTATGTATTGCGATTTTTTTTATTGGTTGTAATTCTTGAATTGTATTTGATTTGGATTTGTCAAAATTTTGTATTGAACTTAACTTACCTTTCGGGGCGGGAGGATGTTGCAAATTGAATTGTCTTTGCATCCTCTCACGCGGCGCTACTAGTCGTCATTTTTCGACGCGCCGATATATATTACTGTCTAGTTAAAAATGTGATCTGAAGGGAGTCGGTCGTGCTTGACCGTTTAAAATATATAGCGCTTAAGAAATGTTTATTTATGTTTTTATTGTGAATCCGTGTTCTATATGTTTTGTGAAGTGAATAAATAAAATGGAAAGGAACATCACTTGTATTATTTATGGAAATGGATTATTACAATGTGTGAGTTTATGGAACAAATGAAAGATTTATGAACATATCCTTTCTCATGTATTACATGGTTATTACAGGAAAATTAACAGCCATCCTGCTTATGTAGGTCAGTTTTAGATTTCGTAAATTGGCGTTTCAAAAAATAACTACCATTTTTTTTTCTTTTTCTTTTTTTTTTTTTTTCTTCACACGTGTACTAAGTTTCTCTTACTGGAAAATTTTTAGGTGTCTACTTCGTTGGGTCAATTTTATGTCTTCTGATTACATTATTTTCAAAAAATGCATATAATGCATGATAATAGTGGGTAATAGAAGTCGTGTGGTTGTTTCACACCAGATTTTTATTTCAAATTTATGGTTTATACCGTAACTTATACCCTTTTGTACACTGTTTGTGTTATCCAGAATAAATTTATTTCTCTTACTCTGATTTTAATTAGTTTTAATAAGTTTTTCTTATTGTATTAAGTAAGCTATTTTTTATTAAATAAAAAATAAAATAAAATAAATAAATAAAATACTTTTCCACTACGCGTTCTTATGCACATTCGAAGTGGAACGGATCAATCCCCAGATGAATTGGCACTGTGTGCCATCGCTTGCTATAGTTTGTATAACATAGACTTAAAAATAAATTCTAAAATATCTACATTTCAAACATTAAAAAAAAAAAATTCAAATGCTCCATTTTATCTAATTTTTATTATTTTTTCTCTTAATTTTCTGTTATCGGAGTTTAACAGTATATTCTGGACAGATTTGGGTTTAAAATATTTTTATGTTTAAATGCTGAAATTTAATTCAAATATTTAGCATTCGAACACAAAAATATTTCTCATAAAATTAATTTATCAGCGAATCCCCAAAATGATATCCAAATATGTTTAAAATATATTGTTAAACTATAATAGGGCATAAAAATCAAAAGAAACTAATAAGAAGGTAAAAACATTTAAAAATTTAAACAGTTTTAAATTTTGAAATATATTATATATATATATATATATATATATATATATATATATATATATATATATATATATATATATATATTTTAATTTAAAGAATTTTGGAGAAATGTAAATATACTTAATATTCATACCATCATACCATTCTATTTTAATATGAATAAGTATCCAAAATTTCATAACTCTTAAGTCAATAAGAAAACGACTTATAACGTCCATTTTCCTTTAAAGTTTAAACGGTGGAAAAAGGTTACTCATTTTGTATTTCACACGAGTGTACTATTCTCAGTTTTGGACGATCATATGTGGATAATAATGTATAGACATCCAGCTTAATTTTCAACATGATTCTTCAAAAATGAATACACTCTCTGAGAATGTTATTGTTTTTTTAACTTCTATTTTTTTAAATCAACAATTCAACATAATGTTTTTTCCCTTGTAAGCCAATTATACGCACTATAGCCAATGAATTAGAAATCTTTAAATTAGTATTGTATTGGACCTCCTTTTGCATAAATAAAAACCAGTATTCATGTGGGCAGCTATTCTACAAGCTTCTGGAGTGCATTTATGTCCAGAGTTTACTACACAGACTTTAAGATCCTGCAAATTGGATGGAAGAGGAGATTGCTGACGGATACTCCTTTCCAACATGCCCCATGTATTTTCTATTGGATTAAGATCTGGGATTTGCGGCATCTAGGGAAACTGTTAGAAGAACCAATCTGGAACGATTCTGCCACGATGTATGGTTGCATTATTATCGAGCACAAAGCGTCCGTTAACTTCGGAGTAAAAATGTAACATTGAGGGATGCACGTAATCTATCATTTATTCAGGTGCTGTATGGCGTTTTGATTATCTTCAAGTAACACCATGGGACCACTTAGATGCAAGCAGAACTGTACCCAAAGGTTTGTAACAGGTTTTGCATACCTTTATCGCCAGCGAGCATTTGTAGAAACTCTAGGTTTCTAATTCATTGGCCAGTGTGTGTATATTAAAAACACAGCTTACATATTTTACTTTACAAATTAGTTGTACAGAAATAGTGTACTTAAACAAATGAATAATTTGTTCTTTAAAAGATAAATATTTTTATGTTAAAATTTAAATATATTTGAAAATAAACAAGCGTTACCTTATTTATTTTGGAAGGTTCGGTAGTGGTCAGAAGGATGAGCATATAAGCTGACAAAATGCAAAATTCTCCATAAATCTGAGCTAAGCAATCCATGTATGTCATTCTAAAAATCGCAGAAGAAATATAAGAGAAGAAGAAATTTGAATAGGTTAATTAAGATGTGATAAAAATAAAATAAAAATAAATAAAAATAAATAATAAAAATAAATAAATAAATAAATAAATCAAAATTTAATATTAAAATTCAAAATTCAAAAATTTAATGAAAAATTTTATCTTATACCATTAAGTGAGCAATATTTGTATGTATATTTCACTGATCTCGAAAACGGTAGCTCGGACAGTCACGAGATTTAACACAAAGGTGCATCCCGAAGGGTCATTGTGCACATCGAAGTCAGATTTTCGAATTTTTGATTAGTTTTTTCTTAATTAATTAAAATGTGAAAATCATAACCTTCTAATTTCTGATAAAAAAAAGCCATTTAAATTTTAACGTTTTATCCATAATTTAATTGTTGCCAATTTTTTTTTCGACAAAATAATAATAATAATAATTAAAAAATAAACGTACATTTATTTAAAATGAGGAAAATAAATCAGAAAGATTAGAAAATAAATTAGAAATATCACTCGCATCGTTACAAATAAGACACCAAATGAAAGGGAAAATTTTTGTAAATCCGATGCATTAAGCAGCTTATCAACCGGATGATTAGTTTTTTCTTAATTAATTAAAATGTGAAAATAAAAACCTTCTAATTTCTGATAAATAAGACATTTAAATTTTAAAATTTTATCCATAATTTAATTGTTGCCATTTTTTCCGACAAAATAATAATAATTAAAAAAAAAAAAAAAAAAAAAAAAACGTACACTTATTTAAAATGAGGAAAATAAATTAGAAATATCACTCGCATCGTTACAAATAAGACACCAAATGAAAGGGAAATTTTTTGTAAATCCGATGCATTAAACAGCTTATCAATCGGATGATTTGTTTTTTCTTAATTAATTAAAATGTGAAAATAAAAACCTTCTAATTTCTGATAAATAAGACATTTAAATTTTAAAATTTTATCCATAATTTAATTGTTGCCATTTTTTCCGACAAAATAATAATAATTAAAAAAAAAAAAAAAAAAAAAAACATACACTTATTTAAAATGAGGAAAATAAATCAGAAAGATTAGAAAATAAATTAGAAATATCAGTCGCATCGTTACAAATAAGATAGCAAATGAAAGGGACATTTTTTTTTAATCCGATGCATTAAACAGCTTATCAATCGGACAATTAGATTTTTTAAAATTAACTAAAGTATGAATTTTAGGTGGCAACAGCAGAAGATTGTATGGAAACCGTTAGGAGAAAAAAAATGCAAAATCTGCTTCACATTAAGTCACATGATTTTTAAAAGGGATTAAAAATTGCAGTTTTCAAATTCTTTTACATTTTCTCTCACGAACACAAAAATATAATATACAGCCTGTACCCCACAAGACCAACTTGCATTTCAAATTTCATCAATTATTTTGGTTAATAAACAAAAGTTATTATTTTTTTTTTTTCAAATTAAGTTTTATTCTATTTTCGAAAAGATTTATGTGATCATAGATATAATAATATATATAGATCTATCATCCCCATATTATCGTGCAAAGATTTTTGATGCCGAAAAAAAAGCTTTGGTATCAGCCATTAAGTGGTATTGAAGGTAAAAAAAAAAAAGAAGAATGAATTTGAAACTATATCTGGGGCTTTTCATTCACCTTTAGTAAATAAATTATTCATGAATATTATTTGCTAAAACATTCGTGCATATTCCCGTGTGTATTCACTCGGGGAAAGACTGCCATATTTTGGTAAAATCGCCGTCTTTTCCCGAGTGAAAAGGAATCACTTTTTTGTCCCCAATGATCAATCTATATATTATTACTATATCTATGTATGTGATACGATAGATTAATAATTTGGGTTTAAAAAAAATTTTTAAATAGATTATTTAAACTCTATGAACCATATTTTTATTTTATCAGCTTCATTAACAGATCCTGCTGGGCGATTTTTTAAATTTTGGTGTTGAAGTACACCGAATGTTTTTCGACAAGAAGTTTAATATAGCAACAGCCATTTTAATCTAAGTAGCGCATCAAATATATAAAAACATAAATGATTTATTTTTACACAAAATTTACAGAACAAATGCAGTTTTAAAGATAGGAAATTTATTTCAACAAGCACTATTTTAAACCTAAAAAGCATTAAAAATATAAGCAGAATATAAAGGATTCTTATGTATAAACAAAAAAGAGTCTGATAAAATTATTAGCAAAATAGTCTTCCCCTTTTCATACAAAAAAAAAAAAAAAAAAAAAAAAAAAAAAAATCCATCGCTAATATGGCGACAAAAATTCAAAAGCCGCCAATGGAGCAACATAATAAAGTTGTGTAACACGATAATGTTTACCTATTTATTTATTTTTTTATATAATAATCACTATGCTAATTTATCATTCAAACAAATGAACCTCTGTGTGTTACTGCACTCTCACGCTGTCGAACAGAAATATTTGAAAAATTCAAATTAATATTTAAATAAATAAATAAAAATATGTTTAATGGGAAATATATATAACCATAAAAAGATTAGTTGTCTAAAATACGGCAGAAATAGCGCTCATAGCATATTGTTACAAGGGATTAAGTCTTATTGTTACAATGGATTAAGTCTAAAATGGTGACAAAAATTCAAAAGCCGCCAAAGAGAACTATATTAAGGCTGTACTATCAGGTTTACAACCCATGAATTATATATAAACACATAAAATTAATTGTCTCATGTGACAGACATAGCCGGTCACAGCATATTGTAATATTTGGCGTGAAATTGCTGTCATTTAATGGTTGATTGGATTAAAAAAAAAAAAAAAAAAAAACATATGAAATAACGGAAAAGCAAATATTATGTTGTCTAAACCCAGTTACGTTTGAGTCCAGTCCGAGTTACATGTGAACAACACGTATAGTGTTGTTCGCATGTAACTGGGATTCAAATATAAAAGGGAAACTCCAATTTTTTCGATACTATCTATTTCGAAACTGTTATATAATAAGCACCTAAATGGAAGCTCATTGGTAAACTATTGTCGCAGGTAATAGGGACAAGCGCCCGAGTTGCAGTGGATGACCAAATCGCTGCTGAATGCAGCAGGGACCTGGAGCGAGCTTTTGAACAATTTCAGTAATTTATTTTATTTTATTTTTATAAAGCTATATAGAAACGAGTTTCCTTTAAATTTAGTGGCCAGCGAAGCGGGCAAAGCCTGCTAGTTTAAAATAAAATAAGTAATTTTATATGGCGTAAATATTTTTCATTATCGACTGGCTTGCTATGACTAGGGCAAGCAATTACTTGGTTTTATGACATCACATATTTATAAATTTATTATCAATGATCGTACGGATAAATAATAAAAATTGAATTTCTAAGCACCTGCAGCAGATATTAAATTAGAAACTTGACCAAAACTTTTTTATTTTTGGTGTGATACATCTTGCAATATTATATTTCGCAAAACATAGGACGAAATCTCAAAAGCGATTTTTAAAAACTTTAATT
This sequence comes from Salticus scenicus, assembly GCA_963930645.1. NCBI lineage: Eukaryota > Metazoa > Arthropoda > Arachnida > Araneae > Salticidae > Salticus > Salticus scenicus. Next base: position 244,886,380 of record OZ005654.1, on the reverse strand, counting down.
CACATGTCCTTTATAATTATTTTTCGACTCAGTAAATAATTAAAAAAAAAAAAAAAAAAAAAATCAATTTTTTAAAATTTTATATTATAAATGATTCAGTTTACACCCCAGTGCTTCGAAAATGGAGTCTACGTACATTTTACAGTGTAAGATAAAATACATTTTTTGTCGGTCTCAAATCTATCCATTATATGTTGAGTGAAAAGTTCTGCAACTATTTTTTGATAAATCTTCACTGCCTGTATGATAAACCTGATTATTGTATAAACTACACGATTTTGGGGTTAAAGACACCATTGAATTTCTTCTTTCTTTCTTTCTTTTTTTTTTTTTTTTAAAATAGAAGTTAAGGATATTAAAAGCAAGAAAAACTCTATAAATTCGTTTTGTGAAAAACAGTGAAAATTTTCCCGATACCATCAAAGGTCAGAGAAGGATAGCTTCTGGGTTTATGAACAGCACAAAATGAATTAGCCACAGGGGGAAAAGAAACTTGTACATTATTTCCCCAAATTCATTATAAAACTGATAATCTAAACATAGTTTGGCTTTAGAGGTTTTACAAACTGGTTTTCCACTCGCTCAAAATAAAATAACAAAACAATTATTATTTTTTTCCCCTTCAAAGTGGAACTTTATCACTCTCTTCATAGTGAAACGAATTCTGAACAAACCGAATAAAATGATTTTAGAATCAAATCAAACATTCAAGTTGCAAATAAGAAAGACACTTTTGCTTAAAAAGAATCACTATTTATGGAAACATCGTTTCCACATCAAAATAAATAAAACTGTAGAAAAATACCTAATCTAGCCGATATCCGGAGACCATGTGATTCAAAGGAAAAATTTGTTTCCGTAATTACTCATTGCCTAATTTTTTTTTTTTTTAATTCCGTTTACACATTCAGAAAATTAAAAATCGTTAAATTAATACTCTTTTTATTTTTTATTTTTTTAATTTGAAATTTGAGTTCAAAAATGCATATTTCATTAAGTGCATTTTTCTCATTTCTAGCCGCGAAGTGAAATATTTAAAAAAAAAAAAATCAATTTTTGGAAAATAAATATTAATTTAACGTTTTTTCTTAAAAACGTAATAATAATAGTAATAATAATAATAATAAATACATTCCACTAGGTTTCTATAATTTTCCTAGAAATTTCATAGTCATCCTAACAATTTTACGTTAAATGCTATTTAAAATAATTTTATTTTGTTTTTGCATAATTTAGAAAAATCTCAAAAATTGCGGAATTTATGGAAACGAGGGATGGTGAATGTTATCAAAATTGATGCAATTCAAAATATCTAGATAGTTATTATAGAATGAACTAAACAATGTAATATATTTTAAATAATATCATACTACGGTTTCTTAAACATTAAATTAAACTAGTTGGCATAGGTGGACTCTGCTCAGTTCCCCATCATATTTATATTCTCATAAATTTCTAGTGCGAGACATATTATAATCATGTTAAAAGAAATGAATTTGACCAAAGCTTGATATAGTGACAGAATGAAATCCCCGCCTAATAGGCTATCCACCGTTCACTTCGATATACATATCTTATTCTAATCTATTAATTTATTTTATCAGGGTCAATTCCGTTGTTTAGTTTTCATGCTACTATTTCCAATGCAATAATCCTCAAAATTCACATTTGGATGAAAAATTTACAATTTCGCTATGTTGATAAAATCGTAAATTACGAATAATTTACGAAATTTTCCTATTAGAATATTTGTATTCAATCATGTTCAAACAAATGTCATAAATGTAATTTTGAAGTTGTCTAAAGTATTTATGATCCTCAAAATGGAAATTTATGCTCAATTTTGCCTTATTCTGACATGTTAAGTAAATCGTAAATTCCAAATAACTTACAAATTTTTTAAATTGGAAAAATCATAGTCTATGATATTCATGCCAGTATCCTATATAATATTTCGAAAGTGGTTTGACATCTTTACGATGAAAATATCCCTCAAGATTGACGTTTATGTGAAATTTAGCTCTATGCTGCCATGTTAAGAAATTCGTAATTTTCCAATAACTTACGAAATTTTTATATTGGAAAATTCATAGTCATTAATATTCATGCCAGTGTTCTAAATAATATTTCAAAAGTAGTCTGACATCTTTACGATGAAAATATCTCTCAAAATTGACGTTAATGTGAAATTTTGCCCTATACTGCCATGTTAAGAAATTCGTAAATTTCCAATAACTTGCGAAATTTTCAAAGTAGCACATTTACAGTTACTAATGTTTATTTCGGCATCAAACCTGATATTTTAAAACTGGTCTAACATTTTTACAGTAAAAAGTTTCCATTTAATGCACGTTTAAGTGAATTTTTGTCCTATTCTCCCATGTTAAGAAAATCGTAAATTTCTAATAACTTACGAAGTTTTTTAATTCGAATGTTGCAAAAGAATATGGTTCTTGCCAGTATCGAAAGTAATATTTTAAAACTGATCTGACCTCTCTGTGATCATTTGTTCGTGAGATATCGTGTTAACAAACTAACAAACTAACGGACTAACACACTGACACACTAACGGACTGACACACTGACGGACTGACACACTGACACACTAACAGACACCCTACAGACAGACACCATACAATTTTTGTCATTTTCGGATTCCTCACACCTGAAAACGTGTAAAAAAGTCAAAAAATCGAGGTCGAAAATTTTCACTTTTACTTAAGTTCTCCATACCTATAGTATGATGGGGAACAAAAAAAAAAAAAAAAAAAAAAAAAATTGAAATTAATTGTTCTTGGTTTCCAAATTTTAGGAATAATTAATCACTTGCTCTTTGCTAATTTGTTTCATCCAATCCTCTTAAAAATTTGTGTGAATGTCAATCAATGTATTTGTCATAAAAGTGAGAGCATTCATTTTGAAATCAACAAGTTATCACTACGGACTCTTAAATTCAGTCGCATGACAAAAATTCACGAAGGTTTCAAATTAAAAACTTTTTTTTTTTGTTTATAACTGACGCTGTAATTGAGATATAAAAATTCAATGTAAGGTTTTTAGGAGAGTTTGCGCACAATTCAACAAAACGTTATAAAAAATCAAAATTTTAATTTTTTGCTAAACTGTTGGTGCATAGCTTTGAAGTGATCCTTCTTCTACGCATTTCCATTACTATTTTGTAGTTTTACTATGATTTAAGAGGGGACAATACCTAATCCCGCGAACAGCCGTGGCCAATGTTATTCTATGGGAAAATTTGTTGCGACAATTACACATTACCTAATGTATATTTTTTAATTCTGTTTTCGCAGTCTGAAAATTTATAATCGTTAAATGAGTACTCATTTTTGAAAAATTCATTTTTTTTTAATTTTTACATTTTAATTTTGAGTTCAAAAATGCGATTTTTCACAAAATGCATTTTTCTCATTTTCTAGTCGCAAAATGAAATACTAAAATTAAAAAAAAAATCAATTTTTGGAAAACAAGTACTCATTGAACGCTTACGAATTTTCTAAATGTGAAAACAGAATTGAAAAATATTCATTAGGTAATGAGTAATTATGTAATCAAATTTTCCCATAGAATAACATGGGCAAGGCTGCCGGTGAGATTAGGTATGGTCCGCTCTTAAAGGAACAACTGTAATAAGACCAAGAGAGATATTTTATGCAATCTCTCCTTAAAGGGTAGGATAGATTGCGCAAGCGTTTAATTTTAGCTACAATTAAATTGTTAACAATGATAATTGCACTTAAATGACACTGGTATAAGGTTTTTGTAAACAAATATTTTCGTAATACATGTAGGTATTTCAATTTAATAACAATAATAATAATAATAATAATAATAAAAAGGGGGGGGGGAATTAAAATGTATTAAAAAAATTTATTTAAAAATAATAATAATAATAATAAAGGGGGGGGGGGAATTAAAATGTATTAAAAAAATTTATTTAAAGAAAATAAATTTAAGAAGCAGATAAACAAAAACAAGACTAGATAATAAAAAGTAACATTTAGATGCTAAATAATGTATTTAACATAAAATTAATAAAGTTCCTTTTCAGTTTGAATAGTTTCTTGTTTGTTGACCTAATCTGTCGTTGTCTATAATCGCAGTTGTTGTTATAAATGATACAACTTTCATGCAACCACCTGCCACAAGTAAAATTTATAAACGAGTCCATGGGAAATCGTTTAATTAAAAAATATTTTGTAATACTACCATTCTACAAAAATTCCTAGAAAGGTTTTGAAAATTTACCTTTTGTAAGGGGCTCTTACGAAATCCTATGGTGAAGCGTGACAGATGCTGTCACAGCCCCTTTCAAAAGATGCAAACACTTTTGATAATGAGACAAAATAACTAAGTTTAATCTTAGACTGTTCAAGCAATGAACATGCACATTTAACTGAGCACTACGCTACTGATATTACCTGAAGTTTCAGGGCGTCCATTGTACTCCTTCCTGCCGATCCCCTATGTGCGCAATCTCTCCTAGCTTTACCTTACATAGTTTTGTACAGTTACATACAAAAGACATTCAATAAAAAAATTGGAGATTTAAAATAACCTAGATTTAGCATGGAGCATTTAGAAATTGGGTATTATTTTGTTTTATTATTCCCATAAAAGAAGCCTTATTATTTTTTATCGTTTAAAACATGCTATATGCATCATGAAAATGATGGATTTCATTGCATTTCTTGATTTGAAAAGCAATAAAATGTAAAACAAAAATAACTGATTTCAACGTCCCTTGTCCCCTTAATAAATCAGCAAACTAAGGTTTAAGTTGAGTTTAAGTAAGTCGAACTAGAGCTCTGCTGTGGATACAGAAAATTGAAAGACAATCCATTATTAAATCTGATCTATTTCGAGAACCAAATTTGTATAAACTCTATACAAATTTAGGATTTGTCAATCAATACTAAAAACTGTATACGACATGAAAATAAAAGGATGTGTGCTGTGCTATACAATAGATGAATTTCCAACTTATATCTGTAAAATTGCTATAATTTTTATTCTTCATACATATCACCCTTTGTATACTGAAAAAACTTTTCACTCACCATGTTTATCCTATACAGTTAATTTTTTTAACACGAGAGCCGCGGTACTTACGATATACGTAAAACAAATCTGGTTTATAAATTTTGCTTTGCAATTAAAAAAAAAAAAAAAATACTTTATTTGAGCAGCAATAGCATTAATTTATTTGTAACATTTCTATGATCATTGACCTTTCTTTTAAAAAAGAAAAAAAAATCTGGAGTGACTCCACTCGACTTTCCGAACATTGAGTAATTAACACTTTTGTAGATAAAGTAAAGAAAGAGGAGTTATTAAACAAACAAAAGAGAGAAACCTATAATAGAGTGTTTGAGTATTTTTCTCCATATATTACACGACGTTTTATTTAACGCTACTGAACTTTGAGCCCATAGATCATAATGATAAAGAATTTTTCGTTGTGTCCCTGTAAAAATCTATAAATGTTAGATTCACCAAAATGCTTATAGTTAGTGCAACAGTGATTTATAATATTCATATAAATTTTCAGCTCAATTAAATAAGGCGTTTAGATGCTATCGCAAATTTAAAAATTTGGTCCCATAGGCCATAATGATAAAGAATTTTTCTTTGTGTTCCTGTAAAAAAGCTATAAGTGCTAGATTCTCCAAAATCTATACAGTTTGCATATCTGTGATCTATAATATGTGTATAAATTTTTTGCTCAATTGAATAAGGCGTTTAGATGTTATCGCACTTTTAAGATTTTGGTCCCATAGGCAGTAATGATAAATAATTTTTCTTTGCGTCCCTGTAAAAAAACTATAAGTGCTAGATTCTCCAAAATCTATACAGATTAAGTATCTGTGACCTATAATATGTGTATAAATTTTTTGCTCAATTGAATAAGGCGTTTAGATGCTATCGCACTTTTCAGATTTTGGTCCCATAGGCCATAATGATAAAGAATTTTTCTTTGTGTCCCTGTAAAAAAACTATAAGTGCTAGATTCACCAAAATCTATAGGGTTCGTACTATTGTGACTTACAATATACGTACCAAATTTCAGCTTATTCGAAAAAAGCGTTTAGACGCTAGCGTGTTCACCCACAGACATACACACATACACACATACATACACACACATACACACACACATACATACATCATCGCAAAAATAGTGAAAACGGACTCATTGGACCTCGAAACGTATAGAAACATCAAAATCTCTAATTCGGATTTTTGACATGATTACAATACTTTCCTCGCTATAGTGTTCGGAAAGTAATATATATATTATCGTAATTAAAATAATGCAATATACCGACATTCGTGCAAAACTTTAGGTGAGAATGACACATTCCGCGGTTTTTTGGTGTAGATATTTAAAGAAAATAAATAAATGAATAAATATAACAGCTACAAGTTTCTTTCTTTCTTTCGTTTTTATTTTTTACAAATATTAACTAACGTAATGTTTGCAACATAATATTTGTAATACAAACTAAAAGTTAATATTATAAATATTATTATTTTTTCCTTTTTAGTTCTGTTTGTAAGTTTTTGAGAAAAATGGAAAGAAAATCTATCATTGCTGGGTCATTTTGACTGACTCACATTTCAGTTTTAGTTTTAATACATATATATATATATAATATTACTAAAATATAGAAAAATCAAATAAATTATATTCTATCAAGTAAATTATTCAAATAGTAAAAAACGACAGAATTTAAAAAAGTACCCAGATGTAACGTAAATGATGATTGTAAATCCAACGAGAATGGTAACGAATGTGCAGCCAATAACTCGAAATGCCAAAAGAGGAGCTTCTTCTGCAATTAGTTCTTCAGTACCCGATACCTACAAACAAACAAAGTTACAGGCTTTTTTAAATACAACACTGCAAAGTTACGTACGAAAATGAAACGAAAATATAATCTGAATAACATAAATAAAATACATTTGTACTATAACAAAATTTGCATGTGCGCTTCATTTATTTACAACATCTATCAGCAATTCAATTTTAAAATACTCAACAGTTGTATGCAACAAATTTTTAGTGTACACTCATATGTGTGGGAAAATTGCCGCATTATGATAGAATAGTGCCATTGAGCCGAAATTTTCAGCAAATGCAAATTATAGTGTGTTAAGCAAATGACTAACATTTCAGAGTCACCACCTATGCGTATGACTGAGCAGAGCCTTTTGAATTGCTGCTGAAATCGTACAAATAGAGAGCTGTAGCGGGACATTGAAAATAGTCTATGGCTGTCTGTTAGTGGTAAACGTTAGGTGAGACGTAACAATGCCGCTTCGACAGAATAGAGTGGTATTTCAACAACTTACGGGGTTTGAACGGAGAAGAATCATTGGCCTCCGTGAAGGAGGATTTTCCTATCGTGCAATAGTAGCTCGTGTGCAGCGAAACAGTAGCACAGTGATGGGAGTTTGGAGGCAGTGGGCCGACGAGGCTCAGGCAATTCGGAAACCCGGGTGTAGATCCCGAAAGATGACATCAACGCGTGATGATAGATACCTGGTCCGCATGGACTGACGGACCGCATAGTTTCACCTAGACAGTTGGCAACACTTTGTTTCTACTGCTGAAGGTGTATCAATGTCTGCTTCATCAATTCATCGACGTCTGCTGCACCGTGGGCTGCGTGCAAGAACTTTATACAGGATCCCCTTCGCGTAAAACTATCGACACGTGCTGCTGTAATGCGCTCATGGATAGAGACTTGTGTGCAGATTGGCAACAAGTGCTTTTATCTGACGAATCCCATGTAATTTATGTTATCATGATGGTCGCATACGTGTTAGATGCTATGCCGTTGAATGTTACCTTCCGGAGGGCAAAAACGGATGTTACAGAGGCTGAACATCTGGTGTTATGGTCTGGGGTGCGATTGTGTATCATGGACGATCTCATTTGCTTGGAATTGTGAGCAATCTTAACAGTCACAAGCACAAGTGCTGGAACAAGAAGTCATCCCTTTCCTTCAAGGCATTAATGGAGCTACCTTTCAACGGGGTAATGCCTGCCCACATGTTGCAAGGAATGTTCAAAACTTCTTTTCAGCATAAAACATACAGCTTTTTTATTGGCTTGTTTATTCGCTGGATATGCCGCCTATTGAATATGTGTGAGAGTTCACTGTTCGGCCTCGGCGCCTCGCTCGTGATCCTTGTGCTACATATGAACTTTGGGTATGTATACAAACAATATGGAATGCTCTATAGGCATTCAAAATCTGTTTCACTCTATACCACGTCGTATAGCACTGCTTACTGCAGCGCGTGTTGGCAACACAAAATAACAGATTTCGGACACTTAATATTATAATTATTATTTTTTTTTTTCGCTTTGAAAATTATTTATTTATATGTACCAATACTAGTCGTTTGTGTATCAAATTTCATTAATTTCTGATAATTCCTTCATGATGTTGCAATTTTCACAAACATGAGTGTAATTTCGCTAAACGTAAACTCTTTATAGTAATTAATATATAGTAATGTTATTTATACAATGATATTAATCTGTAGTAATCTTATTTATTCATTTATATATCACTCTTTTTATTAATGCTCTAGAATAAATATAAATATAATCTCTTTTTACTTCCATTACCCTACTACCGTAGGTAATGGAAGTATTGTATTCGGTCTGAAAATTCGATATCGGGTTTTCACCTGATTTACACGTTTTAAGGTCCCCTGAGTCCAAAAAAGTGGTTTTTGGCAATTGGTCAGTGTGTATGTATGTATGTATGTATGTATGTATGTGGAGAATCTTCTGGCTATTATAGCTCAGAAACTAATAAAGATAGATCTACGAAACTTTAGAATTGAAATACGTCTGGTGTACAGATGAAATTTCCAAATTTTGGTGAAAATTGAAAAACCGGAAGTGGGATATCGGAAACCGGAAGTGGGACCGTAAGTCCGTATCTCAAAAACGGCTCTAACGATTTTCTTCAAACTTGCTGTATAAACACTCTATTAGATGTCCTTTCGAATGACATAGTTGGTTAGTTCAGGAAAATTGATAGGCGGCCTGTATAAATAGCTCAATTTCAGGCCTCGCAAAGGCGTTCCTTTAAAAACGGTTGTACGGATTTTTTTCAAACTCGCCATTTTAACTCACTTTTAAATATGCTTTTGTATGTAATTATTGTTTTCCTGTTAGTAATTGAGTTTAACCGGAAGTAGGACATCGGAAACCGGAAGTGGGACCGTAAGTCCGTATCTCAAAAACGGCTCTAACGATTTTCTTCAAACTTGCTATATAAACACTCTATTAGATGTCCTTTCGAATGATATAGTTGGTTAGTTCAGGAAAATTGATAGGCGTCCTGTATAAATAGTTCAAGTTCAGGCGTCGCAAGGCGTTCCTTTAAAAACGGTTGTACGGATTTTTTTCAAACTCGCCATTTTAACTCACGTTTAAATATGCTTTTGTATGTAATTATTTTTTTTCCGGTTAGTAATTGATTTTTGTAAAAGTTGGTATCTCAAAAACGGCTCTAACGATTTTCTCTTTAGGTCACTTTTGTGTTTTCTGATCACATTATCTCTCAAAAATGCATATAATTCATGTAATAGCGGATAATGGAAGTCGTGTGGTTGTTTCACACCAGATTTTTATTTTGAAAAGAAAACGAGTGATGCATTTTTAACCGGCAAGTTTAACAAAACTTTTGGCATTAATAATATTTTACCAATAATGTCACTGATGACATTTTTATTGTTTTAGCATTATAATTTGTCCTTGATACTAGGAGGCACGCAAAATACTGCGTGGTATACTTTAATAATTTTTTGTCTCTCACGCAAAGCTGCTAAAAATTCGAGTAAAGAAATTGTTTATTTAAATAATACAAATATTCAAACACAAGCTGCAATGAGCTTTAAGTCTATCAAACTGACATCACCTGCAAATTCTGTTAAAAGAAAAAGCTTGGGTTTGTATTTATTAAATTTAAATTTCGAGTACATTATGAAAAAAAATTTCATTGACACTTACGTTTTCCTTTCAGATATTTAATTTCGCAGTTCTACATTAAATAATTTGGCATGACACTCACACTACTTTCTCTTATCCTGCTAGTTTTAGGAAACTATTTTTTTTATACACTTTTTTTAGGGGGATTACCACTCCCTCAATCCCTGTATATAATTATTGCATTTACATTTAAAACCTTTCATATTGTCATAAATTAAAACTAGTATGTTGTGGCCACCACAAGACTTTCTTCTATAATTTCCTATACAAATTCACTAAGTGCTAAATAATTTATAAAAACTATTATTTACTAACATGATGAATGCAAACGATTTTCATCTTAGAGAAAACTAACAATAAATATCCAAAGAAAGATAGTTTTATTGTGTATAAATAACATCCTAAAAATGCGTTTTTATAGTGTTTATATCACATATCAAGTTTCCTACAGTTATATGCCATACAAGTTTAAATATAGTCTTCCCGTTATCGAGAAAATTTCCAGTATGGCAACGCCATCTATTGGCCTATAAGCATCCAACTTGAATCAACATAATGTCTCTTAATGGCCTTCTCACGTATCAAGTTTTGTTTGATTATACGCAATAGAGCCTAAGATATAGCCGTTCTTTAAATTGCAGAAATCTCTGTGTAGAAGCACCTGTTGAGCGATTGACACCAAAAGTTGATAAGCACTATTTAGGTCACGTTACCTCTACACATAAATTTCTATGCAATTCTGAGCAGTAGTTCTGGAGATACAGTTGCCACAAAATTTTTGTCACGCACACAGACAGCCATTTTCTAAAAATGGTAAATTCGTGTTCTAGACCTCTCAAAACGTGTAAATCTGTCGAAAATTTTTACGAATACAATACTTTCTTCTATTGAATACAGAAGAAAGTAAAAATAAGCGAAATCATTGAAAGAACTTTTACCCATCATTGAAAATTTACCGATCTTAGTCCAAAATTTCAAGTAGCACCCCCGCGTGATTTCCAAAATACTAAATCTGAACTTCTTTAATTTATTTCTGTTTAGGTTCTATTTTAAGTTATACTGATAACAGGCGCACTGACCATCTATTAAAAGCAATGTATTTTAATACATTTTGAATGTCCCTGTTCATGTGTTCGATTCCAATAAAAAGTTTCAAGTAGCATTTCTATGTGATAAGGATGTAGAATGCTGAGTTTGGATTTTGTTTTTGAGTGATACTGAATATCCCGTTAGTAGTCGCTAGTTGGTCAATTCTTCGCCCATCCACTTCAGTGTTTATTCAACAGCTGCCAAAAATTTTTAGAAGTGGCATTTGATATACATAAAAGGCGAATCGACTCGAATAAGCGTCGATTATATATATATCAAATGCCAGTTCTAAAAATTTTTGGTGACTGTTGAATAAACACTGAACAGATGGGCGGTGAATCGACCAACTAGCGACTATTAACGGGATATGGGCACACAGACCAACCGCTAAAATCTCACTTTTCGAATTCAAGGAAGTAAAAGAGTAAATATATCAAAAAATGAAGTTCAAAAATTCGACCTCAAAACGATAATTTTTTTTCTGTAGCAGGAAGTAAAAATGATGATTCTTTTTATGATTTTGTCAAAAGGAGATAATTCTCATTAATTTGTTTCGAGCAAAAAAGAAATACTAAACAGGGTTTATATGGTTAACAATTTTTCTTTGAAATTTCCACAAATTAATAATTATAATTTTAATAATTAAAACATATTAATAATCATAATTATTAATATATTGTTCGTACATAATCTGTAAAATTGGTGCGTTTAGCAAAACAGAACAAAAAAAAAAAAAAAAAAAAAAAATTAATAAATAAATAAAATTAATAGTAAAAAACACCCAGAACGCTTGTCATAAGTAAATATCCCATGTAAAAATGCTCGCACCAATGTTACTTGTTTATAAAAAATATTGATACTGTTTATGAATATATCTACATTAGCTATTATAGAGTATCATAAACAAATTGTCAGATCCAATAGCTATAACAACTTCTAATACTTCCACTAGCTGCTCTGTGGGGATGACAACATGAATATATTTGTCCTAACTTCGAGTTTCGTAATAAAACTCTTACTAGAAGCCTTTTCGCGCTTAGCTGGCTGTTTAAAAAGAAAAAATATATATCACTTATAAATTAAAACTTAAAAAAAAATTCATTGAATCGCCGAAACCATCTTTTGGACGATTACATATGTTTTTATACTTTTAGGTTTCTCTAATTTCCCTGCTGCCACTAGCCGTATTTTGATGCCCAACTGCTTAAGGCAATTGACGCTGCTGTAGGCGGACATTTTTTTTTTTTTTTTTTCAGTAGTTGTGCCACTTATCTTGTACTCGCTTTGAGTTTTAAGCTGATATCTTTTTAACTAATTGGAATAATTTACTTTAAATAGTCAACTCAGAATTTTTAATTTACTAAGACATCTTTCGGTACGTCTTTCTGAGTTCAGCGGCTCGTGAGAAGATAGCCGGTTAGACATACAATCGAATTTTAAGAGTAGGATTTTTAAGCTTTCAGTCGATTCATTGTTTCATTCAAACAAAATATAATTTTTTTACATCCGATCTTCAAAAAGATGTTAATTACGAAGTAAACTGTGTTTTGGAACTGTATAAAGGTAATTCCAAGGTACTTGTAATGCTAGTTACACACAAGGATGAGATTAAACCTTATTTTTGCTACCAGTATTTACATACTGAAATCTTTATCTTATTTTTACTGCAGCTTTATGTGGTAAAACAGGAATTATTAAATTAAAATTAAGTGTTCTAAGAAAATTGTTGTCGCAAAAATAAGTTTAAATCTCATCCTAACCAACATAACATGTGCCATGTGTGTAACTAACATAATAGGCGCCATTGAATTATCTCTAAATATTGTTACGAAAATGTCTATTTTCTTGTGTGCAGAAAGCAGTTCGTAGAGAAACACACGAGTTCTATTTGAAAAATACAAAACGAATGTTCTCGAAACAGCGAAATAAAAATTTTACAGGGGCTACAAAAGTCAATTTCAACTCTCGAAACAATCCAATAAAACTGTCATTCGTGCCACAATAGTCAAGTAAACAGCACACGTTAAGTATCCACAGAGCAGTAATTTCGTTGATTCAGGAATAATCAATTGCTTAAAGGGCAGTATTCTCCCACATTCGGAAGGCGGAACGGGGCAAGAATACATTTTACTCAGAATCAGCTGATCGGAATATCTTGCTAAGTTTATATGGAGTTTATTTTTTTTTTTTTCTTTCGTAATTTGTCTGAAGAATTGGATCTTTTCATATGGAAACTTCCCATTACGTACGAAATTATGATCGCGAATTATTGGAGAATACGGCCAAAAGTATAGTTTCTCGTAGACGACCGCTCAGAGCAGAAGTACAAGTAAACAAACTGAACTCCACGGAAGTGATTCTTCTCTTTTTATAATCTCGGACATGATTTGGCAAACTTTCGAGGTAGTTCTCTGCCAAAATCCTTTAGATCCGTTTAGGAAATTCCAATAACTCAACTACAAACTTTGGCAACACTAAATTACTATTTGTCGGCAAATCCGTCGCCAAATCGCCAAATTTATGGCCAAGAAAGACCACTTCAGGATCATTCAGTGGACTATGCCTTGTTTTCTTTCTAGCTGTAAATTTACTTTTTCTACAGCAACACCTTCGTTGCAGGACAGAAGTTTAACTCTTTGTAACAATATAAAGAAATGCAATTTAGAAAGTTAAATATATATATATATATATATATTTATTAAGATATGACTTTAGCCGTTATTCTTCTTATTATTATTTTCGAAACTTTGAAGTTAAAATAGAAAAAGTTTTTTTAAATAACACTCCCCTCCCCTCACCTTATTAAAAAGAGGATAAATTTGATGAGTTCTTCTGTCTATGGCATTATAATATAACCTCCAAACAAATAGACCGATTAAATGCTTTTTTTTATTTATTAGAACCACGACTTTAATCTTGATGCTTCTTATCCACATTTTATGAAAATATGTTTGATAGATATTTTAACATTAATAAAATGTGTTTTTTTTTTTTTTTTTTTTTTTTTTTTTTTTTTTTTAATTTAAGCCAGTTTACATTACTATTTTAAGTTTTACGAACTGGAAATTTTCGAACTTTCAACTGATGTTAGATAAAATAAGTCAGCTGGCAATCTTCTAATTTCCAAATTGTGTTACATCATATTTGAAGTGTTTTTTGTAATTGAAAAATAAAAACTTTTTTTTATTTTTTATTAGTTCCCCATCATACTATAGGTATGGGGAACTTAGGCAATCGTGAAAAATTTCGACCTCGGTTTTTTGACTTTTTTATACGTTTTCAGGTGTGAGGAATCCGAAAATGACAAAATTTGTATGGTGTCTGTCTGTAGGGTGTCTGTTAGTGTGTCAGTGTGTCAGTCCGTTAGTGTGTTAGTCAGTTAGTTTGTTAGTCTGTTAACACGATATCTCACGAACAAATAATCGCAGAGAGGTCAGATCAGTTTTAAAATATTACTTTCGATACTGGCAAGAACCCTATTCATTTGCAACATTCGAATTAAAAAACTTTGTAAGTTATGAGAAATTTACGATTTTCTTAACATGGGAGAATAGGACAAAATTTCACTTAAACGTGCATTAAATGGAAACTTTTTACTGTAAAAATGCCGGGCCAGTTTTAAAATATCAGTTTTGATGCCGAAATAAACATCACTAACTATAAATATGCTACTTTGAAAATTTCGCAAGTTATTGGAAATTTACGAATTTCTTAACATGGCAGAATAGAGCAAAATTTCACATAAACGTCAAATCTTGAGGGATAGTTTCATCGTAAAGATGTCAAACCACTTTTTAAATATTATTTTGGATACTGGCATGACTATCATAGACTATGATTTTTCCAATTTAAAAAATTCGTAAGTTATTTGGAATTTACGATTTGCTTAAAGTGGCAGAATAAGGCAAAATTGAGCATAAACTTTCATTTTGAGGATCATAGATACATTAGACAACTTCAAAATTACATTTATGATATTTGTTTGAACATGATTGAATACAAATATTCTAATAAGAAAATTTCGTAAATTATTCGTAATTTACGCTTTTATCAGCATAGCGAAATTGTAAATTTTTCATATAAATATGAATTTTGAGGATTTTTGCATTGGAAATAGTAGCATGAAAACTAAACAACAGAATTGACCCTGATAAATAAATTAATAGATTAGAATAAGATAAATATATCGAAGTGAACGGTGGATAGCCTATTAGGCGGGGATTTCATTCTGTCACTGTATCAAGCTTTGGTCAAACTCATTTCTTTTAACATTATTATAATATGTCTCCCACTAGAAATTTATGAGAGCATAAATATGATGGGGAACTGAGCAGAGTCCACCTATGATAACTAGTTTTATTTTATTTCATTTTTTATTGTGAATTTCAAATTGATTTTGACAAAAGTTAAAAATTGATTATAAAGATGATTACGGTCCACAGTCTAAAAAGTCTGAAAATTGAAATTAAAATTAGCGATTCTATAGATCTTGAAAACGAATGAAAATAGAACTTCTTTAAAAACCGCTTTGCTGTGATATTTTAAAATTTGCGAGACATTATCTTTCCAAATTTCAGTTTATGTTAGATGATAAGCCTGCGTTTTAATGTTATAATTATAAAAATAAAGTTTTTTCTTTCTTTCTTTTCTTTTCTTTTCTTTTCTTTTTTTTTTTTTAATCAGGAATTTTTAACTCATTTTAAAAAAAAAACATAGCTAAAATTAATGAGTATGAGTTCGCAGATAAAATTCGCTAAATTTGGTTAAAAAAAATAGCGAATTTTAAAGGCAGCCCACGTATCGACATCTTACAATTTACCAGCTAGCGTTCTTCTAACAGAAAACTACATATTTTATACATAAAGAATATTTAATTAACTTCAAGGCCTGGGTAAACAATCACACGACTTCTATTTACCCACTGTTACACGTTATATATGCACTTTTTAGAGACAGTGTGACCAGAAGACAGAGAACTGACCTAATAAATTAGACATCTAACAATTATCTTGTAAGCGAAAACTGTACATATGTAAACACATATGAAACAAAGTTTATATAATAAGTTAAAAATAAATAAATAAATAAATAATAATAATAATAATAATCGGTAGAGCCTTAAAAAAAAAAAAAAAAAAAAAAAAAAATATATATATTTCTGAGATCTAAAACTGACCTACGTAATCAAGATGACTGCTAATTTTTCCGTAATAATTACATGATATATGCGAAAAGATATTTTAAAAGAGATTTATGTATCAAATCGTTAGAGACGTTTCTGAGATACCGATTTTCACCAAAACTTGATAAACTCAATTACAGGAAACAACAATTACACACGAAAGGATATCTAAAAGGTAGTTAATATGGCAAAGTTTGAAAAAAAAAAAAAAAAAAAACATACAGTTGTTTTTAAAGGAGTGCACTCACGAGATCTCAAATTGGCCTACTTATACAGGATGTCTATAAAATTTTCTGGATTAATTAACTAAAAGGTACGAAAGGAGATCTAATACAGTGTTTATATAGCAACTTTGAGTAAAATCGTTAGAGGCGTTTTTAAGATGCAGACTTACGTTCCCACTTCTGCTTTTCAATGACGCACTTCCGGTTTTCCAATTTTCGCAAAAAATTGGAAAAAATCATCTGTACACCAGACCTGTCTCAATTCTGAAGTTCCGTAGTTCTATCTTTATTAGTTTCGGAGATAAAATAGTCAGACGATTCTATACACACATACACAACATCCACACACACTAACTACATGGCAGAAACCACTTTTTTGGATTCAAGAGACCTTAAAACATGTAAATCAGACGAAAACTTGATATCGAGTTTTTTAAGCAAATGCAATATTTCTATTACCTACGGTAATCGGGCGATGAATTAAAAAAGAAAAAAAAAAGAAATTATTACACTTTAAAATTATATGATGAATATACACTTACTTCCGATGAAATATCAAGTAATGCATCTTCAGTTGTCATTATACGCTATTGTAGTGTGGCATCATGGCACAAGGTAGCAGAAGAAGTCATACATCCTGATGCCATCTTCAGCTTTATATTTAACATTCTTTTATTACTCTTCAGAGATATTGTCAGTTCATGAAATTATCATCCTGAAATATCAATTGAATTATATGATTTTGACATGATATTTTATTGAACAAAATAGTTTCTAAAAGTAAAAGTAGAGTTTTTTTTTTTCCCCCTCCACCTTGTGAAATAAATAAATAAATCTTATACATATAAAAGAGTACTTCCACTCGCTCTCTCACTCACTGATTCATCAACGCACAGCAAAATCTACTGGAGCCACTGACTCGAAACTGGGTCAGATTATAGAACATATAATGTAAGCACCCCTTAAGAAGGTATTTTGCGAAATTCATCCCCGAAGGTGGGGAGGGGGGCAAAATGTGATTTCGAAAAAACCTTCATAACACAAAGAAAAAAACAAATATCCGTAAAATTTTTTGCTTTAACTCATAGCTAACACACAAATACCTAAAAATCGATTTCTGGAATTTTAGAAATTCGGTCCACAAGAGTGGGTGCGTGGCAAAATGTGATTCTACATGCGCAAAAAGTGGTTTCATAAAAAACCTTAATATCTCGAAGAAAAAAATAAATATCAGTAAAATTTTTGCTTTAAAATTTACCGAACATAAATACCTAAAAACCAATTTCTGGAATTTTAGAAATTCGGCCCCTGTAGGGGGACAGGGGGTAAAACGTGATTAAGTATTTATTAATATATAGAATTGTCAAGTTTATATGATTCAATATAAAATTTAATAACACAATATAATTTTTTTTAATTTTATTTTTATTAGTATATAAGTTATTCTTTACTTAAAAGTACATTTCCTAATTTTAAAGTAATAAATTTACTTAGTTTGTTCAGGCCCAAAAACATCTATTTTTTGTTAAATTATATATTTTTCTAATTAAAAAATTCTGTAAAAGTTAAAAAAAAAATGGTTTTATCTTCGTAATCCAATTCTACTAGTTAGTAACTTATAGCAGTATCAATTATTTACTTTATGTTTTTGATGATGGGGTCTGCACAAAATAAAAATAGTCGAATGGATAATTTTTATTTTTAACCGAATTTTTTGAAGCCCTAAATTATTATTTTTTTAAATGAAAGTATGTTTTCTGTAAAGGTTTTAACTGTGGTTTGAGCACTATTTTACCCCACATTTTTAACATCAATCTGAATAAGGTTTATAGCCATATCTCCAAGATACCCCAGGTGGGGTAAATTAGAGGTAACTTTTATTTATTTATTTTTATTTATTTATTTATTATTTCCCCATCATACTATAGGTATGGGGAACTTGGTTTACACGGAAATGGACAAAGCGATTTTGATGAAAGTTTAGAGTTACGGATTGTTTGGAGAGAAAAAAAGATTGGAAATATCATGGCAGATAAAATTCATTTATAAACTTGGTTGCTCTTATATGGTCCATGCATACATCACCACTTGAAAACAAAATTGTGGAGCAACTTGGTTAACGAACTTATCAAAGATATTTATAAGATAAATTCGCTGTCCAAAATTGGTTCGATTTGGAGAATTATTTCAGGCGTTATCGTGATGATAAGATTTGGATCATATATAAACGAAGTGATTGGAATATTTCGATTTCCAAAGAAATCAACCTATGGCAAATTTGTGTTTATGTTATTAAAAATGCGTAAAAAACGCCCCCAATGAGCGCGGAAAATGTCGCATCTATAACTCTCAATTCATCCACCTGAGAGGCATTCATGTTAGTTTTATTATAGCCAAGTTCATTCTTTTTATCATCTTTAAGTTGATTCTTCTCAAATATTGCATTTTTAAGTTGTGTCATTTTTCTTGCCAGGATGCGATATGTCAATTTTACTTTGATAGTTTTCAACAATAATTAAAATGTGTGGAAACAAATAAGTGATGGGGAACGGTGCGGAGTCCACCTATGCCAACTAGTTTTTTTTTTTTTTTTTGGTGGAGGGGGTAAAACTTTTTAAATTTATAAACCATCTTAGCGTGATGCATTAATGAATTCCCCTTCTGTAGCGACTTCTACAATGGGGAAAATGTTGAGACGCATGATTAAAAAAAAAAAATAAAAAAAAAAAAAAAAAATAAATTTTCCACCGATTTAATCCCATTTCCTACCCTATCTCTTATAAAAATAATTTACAGTACATTTGTCATAAATTAAATTTGCGGTACATTCACTGGGCACGGTCCATTATGAATAGTGGGCCGTACATTAAGGTACGCTGCTGTCAGTACATGTAGTCTAATTTGGAACCGATTTTTTTTTAAAGCGTACAACAGAATACTTTTTTAAAAATTGTTCCAGACTAATAATGATGATGATGACGATTGTGGTGATAACAATGATAATCCAAATCCAATATACCATTTGATGCATGTATAATACGTGTATTTAATAACGACTATTTGTTGTATGTTTCGCTGTTCTAATCGATAAGGTCTCAGTATTTATAGAAATTTATACACTATGACATTTCAGAAAAATTAACGAATAAATTGAAAAAGTTTTTATGATTCATTAACTTACTTATTAAATATGCATATCAGGGTGATGAAGCTATTGATCTTGTAACGAACCACACTTTTCGATTTCTGCTTCTACTTCAACATTTTGTATTGCTTTATTAAATTCTGTTTCCAAACACGCAAAGCGAACACTAGATGGAATTTTCTTCTTTGGATTTCCGTTCAGGATATTGGACAATCAATGTTCATTAAGAAAATCTATTGATAACATCAAAAGAAAAATATTTTACAAGACAATTTATGTTCTTAAAACAATTTACTTTTTCTGTAAATGAAAAGTTTATATGAAAAAATATCCATCATTAATTTAAAACAATTTAATTTGCTTTCCGGCGTTTTCCCACTCTTTGAAGTATAAGAAATTCGAAAATTATATAAACAGTATGGTGTCCGTCTGTACGTTAGTCAGTTTCTTAGTTTGTGTGTTAGTTGTTTGTTTGTCTGTGTGGACATTGTCTCAAGAACGAATGATCGTAAAAATGTCTGAAAAATCTTAAACCATCATTTCTGATACTAGCAATAACTCTTTCAGCATTCTAATTAAAAAAAATTAATATATCCTATACATGGCAGAATAGGGGAAAAAATCCCATAAACGTGTAATTTGTGCATTATTTACATCCAAAATATATCGGACTAGTTTTAAAATATCCTTTATGATATTGAATGAACATCATTAACCACAAAGGGGTGATTCGTAAGTGATCAGAAATTAGAAATTTTCCTAATGTGTGAAAATAGGCAAAATTTGGCATAAACGCGAGTTCTGAGGACTATTTTGATCATAATAAACGTATAAAAAAAGTTGTAAAATATCCTTTATTATATTTCCTAGAACATTATTGAATATGAAAATTATATTTTACAAGCTTCATATGGGTTTTAAAGGCTACAGTCGGCAGCAAAATTATTGAGGGTGGGTAGTTGGGTTTTACGTCGCACTAGTGCTGCGCAGATTTGATCACAGTTTTGATCATCCACGGAAGGGATGGCTCTCCCGCTTCGGTGACCCCCAGAGGTATAATTTTTGATGGGAACATGAAGGACATTGCGGCCACGACAAATTTTAGGCTTCCTTCAGAGACTAGCTACTATGCAGCGCGTCAAAACTCATAAATTATCCACTGTCCGAAAGCGACCCTTGACATTTTGCACACATTTACAATGAAGGACATTACTTTTTATTGCTCTTTTACAAAAGAGACCCAATTTCGATCGCAGTAGGAGGTTTGCCAGCAGAGGGAAACTCTGTCCTGCTCGCGTCAATTCGATTCCCCACATCAAAGGAATATCAAAAGAAACCGAACTTGAAGCCAGTCTCTGAAAGGTCCTTTACGTGCAACAGCCACCATTAGTGTACACGACGGTCTTTGGCCGGCTCGAGTACCGAACCCTCAATCTACCAATTACCAGGCTGGCGCTCTACCGACTGGGCTACCGCGGCCCGCAAAATTATTGAAGAGCTAGCAATAATTCGCACGCCGGTTTCGTGCATCTAACACTAATTTTACCATGTTTATATTAACTTCGATTCTTGTTTGTTTGTTTGTCCGGCACAAATCTTGCAACCGATTTTTAACTAACTGCCCTACTAGCTAGACATTTGAAACTTTGGGAATAGCTCAGAATCCGACGACAACATAATATTTTGAAGCCAATTTTCGATTTTTTGACTAATTTCATTTAACAACATTAATTAATTTAACAACATTTTTATTGAGTCGACAAAACATTTTTTCTGTGTTTTGTTTAAACTTGCATTATGGGAATTATAGAATTCAATATATAATTTTACAACAAGCATATATAATTTTATTACTGCAAAACGTTACAGTTTCATATAGTATTATTTGTAGAAGAGAAATACCATATTAAAATTAGAATTCACTTTATAATGTATTAAAATATAGATTAAAATTATTAATTAAATGTTAAATTTCAAAATGCTCCTTGGGAATTTATTTTTAATTCAGATTTCCAAAAGTTTTTTTTACAGGTAGTTTAAAGAATTTTAGCAAAAGTTAGTGTACATTACGTATTTACAATCATAATTATGTTAATATATATTTTTAAAAATATTTCATTATTATTTATTTTAATTTGAAAATTTTAAAGTTTAAAAGAACAGAAAGTGGAAAATTGTAACTAAGTTTTGTGCTAAGGTATATAAAAAATAATAAATGAAGTTTCATGAATATTCGACAAAAAATAAGATGCAAGAAATATTTTTAAATTGACACAATTACGTAAAAATGAGTTTCGAGAAAATAATGTTTAAAGTTTTCATATTACGACTGATTCGATACACAGGCTAGGGAAATCGTACTTTCTTATTTATTTATTTATTTATTTATTTGCATTGCGTTGGGTGTTTCTAATGTGTTTTGATGCGCTGAATTCAGAAATGATTGGTTTTTTTTTTTTTTTGTTCTATCACATAAGTATTTTTCCCAAAGTAAGGATGAATATCAGAAGAATTCACCTGGAGACTATAACAAATTCGAACTAATTTATATATAAAATACATCAAAACGGACTGTTATTTACATATTATCTTTTAAATGTGTTTCTATATATTGAAGCTCCGTTTAGAGCATTTTACCTTGTGTACGACTTGTAGGTCTTGTGGGGGTGGGAATTCTCTATGCAGCATCCAACAATAATCTACTATGATGTTAACACTCCATCATCCCTGATACCTTCTGTACATTTCTTTGGTGTCTTGATGAAATAGCCCTTCTTGTTCTTGACTCACATCACCAAGATTTTACGGGAAATAACTTAGATGGAGTTAAAAATGTGGAGCTTTAAGCTCATAGAATTTCATTTTTTAATCAAAACTGTACGTGATGGTTTTGAATATTTTTTCCTTAATCAGCATCCAAAAATACATCAGAAAAATATATCGCCTTGAAGAAAAAAATTTCACGGTCGACTTGTGAATTGCTTACAAATAAAAACGCTTGTAACTCATCATGGAATAATGGGAATTGAAAAAAAAAAAATCGCCACGCATTATAACTGTTATGTAGTTTTTCATTTTAGTAAAACTGAAACATCGAATTTTTTGTCCAATGAGGAATTTGCACGTTTTCTGATTTTATTCTTATATAATAGAAAATGAAAAGGTAAGAAAATAAATACATACAATTTCTTTATTTGAAATCTAATTACTGATTTATAACATTTTTAACATCGCACTATTTACTCTCTCGAGAAAACGCAGCATAATATATCGTGACGTCACTCTTTATGACAACAAACGGGAGTAAGACGTTGTTTACATTCGATTTTGTGCTTTGCTTTGCTTCTTGAATCAGTGAAATATGTTTTGTATTTTATAATAATTTCGTAGATTAAAAAATCGTAGTATAAATATTGTAATGTACTACTCTGCACTAATACAACGGCTAATGCTTCTCAAAAGCTATTCTTTAGCATTCCACAGGATCCTGTTAACGAAAACATTTGACAACCTCCAGCATGAAAAGAAAACAATTGAAAATAATGATAATGGAAAATGGTGATAATGATATTAAATGATTATAAGATGGAAAAGAAATGCTCAGAAATCCCATAAATGATTATTTATTACGAAAGTTGAAACGAATGGAATTGCTGCTCGCTAACTAACAAAATGTAAACATTGAAGCATCATAAAGTGTGACGTCAGGCACCGTTTTGAAGTCACGGGACTTTTTGGTTAATTTTAAAGTGATTTTTAAAATTAATGAGAATGTTTTTGCATTTTTGATAAACTTTTTTAAATTTATGGACCCAAAACTACCATAAAGATAGGATTGTGTTCAAATCCCCCATGTGTGCAAATTCCTCATTTTGACATTTAGAAAGTCCACCTATTGCCTTAAATACTTGAATATAATATGCCCCACAGTACAAAATTATGAAAATAAGTAAATGATAGGGAATTGGGATAAATTCACCTAAACTTACTATTTATTTTTATAGAGTTTAGGAAGGGGAAAACAGTATCTGGTGTGCGTGACAGTTGGTTATTTTCGCTTTGTATGCATCTTTAAAGTTTTAGAAATTCTAGACGCTTATAATTCAGTTTTTAACAACACATCTAAATACGTCAGTATTTATGAAAGGAAAATAAAAGGTATTCAAATATGGGAAATTTGCATTAACATTGCACATTTGAATATTATTAAACAGTTTATGGTTCAGTAGTTTGGATGGGTAAGGCTGATGAACGCCATGGATGTCGAACGAAAGAAAATTTCAAAACAACTTTTGATAAGCATTTCTTTTCACCATTCATTTTAAGTTCAACGTTAAACGTTAAGTATAATAAATAAGTTTAAATGTTGTGCATGTACAAATAATAATAATAATAATAATAATATCTATAAAGAAGGGAAGGTTTTGTCACTAAGAAAAATCTACATTTTAAAACTGAACATAAAAAAAAAAAAAAAAAAAATATATCTGATGTATTAGCAAATGTGAAAATGCGATTTAAAAAATAACAATTTTGATCCAATGGTTAATGGAATATAATTTTTATAGAATATTATACTAATTAATGTGAATGTGAAATATGTGTTATGTAAATATTGACATGCGTTACACATAAGTTACATTTTGTATCACACGATTTTGAAAAAATCTGGAGTGACTCCACTCGACTTTCCGAACATTGAGTAACTAACAGTTTTGTAGATAAAATAAAGAAAGAGGAATTGCTAAACAAACAAAAGAGAGAAAACCATAATAGAGTGTTTTTTTCTCCATATATCACACGAGGTTTTATTTAACGCTACTGAACTTTGAGCCTTTAGATCATAATGATAAAGAATTTTTCGTTTTGTCCCTGTAAAAATCTATAGATGCTAGATTCACCAAAATGCTTATAGTTAGTGCAACAGTGATTTATAATATTCATACAAATTTTCAGCTCAATTGAATAAGGCGTTTAGATGCTATCGCACTTTTAAAAATTTGGTCTCATAGGCCATAATGATAAAGAATTTTTCTTTGTGTCCCTGTAAAAAAACTGTAGTGCTAGATTCACCAAAATCTATACAGTTGGTGCAAATGCGACCTATAACATGTGTACAATTTTTTTGCTCAGATTAATAAGGCGTTTAGACGCTATCACACTTTTAAAAATTTGGCCCCATTGGCCTTAATGATAAAGAATTTTTCTTTGTGTCCCTGTAAAAAAACTATAAGTGCTAGATTCTCCAAAATCTATACAGATTGAGTATCTGTGACCTATAATATGGGTATAAAATTTTTGCTCAATTGAATAAGGCGTTTAGATGCTATCGCACTTTTAAGATTTTGGTCCCATAGGCCATAATGATAAAGAATTTTTCTTTGTGTCCCTGTAAAAAAACTATAAGTGCTAGATTCACCAAAATCTATAGGGTTCGTACTATGGTGACTTACAATATACGTACCAACTTTCAGGTTAATCGAACAAAGCCTTTAGACGCTAGCGTGTTCACAGACATACACACATACACACATACACACATACACACATACACACACACATACATCCATCATCGTAAAAATAGTGAAAACGGACTCAGGGGACCTCAAAACGTATAGAAACATCAAAATCTCGAATTCGGATTTTTGACATGATTACAATACTTTCCTCACTATAGTGTTCGGAAAGTAAAAAGCCTAAGTATGAAATTAGTCGTTTAATTTAATCGTTTTTAATTAAACTTTTTTTTTTTGAAAGATTAAATGTTTAAAATTTTATAAAAACTAATAAAATAAAATATATAATTTATTAAATACAAGAAGAATAAGCATGTTTAACCTCATAATAATTTCGTTTCTTTCGATTAAAATCATTAAATATCACATTGTACATGATTTTTATCTCCAAATATTTTGCATTTCATTTATGTATTCGGATACTGTTGAGAGATCATCCATGAACTACTCATATATCCATACTTTTCATCATTTAAGATTTTGTAAGAATATTTTTTATGAAAATCTCCGTTTTTCTAACTACAAAGTTTTTATATATAGCAAATTCTTTTTTCTAAATTTTTATGAATTATAATTTGTAATTCTTTTCTACTAACTGTTTTAAAATTTCTTCTTTGAAAAGGAATTATTTGATTAATGTTACTAATTTATCGCTGGCAAAAAAATTAAATTGCTTTGATTATTAGGAACATTACGTGAAATAATATTTATCATTTTCAAATTGCAAACAAATTAAAAAAAAATATATAAAAAAATTATGTTTTTTTTTTTTTTTTTTTTTTTTTTAACACATACATATATTTTTAAATAAATAATATACATTTACTTCTAATTGGCATAAAAAATATCAAATAACCGAGCAAAAAGGGTTTTGAAAATAGACTAAATTGAATAAAAAGACTTTGTAATAATAACAGTAATAATAAAAGAAGAAGAAGAAGAATCCAGATAATAAATAGCTACGCATACCAATTTTTTCGATTATTTGCTTCCAAAAGCACAGATATTTTTTGAGAATGTTTTTTATAAACATACATTAAAAATTTTCGGTTGACGGAGCATTAAATATAACAGAAATTACATCGATGTAATCTGAAACCCTGGAAGAAATAATATTCAAATGTGTTTAGTTAAAACATACACGTAGTTTTACTTGCAGCTATTTTCAAGTTCCCATATTATTTTGATATGCTACTTGTTAATTGCATGGAAAATGTTTTATGCATATATAAGTAATTATTATTAATATTTTAACTGCATTCAATGTATAGACAATTGAAAAATCGCTGTATATGAAATCTAATATTTTGCAAAGTGTTATTAAAACACATTATACAGAGAAATAAAACTATTAACAACAGTTAAATGCTTTTTATCAGAATTCATTTATTCTTTTTATTTAATATATTTATTTGAATAATAAATATGATATGATAAAGACTACTTACAGAAAATTATCGAAATAAAAAATATTGTAAGTTAACCTTTGATTATTTTTTCCGGTGAATTCAAACATATATTGCTCCGAATATATTTTTACACGCGTCAATGTTTCACACGCATAGCATCGAAATATCGATGAAATAACGATTGCATTTTAAAAGAGTCTCTATTGTACGTATTATTTGTCTTTGAAGGCTTTTAAATTACGAAAATATGTTACCTAAAAGTCAATTTTCTGTGTAGAAACGAATTGCATAGTTACTCCCGTGACGTTTATAAGCGTAGAAGTGCTTGTTTTAAAATATGTATATTTTTAGCTCATGTGTTTAGATTTTGAGCAAATCTATTTTTTCGATCTGTTTCTTTAATCATTATGATAAATGTTTTTCCACAAATTGTGAATTTTACTCCCCTGTTTGTTTCGTATGTACGAAATTTAATTATTTGATATGATACTGAGAAGGCATATCTTCACATGTAAGAAATACTTACTAAAAACATTTTATTATAACTATTAAAAATGTACCTACAAAAAGTACATTTTTAATTAATACATCAAAAATTACCTTTAATACAAGAAAATATACCATAAAACAATATCAGGTCCTGTGTAAAACACGGTTAAGAGGACCTTGGTACCTATGGGTACTTTTTTACTATGGGAGGGAAAAAAATATATTATATCAAGTAGGATATTTCACCTCCACTGTGTCGTTGAAAGCGCATTTGAAATATCGAAATGCTCAGAAATTAAGTTGTTATGCTTTAGCAACGGTTGTAGAATTGAGTTTAGATTGTTTAGATTATAAACCTATTATTACAGTGGACGAAGCATTCCGTTATTAAGAGAATATATGAAAAGATGGCAAAGCTGAAAAAGATGACTACTGGAAAAAGGTTACCTTTTTTGGCATTTATCGCATTATTGGCGATTTTTTGTTTTGAATATAAATATAAATATAAATATTTATTATTATTAAAAGATACAGCAACCAAAACTTGTGTACAACGCTACAGCTTCTGAAATTTATTTTTCCGTTGCTATTAACATTTTCCAACAGAGTTCAAAAGTGTTTATGATTTCGGTTTGTCTATACTCGGTTTAACTCCCATAAATAACCATGGAAATTTTTGAAATTGATATATAGTATAATATATTTAAGCTAGTTTAAATTAAAGAATTAAATATAGCAATTATAAGCATTTTATAAAAATAATTTGTTAAAAAGTACGAAATAATAAAATATATATTAAAAAAAAAATATTACCTGTGAAATATAATCCTTATTTTACAGAACGTTTAGGGCTTTTAATAGTACATCTAAACACTATTTCTTACGAGCAAGTTAATAATTATTAACATTACTTATTAACCAATTCCCTGACCAATTTTTACTTTCTCTTACCCATAAGGTACTGTTGGCCCGCGGACGATTGATCCCTGGTTGGCAAAGTGCCAGGACGATTCCACTCACGCTCTGGGAGACACAGCAATGAAGAGAGAGGGGGAATTTTTCTATTATTCTTGTTTCTTCTTTTATGTGTAGAATCATTAATACTCTTGCTTTGTTTTCTTTTATTTCTTTCTGTATAACAGTTCGTTTATACTGGAACAAAAGGATCATACATCTTTTACGAGTTCTCGAATTAAACCTCTCCGTAGTGAATCGAAACGTATTCTACATAATGTCATTAAGTTTTGCGATAAAGAAACTTTAGAAGGAGAAGTTATTGTTTGAAGAATTTTAATTATTTCTTCAAGAATTTTGATAATAAATATCAAAATGAAAGTAATTGTCAAATATTTAAACCAACATCCAATTTTAAATAGTGTCATTTTAAATAGTATGTTCGTTCGGTGCAACTTGCACATTAGTCCAGTGAGGTACAACTTTCACATTAGTCCCGTCAGGTACAACTTGCACATTAGTCCCCTCCAAATATAGTGACCAGCGAAGCTGGCAAAGGATTCGTTGATTCACTACCTTAATTGAATTCATATTTCGTCATTTTTGTCGGGGTTATATACTAGTTTGTAAATAATAATTGACATAATTTTTAAATTAGTGTTACACACTTCAAAAGTTTCAAATACTTACAAAGCTTTTATTTTTATTTTTAATTGAGTAATATTTATATTGAAATCTAAAACTATCCCTTTATTATATTATCATTTTTTCTTTCTTTTAATTAATCGTAAAATATTTATATAACCAGATATTCAAGAATCAATTCAAAGAAGGAAAATAAATGCAATCAGTGAGTTTATAATTTTTTCATACCCATAAACAAACACATCCCTAGGTACTACGGACATTCCTATTTTATAAATGGACCAACCCTTTTCACTCATGCGCAGATGACGCCAGGGATCATCCTTCTGCGGTTTATCAGTAGAGAAAGTATTGTGTTTGGGTCAAATTTTCAAAATTGAGTTTTTGTTATATTTACACGATTTGAGGTCCCCTCTATCCGCAAATCATGTTTTTAGCGGTTGGTCTGTGTGTGTGTGTCTCTGTGTGTCTGTGTGTTATCAGCATATCTCAAGAACAAATAACAGCAGAAAGTCCAAACTTTGTGTTCTAAATGTGTTTCATATAGATGCTACACTAAGCTTTTCGTTGTGATGAAGCAAATGGTTCGTGTACAGGGACACCCAAGAGAATTCATATAGTACATTATATCTATGGGGGAAATTGCAGGTAAGTAGAGTTTAACGTCTATAGAATGCACTAAACCAAATGGAGTTAATATAATGCGTAAAAACATGTCTCATGCAGAATATGGTAGGGATATTATTCACTGTTCGTAAACAGGGCTACACAAAAGAACTAGATTATAGTGCGAAAATAGTTGAAATTTGGTGGAAGTATATTTCAGGCTGTGCCGTGTATTATTACAGTCGGTAACGAAAGTCTCCGAACACTAGCAAAAATTCCTATATAAAAAAAGTACACTTAATACAGTTTTGTTAAATAAATCCTTATCGAATACAGTTCTTAGTCAGTCTAAAAACAGGATTCGACAAGGATATATTTAACAAAACTGTATTAAGTGTACTTTTTTTACATAGGAATTTTTGCTACTGTTCGGAGACTTTTCTTAGCGACTGTAATATAGGATTATGTTTAGGTGCACCATGTGGTTTGTACATAATCTTCAAAAGATATACAGTGCTGCAAACATTTAAGCGATAACATTCTTTTTTGTTGTTAGTGGAAGTTCTTTACTATAATATTTTACCATGCCCAGGAAAGCCGCTCAGGAATTGAAATGAATTCATCATAGACATATGATAAATGATGTATGTTTTTAAGCAAAATATTCATTGCTTGTTTTTTGTATTTACACGTTTTGAGGCTTCCTTATTACTGGAGTCAAGTTTTTTAACGTTTGATCTTTGTCTGTGTCTCTTAGAGTAACTTAAAAACGAATAATTTCAGAAGATCCAAAAGTTGTATTTTCAAATTAATATAAGTTTGTTGCTGGAAAAATTTGATTAAAACTAATAAATTCCAAGGAATGTTGCTTGTGAAAGTTGTCTGAATAATTTTAAGTGAACTTTTAATTTTAATAGCAGATTTAAATTCTACATAAAAATAGGTGCAATAAAGAAACGGGGGTTGAGGAAGACTGTAGCGCTCCTCATACATAACTAATTATCATATAAAACTCTTCCGTAAGAGAAAGTTGTGTGAGTGACACATCAGATTATTTTATTTGCGTAAGACATTATAAAGAACTTCTTACCGGTTACAGTAAAAAAAAAAAAAAAAAAAAAAAAAAAAAAATCATATGATTAAATGAAAGCTAAAAGACTTATTTATTTAACAAAATTAAATAAAATCAAAGTTTTTATTGTTTATATGACATTAAAAAGACCCGTGATTACTACTTTCCAGCATGTTACTCGAAATTTTTAATCTGAAAAATTCAAGAGTATACAATTGCTGTAGTATAAACAATGCACTGATTAACAGAATGTTTGCACGTAAATTCCTATTTAAACCGAAGTATGTTTACAAAATTTGCAAAATAGTTAGATTTGATCGTGCTGCTGAATGTAAAACTAACTATTGCTATAAGTTTTGCGTGTAGCGAAATTCCCGAGTATTCTAAGTTAACTAAGGGTTGATGTCCTTAAATATGGACTTAGCAAACACTTTGAAAATTGCATTATGACAGATTCAGACCTTGCCCTAAATACTAGTATTGAATTATCGGAAACGTTGAATTATCGGAAATTATCGGAAAAGTTGATATCGATTTTTAAATGACAAGGAAAATATAAGATTTCTATGTATTGTTTACCTTGGACTATTCTTATTGAAATATTAGAAGGTTTTGTTTTCTTCGCTGGTCACTATATTCATAAGAATTTTCAGAAATATTTAATAATTGAAACGCTTAAATAATTGTTTTGTCAAATAAAAACCACGACCAAATGCCGTGAGATATAGTTATTAATGAAGTGTGAATGACATTTAATTATTTGAATTATCTTATGATGATTAGAAACACGATTAATTTTAAACAAACTAAATATACATTCACATTAGTTTGCAGACGATAAAAATCAAAGAAAAAACATTAGAGTGTTTGAGTAATACAAATTGTAAATAAATCAAAATAAAATATTTAAAATGAGAAATAAATACACAGTACCCGCCGCTTATTAAAATCACATTCGTCCTAATAAAAAGTGATTTTATTAAGCGGCTGATCTTTATATCCGGTGAACATTCCTGCTCTCAAGGAAAAGGTATTACTTCCTCGAATTTGGAAAGAAATTTCAAAAGGTAGCGAGTAATGGAACTAATAAACAATATTGATTAATTTTTGATAGGTAATTAATAAATTTTTCCTTCGATATAAAAAAAAAAAAAATTAAACGCATTCTATGTTCCTATGCTCTTTCCTTTGAGGAAAATCACCATTACTTTTCCAAAAATTCACGCTTTTCTTATAAATTAAAAATCTTTCCGTTTGATTATAGTTATTTCAAAATAAGAACTAGAAATTGTCTTTTAATAATAAAAAAAATTAAGAAAATATATATATATCTTTTGCAAATCAAATCAAGTTTGTAGCTTATTACTGCGCTTTGAAGAATACGTTCCTTGAAATTGTTACGGAGATAAGTTATGGAGCCTGTTTAGTTTGTAACTATGCATCATGTGTAAAATTTTCGACAATTAGAGATAACGGAGGGATTGTTGTGCTTTAAATTCTTAAAAATAATAATAATAATAATTATAATAATAATAAATAAATTTAAAAAAATCACAATGTAAATTTTAAAAAAAGTGTGCAGAAATGATATTTTTACTGCTGAGGAGATTTTGTTTGAGTTTCTTAACCTGCGATACTGATTTTATTAAGCTTGCGGTTAATATAGTTTGTATTAATTTGATTCCGTTCCTGGCAATTTGATCAGATTAAGCGACTGATTTTATTAACCAGTGATTTTATTAAGCGGCAGTTAACGTATATATATTAGAACCCTCCGCAAGTACATTTAATCATTTTAAATCTATTATGACATCAGTTTTAGCAAAATATTTTGATGATACAGGTTTAAATTGCAATTTATTTTATTCATGTGTGCAAAAATGTTTCTTTTTATGTTAAAAATAAAGTAAAAGGGTGTAAGCTTTTTATTTTTATTGACATCAAATTGACATTAAAGCTAAAACAAAAGCATAAAATATAATTAAGATATATATATATATAACAAGAATGTTAAAAATCTAAAAGCATGTTGCAAAACTGTTCGCATTCCTCTATCTAAAGCAAAAAAAAAAAAAAAAAAAAAAAAGAAATCAGAACCATGTACATGCTACAGTTTTTTTCTGTATGTTGCAAGCATACAGATAAACACTGCTTTTTATTAACACTCTCTAAGAAGGTTGAAAAGTGTTAATGACTTCGGTTTGTCTGTCTGTTTGTTCGACTATCCGTCTGTCTGCCTGTCCGCCCTCTAACTGCCGTAAATATTTATGGAATTTTTTGAAACTGATATATGATATTCCAGTTTTCCATGGGATGTTTCCTATTGAAAATGGAGTTAATATCTTTAATGGTTTGTGTACAGGGGAACCCGAAAGTATTCCAAAGTATTGTGTTCTATTAAAGGGATTTCTATATAAACCATATTTTAATACCTTTACTGTACACAAATCTTAATGAAATTAATATATGTTATTCAAGTTTACTATCGGATGTTTCATATGTAAAATGGAGTAAGTACCACCATTGGTTTGTGTACAGGGACACCCGAAAGTATTCTAAAGCATTGTGTCTGTGGGATGTATTTCTATAAAACATATTTTAATACCTTTACTCTACATAAATATTAATGAAATTGAAATATGTTATTCAAGTTCACTATCGAATGCATCATATATAAAATGGAGTAAATACCATCAGTGTTTTGTTTAAAGGGACACTCGAAAGTGTTCCAAATCATTAAGTTCTATGAGAAGTATTTCTAGAAACGAAATTTTAATAACTTTATTTTGCACAAAGCTTAATGAAATTGAAATATGCTATTCATATGCACAAAAGACTGCTCTCTATAGAATATAGTATGATTAGTATTAGATTGACAGAGCCACACAAAAATATTCAGTTACATCAAGAGCTATTAATGAAAATTTGCTGGAATTGCACTTTCGATTACATTAAGCTTTTTTAACACTTTCTAACATTTTTTAAGTGTGAATATGATTTCAATTTGGGTATTTATCTGTCTGTTCATCTGTCTGTCTGTCTGTCTATGCTCTAACCCCCCCGTAAGTACTTATAGAATATCTTGAAACTGATATATGTAGTTCAAGTTCACTATCGGATGTTCCCTATTGAAAATGGAGTGAATACCTCTACTGGCTTGTATACAGGGATACCCGAAAGTTTTCCAAAGCATTGTGTTCTATTAGAGGTATTTCTATAAACCATATTTTAATAATAAATTGAATGTACATAAATCTTAATCAAATTGAAATATGTTATTCATGTTCACTGTCGGATGTTTCCTATGTAAAATGGAGCAAATACTATCACTTCTTTGTGTACGGGGACAATCGAAAGTATTCCAAAGGATTGCGTTCGATAAGAGGTATTTCTGTAAACCATATTTTAATACCTTTACTGTACAAAAATCTTAGGGAAATTGAATATGTTATTCATGTTCACTATCAGATGTTTCCTATGTAAAATGGAGCAATTACTACCGCTGATTTGTGTACAGGGGCACTTGAAAGTTTTCCAAAGCACTGCGTTCTACGAGAGATATTTCTACAAACCAAATTTTAATAAATTTACTTTGCAGAAAGCTTAATGAAGTTGAAATATGTTATTCATATGCACAAAAGAAGGCTTTCTATAGAATATAGTATGATCAGTATTAGTCTTACAGGGCCACATAAAAATATTCAGTTACATTAAGAGAGCTATTATTAAAAATTTGCTGGAATTGCATTTTCGATTACATTGAACGTTTTTAACACTTTCTAGCAATTTTTAAGTGTGACTATGATTTTAATATGTTTATCTGCCTGTCGAATTGTCTATCTTTCTGTTTGTCTGTCTCCTGCACCCAGCGTCCGTATATATTTTCAGAATAAAAAAAAATATATATATGTATATTAATGTAGTTCACTATGGAATGTTCCATATTTAAAATGACATTAATAGGTCCCGTACATATAGTTTGTGTAAAGGGACGACAACAACAACAACAACAACAAAAAAAAAAAAAAAAAAAGAGGCAATGCATTACGTAGGACAGACATTTTAAAAAATCACATTTAAAAAACTTTCTACTGTAAAAATCATAAAGAATTTCACATGTATTCTTAATATTCTAAAATAATGTTTTGTATAGAATATGATATGATTATCCTTCAGATTTAAAGGGCAACACTAAAATATTCAGATACATTAAGGTCTGCAATTATAACGTCTGGATTTTCTTTTGCGTTAAGCCTTTTAACACTTTCCAACAATGTCTAAGAGTGGTTTTAAATTCAATTAGTGAAGCTATATTCTTTTCAGTCCTTCTATCTGTCTGCTGTGTGATAATGTAGGTAAAGAGTATTGAAAGTTATTGGATATAACAAGTACGTACATTTGGAAAGTGTTAATAACCAATGCGTACTGCAGTTACTGAATCGTATATGTTTACAATGAATGACGGACATTTGCACCGATTTTAATTTATATTTTACATATAATGATAGTAAAAGTATTGTTTCAGGGTCAAATTTTTGAATTTACGTTTTTTTTTTTTTTTTTTTTTTTTTTTTAAATATATATTTACTTGTTTTGAAGTTTCCTGAATTCGAAAATCAGGTTTTTAGAAGTTGGTCTGTTTGTGTATCTGATTGTGCATCTATATCACCTTAACTTAAGAGGTTAAGTATGTGAATTAGTCTTAAATTCCCAATGAATTGCGTAGAAACATATTTCTTCATCTCATTACGTCAACAGTGGAGACAGATATTTATGGTATACTTAATCATAGATAGATGAACATCCAAAACATTTCGTTAACACTTCACTAAGAAAAAAATATACTGCCGCCATCTAGAAAGAATAAGTATTTATTTCTGAATCCCTAAACAGAAGTATAAATTTAAGAGCAATGTGTTTAAGGTAAACAAATAACTTGGATTGACCAAATGATCGAGAATTTTTAGTCTATATTTTCTAGATGGTGAAACGATATTATGGATATTATAAATATTATGGATCCTTTTTATTGTAAAAAATCCTCTCTTGATTTACTAGAATTTGATCATAAACCAAGATTATAGTTACTAAAACTCGCCTTTTTAGTTTGTATTTATTTACAGACATTTTTAAATAAGATTGATCTAATATAGGAAAACAATCTAGAATTTTAATACAGGTTTTTAGAACTCGCTAACAATGGGAACTAGAATTTATAAGGATGACATAGAACTATTTTTACTAGATACACAACTTAGTTTCTAGATGTCAGTCACATAATTGTATTTCAGTGTTTCCAACAAAGATGAAAAGCGCTTATGACTTTGGTCTGTCTGGCCGACTTTTCAGTCGTTTATCTGTCTGTCCGCGGTCTAACTTCCGTAAATATTCTAAGAATTCCTTGAAACTAACTACATTATTCAAGTTCATTATGGCACATAACCTATTGAAAATAATGTAAATAACACGATTCGTTTGCATACAGGGACAACCACGAGTATTTCAATACGTTGTGCTCTATAACAGGTATTTCGATAAAGCACATTTCAATAATTTTGTACTGCATGAAATATACTGAAATTAACATATATTATTTTTAAGCAGAAAAGTACGTTTTCTATAGAATATGCTACAATTAGCAATAATGATTGACCTACATATCGACAGAAAAATACTTAAAAACATAATGCAATTTCAGCTATATTCTGTTCATAAAAATATTCAATATTAATAAAAATTTAAATATTAATGCGCAATAAATATATTTTGAATGCTATTTAAGTCATATGAAATCAAAGGATACAGGAAAACAGTAACTACAAGAAACAAGGACGAAAAATCACACGGTTTGCATAGATTCACATTTTCCATAACACTTTCAAACTGCACTTACACTTTGCCTCGTTTTACCTTCAGTGTACATTGTCTATTTGATCACACAACGGATAGCCAGAAGGACAGGTAGATTAATTGAATTATCTGAATATTTTAGTGTAGCCCTGTAAATCTTAATGCTAATCACACTATGATCCATATAAAACATTTTCTGTGTATATGAATAATTAGTATCAACTTCATTATGATTTGTGCAAAATAAAGATATTAAAATGTGGTTCATAAAAATACCTCTCGGAACGCTTTGGAATTTTTCAGGTGTCTCTGTATACAAACCAGTGGTAATAGTTACTTCATTTGCAACAGGGAACATAGCATAGTGAACCTGAATAACATATAACAGTTTCAAGGAATTGCTTGAATATTTACAGAAGTTAGAGCTTAAACAGACTGGCACGGACATACAGACAAACTGATATCATAAACACTTTTCAACTTTTTTATAAAGACTTAAAAAACGACAAAAGTACATAAAGGAAATATTTTTTTTTTCAATTAAACTATTGTTATTCTAAAACGGATAGTTGGATATGCGGGTAATTCAAGAAATTAATAGTAGATGATTGTAGAACCAACCCTGAACGTTGTTCGAACATATACACAAGGGTTAAAACAGTCCTTTTCAGAGTTTTAACGTTTAAGTGTCCATTACTGGTGCTCTTAAACTAATTTTAATTATATATAAAAAAAAAAATATATATATATATCACTTATTCTAGTCAGAAATAAAATAAACAAATTGGCATAGCTTTATACAATTACAAGTAATGCTACTATACTATTACTGCTAAATTTTTAAAAAATATATTCCAAAATATATTTTTAGAGTTAATAATATATTGCACATCGTTTATTTTCTAAAGTCATCAAAAGTATTTGTATATTGTATATTTTGAGCAAAAACGAGTCTATTTGTATGCATATTTAAAAAAAAATATATATATAATAATTACAATTTTTAAATTATAGAAACGCATTAAACTTTCACACATTTAACTTTGGATTATAGAAACACATTAAACAGATAAAAACTTCGTAATAAAATATTATAAATTGCTAAACTCGCAACAATTGCTTCAGATTAAGATTATTAAGCACAAATTTTATCTTTATTCAATACCAATATTGAGGCATTTTCCACAAACACGTGAAATGTTAGATAAATTTTCAAGAAAAGAAAATCGACAACAATGCTAACTTTGCATTTTGGTAACGCAGGAATAATTATTATACTTGTTGTTCTCTACTAATGAAATTTAGCAGGTAATTTTCCCAGCTTGAATTTAATCAAAGCTAATTTCACCTAACCTGCATGGCACTTGTAAATTTTCTTTAATTACCAGTTACCTTTCTTATCATAATAATAATTACTAACAAACCCATGCGAAATTTTCGCACTTTATTGTTAGTTAACTTTAAAATTTGAAACTCATAAATATTATGCCAATTTCATCACCGAATTCAAATTTAACTTACCAGAAGCCAAATTATCATTAGAATCAAATTAATACTGTACAATGGTGAAACCAAAATCATTCGAAGAAAGGTTTCAAAATAAAATTCATTGTTGACGACCCAGTTTTTATACTTCCGCTGGCAGTACAATTTTATAATAGGACCCCATTGATGCCTTTTAAATTTTTGTTGTCATGTTGGCGATGACTTTTATTTAATTATTTTGGTATGATTTTTTGTTTTAAAAAACTAATTCCTATTTTGATTATACTTTCTACCATTGCTTTTTTTTAAGTCAGTTTATGATAATAATTCACAGTCTGCATATTTCTTTAAAGTATTGCTATGTTTAAAATGATGCTTGCAAAGATACTGAAGAAGCAACTTTTAAAAATACATTTTTCCATAAAATAATCTCATCAAGCAAATATCGTCAATTTTTCTTATTAGATCATTGAGCTGAGTCCGCGTGCTTAAACATTGCCCATTTATAAATATTATTTTTTTCCCTTGTGTATTTTATTAATTAGATCATTATCGTATCGTTTCAATAAAATATAATCGTAACTGGACACGTTAGAGAAATTTTATATAGGTTGCTATTTTTATTATTATCATTTTTAATATCGTATGTATGTGAATATGATTGGTAATTCGCAATTCTATATCCTGCTTTTAAGGTGCACTCATGTTTATTTTTTATTTTGTCTGATGAAGGGTCGTAGTTAATCGTGTTCATCCGGAACAGTTGCT
Source organism: Salticus scenicus (assembly GCA_963930645.1). Classification (NCBI taxonomy): domain Eukaryota; kingdom Metazoa; phylum Arthropoda; class Arachnida; order Araneae; family Salticidae; genus Salticus; species Salticus scenicus. The sequence goes on along the minus strand of OZ005654.1, from coordinate 244,847,910 downwards.
CTACATTTGTGTATATTACTATGTTTGTTTAAAAAGTTCTTAATTTCCATCATGTAATGCCAGTTTTCCTAGTAATTTTTACTGAATCATATATCGTCAGTCTATGCTATATTACTATTATCGAATTGCTGACACATATTAATGCACAATACATACTGTACTACGCACACATCAATACGTAAAACATCCCACATAACACACACGTCGTAGGTTGTATGTTTGTATTTATATGATGAATATGTTGAAGTGTCGGACTAATATGAAAATAAAAATATAGGAATAATATCAAAAGAATAAGGTATATTAATAAACTTACACCCAAAATACAATATGATGTTAACGATACCTTCCAGTAATATCGAATCTATTTTAGTAATGCATCAGTTATTTTTATTTTTGTATGTTTTTTCATGTGAAATCAGTTAAAAATCATCACAAATACTTAAAATAGAACACAAAATCTACACTTACCATCACTTTTTCACGAAGCATATAGACATTTTTATTCCGATGCGAACATTTAACTACTTCTTAACAATAATAAATATCGTACAAAAATCTTTTCAAGCATTTTGTACTTTGATTATTTCATGGCCTTGATATAAATGTTGTTTGCTAACGAAAACGTCAATACGTCTCTGTGACATTTTATGTTATACACAGACATTTTCACACAAATCATTCAGTTTCAGAGACCTTAATAGTATTCAAAATCGACTTTATTTTTGAGCAACTGCCTAGCGTTGCCATCGCAGCACGAGTTCTTCCGAATTATGTTATGTTTCGAAAACAACATTTTGAAGCATTCTGTTTTTCGCATTTTTATTTTATTTTTATTTTTATTTTTATTTTTATTTTACTTTCGTAGAACTCTTTCTAGAGTTTTTTCATGCTACAACTTTTGTCAATATTCAATATTTCTATAGAAAAAACGTCACGGAGGTATCATCTTACATGCCATGTAATCTTGATTTGACCTTGTAATATTATCTATTATCGAAACAGACATTTCTTTGGCACATATTCTTTATTGTAGTAAAAATGATCTGTAACGTGGATTTTAACCCTCTAAGAAAAAAAGAAAAATATTTATATATTTTTAGAAATACTTTAACGATTTTATTTTTTATTTTACATCATTCGAGAAAGCAATATTTAGATATTTATTGTTATAAGGTTGGTTAGTTCGATGGGTTTAACGTCGCACTAGTACTTCGTATTGGGTAATTGGCGACAGTCTGGGACGCACCACTAAGGATGGTCCGGAGACATACCATCTCAATTGTAGCCCTCCACGGAAGGGATAGTTCCCCCGCTATAAGGTTATTGCTATAAGGACAAGTTACTTAAGCAATTCTGATATTAGTAAATATTAACCTATGTAACCTATACGGTTGGTAATTTATAGTCATTTTTTGTAAGAAAATAGTAAGAAAATCAACAATATATTATCCATAAAATTTTGATTTTTAGTCTTTTAGTCTTTGGATTTTATAGACTAAAACGACTTTAAACAAAATATGGTACAATTCACTGGTGAATTAGAAAAAAAAAAGCTCTGTACTCTTTTATTTAACGGCTTCATTGTAAAAGAAATTTATAACAGAACGTACTATCTGGGGACTATATAGTAGACATGCCAACGTTTTAATTTACCCCGGGCATTGTCAGTGCCCGTCTCTTCTTTTTTTACACCACTTTTCATGAAGGATATCTTTCTTCTTATTTAATCGTAATTATATACTGGAGAAAATTTCAGTATAAATAAAGTGACGTGAAAAAGGGGCGGGCATTAACAGTGCTCCGGAATAAATTAAAATGTTGGCATGTCTGCTATATGGTCATCAGGTATTGTGGTGAGTGTTCTCTTCATTGTTTACGAGCGTGTACCAGTCAAGTATTGAGGAATAAAAATATTGACTGAGGGTTTGATTTTATCAATTACATAAAACTAACGCTAAAACTTATGTGCGTTAAACAAATGCAAGAAGTTTTCTGTCAAGTGTGCTCCTGTCTTTTAATCCATTACTGATGGGTTAAAAGGTAATTTTTCATAAATGTAGAATACTTACAATTTGTTTGTTTGTCTAAAAAATGACTCTTCCCTGTATAAACCTAACGTTTGTAAAAGTGAAATTTAAAATAATTTTGTAATGTATAGGGTTTGATTTATTAAAAATTGTCATATAAATCTCAAAATTTGTCAACTGTAGAAATAGTTCGATTTTTATTTTCATAAAAAAGTTAGTATGCTGTGGTCACCACAAAGCTTTCTTTTATATCATTCTATAATAGAACCACATACTGCTCAACATGCAGAAAGTTATATCATAGCCTCTCACAGTAAAGATTTTACATGTATATACATAGCATGGAGCAATTTTAATCAACAGTCTGTGAGATATAACCATACGGAAAATCACAGAAGATTAACAATAGCAGTGCCACCTATCGGCCGATATGCACTCAAATTAAGTCAACAGTCGTTTTTATAATGGTTATGATGCTTATCAAGTTTGGTGCATTTATATGCCTTATAAATTGAGATTTAGCTTTCCTGTTCACGGTTAAATTGGCACATAGCAGTGCCACTTGTTGTGCACTCTGTACCCAAATTTATTCAGCATAGTGTTTCATAATGACCATCTCATATATCAAGTTTTGTGCATTTATACACAGTAGAGATTGAGGTCTAGCCTTCCCTTTACGGGGAAAATTGCAGCATGGCAGCACTACCTATTGGCCGATATGCACTTAATTGGATAAACATAATGTTTCGTAGTGGACCTTTCAGGTATAAAATTTTGAACAATTATATATAATAAAAACCAAGATATAGCCTTCCAATTAATGAAAGGAATTACAGTATAGCTGCACCACCTCTTGAGAGATTTGCATAAAAAGTTGATAGGTACCAATTTATGTCAATTTGCAACTACATATAAATTTATATTAAATTATGTACATAAGTTCTCGCGTTTTTGCTGCCACAAAATTTTTGTCACCCATACAAAGATACAGACGTACAGAATTTTTCTAAAAATGGTCAAACCGTGTTTTAGATCTCTCAGACATGTAAATCCACCGAAAACTGGAAGTCAAAAATTTTTACGAAAACAATATTTTTGCTATTGAATATAGCAGAAAGTAAAAACGTATATATATATATATATATATATATATATATATATATATATATATACACGTTTTTCAATACGTTTACAGCTATTGAAAATGATTATCCTATAGATTTTTTACATGGTTATATTATAGAAAACTATTTAAAACATTTGAAATATAAATGATTTTTTTAATTTTCCTTTTTAATTATTCCTTATTTTTCGATTAAATTTAGTTATAATAACTTTATTTATTGTTTTAATTTCTTTAACTTAATATAGATGGCGTTATAATATATTTTCGATTGTTTCGTATTTTCATTAGTTGTCTCGCTGGAGATCTTATGAAATACTTGCTGCTGTTTGTGTAAATGTTTGATCAATTTATTCCCTAATCCATATAAGTTTTTTGTCTGTTCCATATTATTTTATTCATTTTATTTTATCCATATTGAATTTAGCCATATATGTGCTTTTTTATTAAACTGTCTGCCTAGGGGGGAGAGTTTGATCAATTAACAGCATGCTTTAACCAAACACGTATGTCTCAAGTCATACGAGGCCTTTTTTGACAGTTTAAATCATTTATTTTACGTTTTTGCAAGTAAGTTTTACTTATGAATTGTTTCACATTTATTAATTTTCTCGTAAGTTTTTTCTTTAGTTATTTTTGTTACATATTTTCAACTTTTATATGACTGAAAACATATATTATAATTTTATATATATATATATATATATATATGTATATATATATACATATTTATATAATTGACTTTTCATTAGTTATTAATGGGCATCTTATCTAAAATGAAGAATTTCAATTATATTTTTTTAAATATTATTTTTCCTTTAAGAAAGTGATTCCATTGTATTTATATATATTCTTTCTACACAACAGTATAGAGCAACCAAAAAAAGTTTTAAACTCTTTGAAGCATGGTGGTACATATTATATACCAATTATTACTTTCTCTTACCCATAAGAGAGAAATTATTGTTTTTGGGTCAAATTTTCGGAAGTGAGATTTTGTTATATTTACACGTTTTGAGGTCTCCTGAATACGAAAATCATGTTTTTAGCGGTTGGACTGTGTGTATGTCTGTCTCTCTTTCTCTCTCTCTCTCTGTGTGTGTGTGTCTGTCTGTTATCAGCATATCTCAAAAACAAATTATGGCAGAAAGTTCAAACTTGGTATTCTAAATGTGTATCATATAGGGATGCTACAGCAAGCGTTTCGTTGAGATGAAGCAAACGGTTCGTGTACAGAGACACTCAAAATTATTCAAATGGGGGAAATTGCAGGTAAGTAGAGTTTAACATCTATAGACTGCACTAAACCAAATGAAGCGAATATATATTTTTTGTAATAGAGATAGTCAATAGAGGTGAGTTCGGGCTCTATTTTGCCAATCCGAGCCCGCCCGGGCCCGAAACATTTTTGAAATGAGCACGCCCGAGCCCGAAAAATTTTGTGTGATCAGAGCCCGAGCCCGCCCCAGCCCGATATTGAAAGTGGTACGCTATGCAACGCATACACAATAGTAAAATTAAATACCGTTTACATTTTCAAATTAATTTTCATATTACCAATCCTTGATTTAAATAACTATAAATGTTATTATAACAGTTTATAATATCTGTGTCTCTGTATACATGTATATATTTATATAATATATATTTATAGTGCAGCCTATTGTTTATAACGCGCCTATCGGGGGACAAAAAATTTATCCGAATGAGTGATATAATCAGGCCCAATATATTGAAGGAGGAAGGATTACTGTATAACACTGTGACATAATATGCATCCCGTTGAAAAAAAAAAGCTCTATTTAGAAAAAGGAAAGTCAAAGCTACTAAGATTTGCACGATTATTTTGTGATTTATAACCTATCATGACTATTATGACCTTACTAAAGGTGCTCTCAAAATGAATAACTTTTTTTTTTTTTTTTTTTTTTACATTTTCGAGTTAGTGAAGAATAAAATAAACGGAACTTTTATCTTGAATCCGAGCCCGCCCGGAGCCCGAAGACTTGCTTAAGATTTGAGCCCGATCGGGCTCGGGCCCGGGCTCGGGCTCGGGCTTACGGGCTCGGGCTGAGCCCGTCTCATCTCTAATAGTCAACTGGGAAAATTTTTTGTTTATGTAGGAGCCTCGCCTCCCCCCCCCCTGGGTGTGAAGTCCCCCCTCGAGGGGAATAAATTTTCATGATGGGTATCTTTCAAAAGAGCTCGCCAATACCTTTAAAACAAATGGTTAAGCCATCGATCTCCATAATTTAAAATAAAGTTATCGATTTTTTTCTTTAAAAAAAATATATATAGATATATTATATATATGTAATATTGAGAATAAATTCAACTTTTTTTTTGGATATTTAGCGTTATACTACTTCTCTAATATGGAAATCGTCTGCATTACCATAAAAGATAATTTGTTTAACTAATAATTTTAATAAATTATTTTTTTTAAACAGAATTATTTTTTAATAACTGAATTAAATTCTATATGAATGCAGGTGCATGAATGAAACGGGGGGTTGATGGGCGGGGTAGCTCCCCTCACACAGAACTAATTATCATATAAAACTCTTCCGAAGCCTAATTTGAATTGTTTAACATAGTTTTACATAACAGTACTCGTTATCTTACTTCTTAATCTCCAACCTGTATTTATAGTATTAAATTTCAGGGTAAGAGAAAGTCGTGTGAGTGACACAGCAGATTATTTTTTATAAGATTCATCCCGGTATTTGTTTTTACAAAAGTTTGTTTTTAAAATAAAGCAGTAAAAAAAAATCATTCCTTCCTTTCTTCTAAGTTTGAATGCAATTACTGGTGACAGTTGGTATTAAATAAGTCAGTGCTGCTGGATTTTGGGGACTTTTTTATTCAATATACTAAATATTGTAGTTTTATTCAATATACTAAATATATACTAAATGTTCAATTACTAAATATTGAAACGGTTGCCTAATCTTTTCGAGGATTAATGGTCTGTTATTGATATATCAAATATCACTTTTTAAAATTATTGGTGATTATAGAATAAAAAAGTTTCCCCAAGTCTGACAACATTTAAATGAGTATGATTATCTTGTGTTTTGTAGGGTTAAAGAAATCTAAAATAATATGTTTTAAAATTACGAAATTTGGTAGATGAAATTATTAAATTGTACACCTTCATTCTTTAGAATACACATATATAGGAATATTTGTTATTTTAATTCAAATACTTCTATTTAAAAAAAAATATAATAAATATTATATGTACTATATTTATTTATTTATTTATTTTTCAGTTTTAGTGGCATTCTTCTCTCTGCAAATAGAAATAATTTTGTGTTTGTCAGCAAAATTAAAATCTGAACATCAAACTAACAAATAACTTAAAAATTAAGTTTTAAATTTCTAAATAGAAAGAAAAAAGAACAGGGAATGAAAAATTCGTCATTTACAGAAAATAACACACCTGTAATTTTAAAATCAATTAATTAATAAATATTGATTAATAGATCAGTAGTTCTGACACAGGCGACTTTTTATTATTATTATTATTATTATTTTCGTACCACTATTCCCATAATATAAAATAATAAATTTATGCTGGCAAAGTGCAGATTTACTTGCATAAATAATGCTATAATTTACTGCTATAATTTCTTATATTTTCTGATTGTAATACAATCGAACCTTGATCCATCGTTTTGATGAATGCGGGTTAAAGTCAAAACACGAATGAAACAACGTATATGAAATAATAATACACGCAATATATATACAATATACTACTAATAAAATCTAATTTGTTACTCTCCAAACTAGAGTCCTGCATCAGGTCGGGTAACCCGATTTTACCCGAACCCGAACCCGACCCGACCCGTGGGTCGGATTGACAATTTTTTTTTCTTGCGGGTCGGGTTGGCTGAAAATTTTTTCCTGCGGGTCGGGTTTATTGAATTTTTTTTCCTTGCGGGTCGGGTTTAAATTTCAACGAATCGGGTCGACTTGAGAACATATTTAAAATAATTACAGTTATAAGCATAAATTTTTAGACATAAATGATTAAAATATACCAGATATACTAGATATGTGTCGGAACTCCGTATTTATATCCGTATATATTCGCCAGAAAAAAAAAAAAAAGATCCGTATTCCTATCTGGATCCGTATAAGCAAGAAAAAAATATCCGTACCTGATTTCTTTTTTTTTTTTCAACAAATCTAATATTTATCTTTTGTAGAAATTGTATGAAAATTGGGAAGTATTATAAATCCCTATTGACATATTTTTAATATATAAATAAAAGAAATACAGTGTAACCTCGCTTTTACGTTCTAGGAATTGAAAAGATTCCTGAATTTACATTATTATTGTTAAAGGCATTTTTTTTAGCTTACATTCTCTGTCATAAACCTTCTGCCGAATCCGGGTTAAAAATGGAAAAAGGGGAAAATAAATTAGAAATATCAGTCCATGTCGTTACAAATTCGGTACCAAATGGAAGGGACAATTTTTCTAAGTCCTGGGGAGCAAACAGTTTTTCTACACGACAATTAGATCTTTTAAAATTAACTTAAGTATGGAATTTAGGTGGTAACATTTCATTTTAAACTTCTCATACTTTTTAGTGCGAATCAAGCAGATAGAAAAAGTCTTTAATATTATTATTATTATTATTATTATTATTACTATTTTAGTTACCTTTATTTTCAATAAATTTTAATCCTCGTTTTTATGTGAACGAAATTATGAATTTTTCTCCATTTATACAGCAAGTATAAAGTAATACTTGTTGTGGTTTAATTTAAAAAAAGCAATGTAAAATAAACACATTTAGTAAACGGATTCCATGAAGGAAGATAGTATTCTTTATCATCTTCTCTAGAACAAATAAACCATGCTTCACCAAAATTGCAACTACTGGAGTAAGCTAATTTGCTGATCGTGAGAATTTAAAGTGATCGTGGGAAAGCAGATGTTTAATTCCGAATCATATCCATGCTATCCAAATTATTATAGTAAAGTAAATATTCACATCGAAAAAAAGCAATAAATGAAGATACATATTTTCTGTCTTTCTTTCTTTTCTTTTTTACTTTCTTTTTCTTTCTTTCTTTCTTTCTTTCTTTTTTTTTTTCAGAATTTAAGCGTTGAACATAAACAATAAACTACTGACACTCAAACTTGAAGCCCATTTTTGAACTTTTGAAGTTCACAAGTCACATAAATTAATTAAACATTATTATTAATCCGTTTTTCAGATTTTTAAATCTTTATCTTAATACAATTAGTATTTACATTTTATATTATTTTAAAAATAATTTACCGAATGTGTGACAGTGAAAATTTACCTTATTTTATAATTTAAAAAAGTTTTGCATGATTTTTAGATGAATTATTAATGTTCATTCAGTTTTCGGGTTTCGGGTCACAAAAATTCTCTTTTGCGGGTTCAGGTCGGTTTTCGGGTTAATGAAATTTTTTTTGTCGGGTTCGGGTTGATTTAAAACTCATCTGTCGGGTAAACACGACTCGGGTAAACTCATCTGTTTAAAACCAGACCCGTGCAGGACTCTACTCCAAACTGTCAAAGATATAAACCAAAGTTGTAGAACATTAAGTGATATTTATTTTTAAAAATCAGTAATTTTATATTGAATTTTTTGTTCATTTTATAAATTAAACGGGGATTTTCCAGATTTACAACATTTTCTGGTCCTTTTCTGTAATTTCATGTGCATATAAAAAAATATTTGTGTATTTTCAAATGCCTTAATTACGTCAGACACACTTGGCACTGGTGTTGGCTCAGCCTCAGGAATGTGAAAAAATAAAGTAGCTGGCCATACTGGACGCATCCAATCTCCTCTTTGTACAAAGTAGAATAACTTATTCGCCAATCAACAAACAACACACGATCCGTATTCAGTAATTCATAGACGCATGTTACAATATCTCCACAATCCCTGTTCATCATCTAAAACAGCATAAGGTTGAGCAGTTGAGGTTGGTTGGCTTTTACATCGCACTAGTGCAACAATATGGGCAAATGGCGACGATCTGGAACTCACCTTTGAGGATAATTCGGAAACATGCCATCACAATTTTGATCCTCCGTGGAGGAGGAAAAGAGTTATTTTGGGATAAATGAAAGTAATTCCAGTTTGAATGCCATATGGAATCGCTTAATTTTCAATTTAATTTCGGTCAGAAGAAAAAGTTTACAACGATGAATGAAGGAAAATGACTTTTTGAAGAACGATATATGCGGGTTCCGTTAACATTATCTAAATACATTTTGTGCAGGGACCATAGAAATAAAACGATCAATGCGGATGTGAGAACGATAGATCGGGGTTTCAGTATACTTACTTTGTAGTCCTAAATGATATATTAAAACGTTCATTTTCCTTTAATTTGAAAATTTTATTTAAAAATTGTTCCAATCACAATGAGTGAAAATTAATTTAATACCATAGAGTTACTTTTTAAAAGCACAATATCTTTATTGTTTTAATGTATGTTTTCCGTTACATTAATAGACAATTAAGAAAAATTAATATAAATCAAAGTTCTCTAAGAATTTGCATATTTTTTATAAGCATAATTTTTATATTGAATTTTGTGAATATGTTGGCCAACTTCTATTTCAAACCCCCTCCCAACAAAATTTAAATAAATAAATGAAACAATATGCAAGTACATACAATTATATTTATATCATAAAAATTTATTCTGATTATTTTTAATTTTTAGTTATTTTTTAAAAATAAGAGTTGTAGATTTTATATCAAAATATAATAAACATTAATATATAATACATAATATATATAAATAAGTCTTAATTTATTTTACTAAATTTTAAAGTACCTGTTCGAAGCCACTTTACGTAAATCTACTTTCACATAGGTGCGTTCATTTCTGCTATCTCAACTGATTATTCAGTCTTTCCAAACTTCGTACTACAAGTAACGATATTCTTTCAAACTAATATTTCTCAAGTTCTGAACCTATTTTTATGTTGAACTATGTACAGGGTTGTCATCTTCATAAATGATATTACATATCATTTTGGCGATTGAAGAAATATCGCCAAGGTATATTTCATCAGTTAATTGACAATTTGCGTGCAGTAATATTGAAGGCTGGATAAAATCGGTTTTTAGTTACGTTCTTTATTTATTTTTTTCTTTTTTATTATGCAATGTGACGCAGTGTAAAAAACCATTTCATCGATACAGTTTTAAGATTTAGACATATTTTAACAAGTTTTGCTTTTTTTTCCCCCTTACCATTTTAGGAAAAAAAAAAAGTCATAACAAGTTAGGTTATGTTTATACCTATAGATTCATATTTCACGAGAATTTTAATATTTTATTTCTAGCGTTAATGTATGAATAGTTATGTCATGCAAATATTTAAATGATAATGTTTTTAGGCACGTGATTTGTGAATTTTAGAAGCTTTTATTTGTACAAGGAATTTGTTTGCTTGTTGCAAATTTTAGTTCTAATGAGGAATTCCGATAATATTTAATACTGTAAGTAAAAAAAAAAAAAAAAATAAATAAATAAATAAACTAGTTGGCACAGGTGGACTTTGCTCAGTTCCCCCTCATATGTATGTTCTCATAAATTTCTTGTACAGGACATATTATATACATGTTAAGAGAAATGAATTTGACCAAACGCTTGACACAGTGACAGAACAAAATCCTCGCCTAATAGGCTTCCCACCATTCAGTTCGATATCTTATTCTAATCTATTAATTTATTTTATTGGGATCAATTTCGTAGTTTATTTTCATGCAACTTTCCCAAAAATGCGTATTTATATGAAATATCGCCCCATTTTGCTATGTTGATAAAATCTTAAATTTCGAATAACTTACGAAATTTTCCTATTAGAATATTTGTAGTCAATCATGTTCATACAAGTGTCATAAGTGTTATTTTGAAATTGTCTGATATATTTATGATCCTCAAAATGGATGTTTATGCTCGATTTTGCCTTATTCTGCCATTTTAAGTAAATCGTAAATTCCAAATAACTTACGAATTTTTAAACTGGAAAATTTATACTCTATGGTATTCATGTCAGTATCCTAAATGATATTTCAAACATGGTCTGACATCTTTATGATGAAAATATCCCTCAAGAGTGACGTAAATCGATTAAAATTTTACGGAAATAAATATTGAAAAAATTATTTGTGTAAAAATTTATCAATAAGTGAATGATTGTTACAATACAATATGCTATACTTATAGTAACTAGTGGATCTGCAGATCAGGAGCCTCAACGTCCTATTTACATCAGACATTATTCAATAGGTCATTTTTATTTATTCCTTATTATATAATCGTATATATTGATTCGATCGACTTGTTACCATAATCTGATACATTCCTGAGGGGGGCTGCCGCCCCCCTCAACCCCCCGCTATGTCTCTATTTGCATATCTTATAAAGTGTTACGGAATAGGGCTGGAGTATTTATCAATATATCCCCAAGTATCAATATTTTTTAAATATCGCAATAACGATATTAAAGATCTAGCTCTGCTGATATATCCCTCTAACGATATTTCTTTAGCGCACACTCAGCGATCGATCGAAGCGCCGATAAATAATGTTCCTCACTAGCACCTATCACCAGTCACCACGCTCGGAATAAAGAGAACGCCGAATAGCTTATTCCCCGTGTTTTCTAAAAAAACAAACAAACCGTTTGGCTAGCGGAAGTGACGCAACCCCTTGTGCGCGCCACAAACCTGCATCATCGCGCGCCAAGCAAAGCCCGAAAAAAAAAGTGACCTGAATAGCTTATACTAATGCAACCCCCTTTTTCCCCTCCACTCACTGACTAAAACTCCCAACCCCAAACAATCCTTCCTCTCCAAACCGCAATGTATCTACTTTCTTGAAAATATCACTGTCCAAAAACAAAAAGTCAATGATATTCATCAGGAAAATTAAACTATCACAGTATATTGACTTCCCATAGTATACTGACTTCTTAGAGTATATTGACTTCTCATTCTACATTCATGCATTTCCCTGGCTCTAAACGATAATATGAAAGAATTTATACTACCGTTAGTATAAGTTCTTTGATAATATTGCACATCATCGCTCGCGGATCGTAGGTGTAATACCACAGACAGGCGATATAAAAACAAACGAGTATGACGAATGAAAACAATATCTTTTGTTTTAGCTCATTTCCTGCTATTGGTTCATTGATATTGGTTTATTTCAAAGTATCCATATCTTCTGGCCAATAAGATGCGACATGTGTTTAACTCGCTTTGGGCTCAGTGATGCCAGATTGGGGATTTTGTCCCCATTTTGGGGATTTTTGAGGCTTTTGGACCAAATGTTTGTGGGGACTTTTTGGGGGAATTCTAAAATTTTTGGGGACAAATCTGGGGAGTTCTTCAACTCTCTGTCAATGTTGATAACGTAATGATTTATCCTTACGACTAGAGACTTTCAGTATCTTTATTGGTATTTGGGGATATTTTTTTTTTAAATGCCTTCTTTTGGGGAAAAATCTGAATTTTTATCACAGAAAAATCTGCTTGATATTTTTTTTGAAAAAATTTTTATTTCCTCTTTTTAGTAGAAATCAAATTGGGGATTTTTTCGAAAAAAACCTCCTGAATTGGGGAAATTTGAAGACCTGTTTGGGGAAATAATTTTCGACCATCTGGCATCACTGTTTGGGTTGTACCAAAGAATATCTATTTGGTTGTACATCAGTCCCTTTCTCCTTTCCCATGTTATCGAATGGGATTTTCGTTGCTTCGTTTTATAAAAATATCTCATTCAAAAATGAAGTTTTTCGAATTCTGTTTTTTGAATATTACTCTTTGAACGGGTCGCCTTTTAGCTTGGTGAACAATTTTTCGAAAAAATGAATTTAAATATTTTATTTCAATAAGTAAATTATGGACTCAATAAGTAAATTATGGGTAAAGTGTGGATCTCTAAGTAAAATATTTAAATTTATTTTTTCGAAAAATTGTTCACTAAGCTAAAAGACGACCTGTTCAAAGAGTAATATTAAAAAAACAGAATTTAAGCTAAAAGACGACCTGTTCAAAGAGTAATATTCAAAAAAACAGAATTCGAAAAAGTTCATTTTTTAATAAAATATTTTTATAAAACGACGCGACAAAAATCCCATTGGAAAACATGGGAAGGGAGAAAGGGTGCTATCTGACTGATGTAAAATAAAGTTTTATCTTCAGTAATTTTACAGTGACAGTTTCTTTATTAAATTATATAATATTGGATAGTTTATTACTTTTTTTATGTAGCATTTATTTTTTCTCTTTCCTTTTCTTTCTTTCTTTCTTTTTTTTTTTTTTTTTTTTTTTTTTTTTAAGCCGTACATGTAATTGCGAAATGAGTTACTTTAAGTAACAAAATGAAACTTTAACATAATTTTCTTTAAATAATATAATTTTTATACTGACAATGTATATATATATATATAATGAAACTATTACGAATATATGAAACTATTACGAATGTGAATTGAACACATATACATTTAAAAAATATTGTAATGATTTGGTAAGCAGATACAAAAATAAAAATGACAAGTAACTGACATTTAGGATGCATATAAGAGTTTTAAGTAAAAAAAATTACTCTCTACGACTAAAAAAGGTGTATCCAATGGCAATTCTTAACTATTTAGAATGATTTTCCTTTTTATTTAATACCTACATCTTAAGACAATTTTTATTAAGCTTTATTTTTAGTAGAATTATGAATTTTGATATACTTGGTACAAATAAAACACAGATCGCATATTATCTGTGTTAAAATATGATTTTAAAATAATTAAAGCTTAAAATGGGAAGAATAGAGGACAAACTATACAGAGGTATACTAAAAAGCAACAGTATAAGTTATAAGAAACACAAAATATTGATTCACTTTTTATGCATTTTTTTTTTATGATAAAGTTATGGTAGTAATATACCAGAAAATACACGGAAAACACTTTATACTTGTATACTTTAAGATTCGTGTGCATATGTCTTTAAAAAATAACAAATTTCTATTTTTTCCTATCTTGAAAGAAATATCGCAATATATCACATAATATCGATATTAACATGGTGATATATCGCGATATTTAATTTCTGATATCGTCCAGCACTATTACGGAATTGTAAATAATTGCATTTATTTTTGTATCAATTCTTTCAAAGAAGTTTAGTAAAGTTAATAAAATGCTAACTTTGTGCATTTTTAGTCGTTTTAGCGTTAAAATAGCCTAATTTCCCTTAAAAACATTTAAAAAAGCTCCAATAAGGGAAGAAATGGATTTGGCGCCAAATTTGGCGACTGTTTCCTTCCTTGGCGATTTTTTTTGGCCACCTTTGCGAGAAAATCCTTATTAGGGATATACCAAATATGGAAGCTCTAATCTCATTATGAGATACGAGAATTTTCCAGAACAGTCTGTGTTCGATAGAAAAGTATAAAAGGAGCATTTTTTCGCCAAGGCAGTCAGTCTCAGATCTGTGTCAGTTTCGTGAAATGCTTGCTTTGCTTTGAGCCTCTTTAGATGAGACTTTCTTTATGTGTTATTGCTAAATAGTTTGTACCGTTGTTTTGCTGTTAACGGCTGTTGTTTAAGCTGTGTTTACTGGTTGAATTGAAGCTGATACTTGGTTTATAGACCTGTATTTTTCTGGAACTTCCTGTGAATACATCACTGAATTTTTGCAAGTTGCCTTTCATTCTCGGACAACTTACGGACCCCCAAGTACGCAACAATATGTATTCTTAATAAACGACGGTCTTGTATTATTTCCCTGAAATTCATAAATACCAAATTTCATAACTACCAAATTTCATACAAAAAAAATTACATAGCATATCGGAAATATTTTGCGTAACCTTTAAACTAATTTCCAATTCTATGCCCACAATTATCAACAAGAAAACATGCTTTTAAAATTCTAACATAAATTCATTATATTTGATGGGGTGTAACCATGTTAAAATAAACTTTTAAGAAATATCGACTATAGACCGTAATAGTACGAAATTATTTTATATATCCCGGAAAAGTAGCGACAGTCATTATAAACGCCAATAATAAGAATAAACTTAATTAATAATAACTCATTAATTTTTCAAACTAATTTGACATCATTTGGATGATTACAGTACATACTCGGAATTATTTTGTGTGGTCCCATAAATTATTTAGTCTATACATAACCTCTTTTAAGAGTAAACATAATTTTAAGCATCTTTATAATGTATGTTAATTTTATTAAGTTCAATGCAGCATAAACGCATTAAAGTGCGCTCTTAAATAAAAGTTTGTCCATAGGCTCTAATGCTACGAAATTCTTTTGCGTGTCTCTGTAAACAAACCATAAACATTCTATACACCTGTAAAAACTATTCAGCTTACTTTGCGTTTAAAATTAATAATTGTTCTAAATTTAACATCGTTTGGATGACTACGTGACATTGTCAGAACAATTTTGTAAGGTCCTGTACATTAATTAGAAAGGTTAAGATCACATATTCTCTTCAAACAACATAAGTTAAACATCTTACTCATGTACGCTAGTTTAATTTTCTTGATTGCAAAGTAAAGATGTTAAAATGCGTTTAAACGCAATTCACTTCATACGCCGTAATGTGAAGTATTTTGGCGTGTCCCTGTATACAATTCATAAAAAGTATAGGCCTAAAAAAATAAATAGCTATTTCTATACCGAGCCTGAATATATGTGTCAATTTGCAAATCAATCGGAGAATTTTTGCGGCCGCTATTGCGGTACATACAAATTCTTCCCATAGGCCGTAATGATAAAAAAAATTTGGCGTGTCCCTGTACACGAACTACAAATGGAATGCACACCCAAAACTATACAGCTAATTTCGTGGGGATCATGAACATGTGTACCAAATTTCAAGTCAATAGCGTGATATTTTCGGCCGCTATCGCACGACAGACAGACAGACAGACGGAACACAAAATCCCTTTGAGTCTCAACAGAGGCCCTCCACTGACGTTTCGGTAAAAATTCGAAGTCAATAGCTTGATTTTTGCGGTGGCTATCGCGGTACATACAGATTCTTCCCATAGGCCGTAATGATAAAATGACTTCGGCGTGTCCCTGTACACGAACTACAAATGGAATACACACCTAAAACTATACAGCTAATTCCGTTGGGCTTATGAATATGTGTACCAAATATCAAGTCAATAGCGTGATTTTTGTGGCCGCTATCGCGATACATACAAATTCCGCCCATAAGCCGTAATGATAAGAAAAACTTTGGCGGTGTCCCTGTACACGAACTACAAATGGAATATACACCTAAAACTATACAGCTAATTCCGTTGGGCTCATGAATATGTGTGCCAAATTGCAAGTCAATAGCGTGATTTTTGTGGCCGCTATCGCGATACATACAAATTCCTCCCTTAGGCCGTAATGATAAGAAAAACTTTGGCGTGTCCCTGTATACGAACTACAAATGGAATACATACCAAAAACTATGCAGCGAATTTTGTGGGGATCATGAACATGTGTACCAAATTTCAAGTCAATAGTGTGATATTTGCGGCCGCTATCACACGACAGACAGACAGACAGACGGACAGACGGAACACAAAATCCTGTTGAGTCTCAACAGAGGCCTTCCACTGACGTTTCGGCAAAAAATTGGAAGTCAATAGCTTGATTCTTGCGGTGACTATCGCGGTACATACAGATTCTTCCCATAGGCCGTAATGATAGAATGACTTTGGCATGTCCCTGTACACGAACTACAAATGGAATACACACCTAAAACTATACAGCTAATTCCGTTGGGCTCATGAATATGTGTACCAAATTGCAAGTCAATAGCGTGATTTTTGTGGCCGCTATCGCAATACATACAAATTCCTCCCTTAGGCCGTAATGATAAGAAAAACTTTGGCGTGTCCCTGTATACGAACTACAAATGGGATATATACCAAAAACTATACAGCTGATTTCGTGGAGCGTATGAACATGTGTACCAAATTTCAAGTCAATAGCGCTATTTTTGCGGCCACTATCGCGATACATACAAATTCCTCCCATAAGCCGTAATGATAAGATAAACTTTGGCGTGTCCCTGTATACGAACTACAAATGGAATACATACCAAAAACTATGCAGCTAATTTTGTGGGGATCATGAACATGTGTACCAAATTTCAAGTCAATAGTGTGATATTTGGGGCCGCTATCACACGACAGACAGACAGACAGACGGACAGACGGAACACAAAATCCTGTTGAGTCTCAACAGAGGCCTTCCACTGACGTTTCGGCAAAAAATTGGAAGTCAATAGCTTGATTCTTGCGGTGACTATCGCGGTACATACAGATTCTTACCATAGGCCGTAATGATAGAATGACTTTGGCATGTCCCTGTACACGAACTACAAATGGAATACACACCTAAAACTATACAGCTAATTCCGTTGGGCTCATGAATATGTGTACCAAATTGCAAGTCAATAGCGTGATTTTTGTGGCCGCTATCCCAATACATACAAATTCCTCCCTTAGGCCGTAATGATAAGAAAAACTTTGGCGTGTCCCTGTATACGAACTACAAATGGGATATATACCAAAAACTATACAGCTGATTTCGTGGAGCGTATGAACATGTGTACCAAATTTCAAGTCAATAGCGCTATTTTTGCGGCCACTATCGCGATACATACAAATTCCTCCCATAAGCCGTAATGATAAGAAAAACTTTGGCGTGTCCCTGTATACGAACTACAAATGGAATACATACCAAAAACTATACAGCTGATTTCGTGGGGCTCATGAACATGTGTACCAAATTTCAAGTCAATAGCTCTATTTTTGCGGCCGCTATCGCGATACGAACAAATTCCTCCCATAGGCCGTAATGATAAGAAAAACTTTGGCGTGTCACTGTATACGAACTACAAATGGAATACATACCAAAAACTATACAGCTAATTTCGTGGGGCTCATGAACATGTGTACCAAATTTAAAGTCAATAGCGCTAATTTTGCGGCTGCTATCGCGCGACAGACAGACAGACAGACACAGCCCAAAACCGTTTTGAGTCTCAACAGAGGGCCTCCACTGACGTTTCGGCAACAAGAAATAATACAAAATTATAACACGTCTTTTGTTACTATTTTTTTTTTATATAAATATGTAGATCTAAAAATTTAATTTTTATGTTATTCATCAGTGACCGGTAGATCCTTTAAATTTACTTCCTACTTCTTCGAAAAATTTTCATCTGATTAACTACATAAATAATTTTCTCGTCTGAATTTGTTTAGAAAACTTTTTAAAATCTTTAAACTTTAACTTCTTCACACACCATATAATTAATACAAACCCTACGGGTTTCAAAAGGACGTGGCCTTTATTTTTCAGGTTCAAAAAACACGTGCTAATACTTTGCAGGTAAAAGTAAGACTAAAAGCTCTCAGTCTGACTGCTGACTGGCTGCCTCCAGCATCCGTAAATATTTTCAGAATTTCTTAAAAATGATTTATGTTATTCAAGTTTACTATGAAATGTTTGTTATTTAAAATGACATTAATAGATCTTGTACAAAAGGTTTATGTACATGGACATTTAAAAAAATGCCAATGCATTGCGTCTTCGTAGAGACAGTTTTATTAATCACATTTAAATAATTTTCTACTGCAAAAATCATAAGGAATTTGATTTTTACTTCCTTATACAAAGTATAAGGAAGTATAGTAATCCCGATTTGCGAAATGGATTTTGTATTTCACATTGCTCGAAAACGAATGATCGCTGAATGTTGCCAATTTATACGTGTGACTGTCATGATGTATAGTTGTACACCTGCAAGTGTCGTCTGAACACGAGCTCTCGTTTTAGAGATATAAGCGATTTTACACGATTTTTCGTGACGTCTGTATGTGTGTGTGTATGTCGCATAACTCAAAAACGGTTGGACGTAGAAAGTTGCGAATTGGTACATAGGTTTGTTATAACATCTAGTTGTGCACCTCCCGTTTTGGACTTTGTATGATTTTCCGTTTTGGAGATATTTAGGAAAATTAGGTTCATAATGACAAAAATACATAGGTTTTGGCCATAATGTATCAAAAAACGGTAATAACTCAAAAACGGTTGAACGTAGAAAGTTGCGAATTGGTACATAGGTTTGTTATAACATATAGTTCTGCACCTCCCTTTTTGGACTTTGTATGATTTTCCATTTTGGAGATATTTAGGAAAATTAGGTTCATAATGACCAAAAATACATTGGTTTTGGCCATAATGTATCAAAAAACGGTAATAACTCAAAAACGGTTTGGACAAATCTTGCAATTTAACTGACTTCCCGACTAGCTAGACATTTGAAACTTTCAGAAAAGCTCAGAACACGTTTACAATGCGTTTTTTTAATATTTTTGGCCATCTGTTTCCGATACCTGCTGCCTTCGGCAGCGTTACCAGTACAAATCTTGCAATCGATTTTTAACTAACTTCCCGACTAGCTAGACATTTAAAACTTCCAGAAAAGCTCAGAACACGGTGACAATGCATTTTTTAAATATTTTTAGCCAATTGCTTCGTGTCACTGCTGCTTTTAGCAGCGTTTATATGATTCAACAGAAAATCTATTTAACTAACTTCCCGACTAGTTAGAGATTTGAAACTTCCGGAATAGTTCAGAAACACGGTGAAAATGCATTTTTTAACACTTTTATCCAATTGTTTCGGATCCGAAGTCCCCCCCCCCCAAGGCACAACTTTGACATGAGTCCCCCCAAGGCGCAACTTTGACATGAGTCCCCCCCAAGGCACATGAGTCCCCCCCAAGGTACAACTTTGACATGAGTCCCCCCCAAGGCATAACTTTGACATGAGTCCCCCCAAGGTGCAACTTTGAAATAAGGCCCCCCAAGGCCCAACTTTGACATGAGTCCCCCCAAGGCCCAACTTTGACATGAGTCCCCCCCCCCCCCCCAAGGATTTTAAAATGAGTCCCCTCAAGGCACAATTTTATTTATTTATTTTTTTACGTATGCATGCATTTTTTTTTAAATGTTTTTAGCCAACTGTTTCGGGTCCAGTGACAATATTTTTTAACATTATGTATATTTCTAAAAGTGTATAAGGAAGTCATGTGGTGCCCACATCAGATTTTTATTATTAGTGTGCTAAAATATTATTTTGTATGCAATATGATATAATTAGCGTTCAGATTTACAGAGCCACGCTAAAATATTCAGAAACATTAAGGGTTAAAACTGGAAATAACTGGAATTGCACAAGTGTGTAAATTTACCGTATGGGAATCTTTCAAAAGAATTCATTAATAACTTTAAATGAATGGTTGAACTGTAGATCTGTGATAATTAAAAACAAAGTTATCTACTGTTTACTTTACGAAGATATATATGTAACGAAAGTATTGTAATCATGTCAAAAATCCGATTTTTATATTTTGACGTATCTATACGTTTTGAGCTCCCCCGATTTTATATTTGCTATTTTTACGGCGATGTATGTATATTCGTGTGTATGCATGTGAGTGAACACGATAGCGTCTAAACACTTTGTTCGATTGAGATGAAAGCTGGTACGCATATTATAGGCCACCGTAGGATGAAGCCTATTGATTTTCGTGAATTTAGCGCTTATAGTTCTTTTTATTGGGACACAAAGAAAACATCTTTATCATTATGGACTATGGGCACAAATTGTTTAAAATGAGATAGCGTCTAAATGCCTTATTCGATTGAGCTGGAAATTTATACACATGTTATAAGCCACCGTCGTAAGAACTGTATAGAATTTGATGAATCTAGCGCTCATAGTTTTTTTTACAGAGACACAAAATAATTCCTTATCATTATAGCCCATGGGCTCAAATTTTAAAAAGTGTGATAGCCTCTAAACACCGTAGTAGATTGAGCTGAACATTTATACACATGTTATAGGTTACATTTTTACGAACTGCATAGATTTTGGTGAATCTAGTACTTAAAGTTTTTTTTTATAGCGACACAACGAAAAATTCTTTATCATTGTGCCCTATGAAGTCAAATTCTTTAAAATGCAATAGCGTCTAAACGCCTTATCGATAGAGCTGAAAATTTATATAAAAGTTATAAATGACCGTCACATGAACTGTACGAATTTTGAAGAATTTAGTCCTGATAAATTTTACAGGGATACAACGAAAAATTCTTTATCATTGTGCCCTATGAACTCAAATTCTATAAAGTGCGGTAGCGTCTAAACGCCTTATCGATTGAGCTGAAAATTTATATACAAGTTATAAATAACCGTCACATGAACTGTACGAATTTTGAAGAATTTAGCCCTGATAAATTTTACAGGGACACAACGAAAAATTCTTTATCATTGTGCCCTATGAACTCAAATTCTTTAAAGTGCGATAGCGTCTGAACGCCTTATCGATTGAGCTGAAAATTTATACCCAAGTTATAAATAACCGTCACACGGACTGTATGAATTTTGCAGAATAGATTTTACAGGATACAACGAAAAATTCTTTATTGCTGTAACTTATGGACTTAAATTATTTAAAGTGCTAAAGTATCTCATACGAATGAGCTGAAATTTTATATACGTGTTACAGGTCACCGTCGCATGAACTGTATATATTTTGGTGAGCCTAGGACTTATAGATTTTACAGGGGCACAACGAAAATTTCTTTATCATTATGACCTCTGTGCTCAAATTATTTGAAAGGCAATAGTGTTAAATTAAACAACATACTATTTACAGAAAAATACTCAAACATCCTTTTATTATTTTCTTTTGTTTATTTAACGATTTCACGTACATTATTTGTACTTCCACTAATTACTTAATGTTCGGAAAGTCGAGTGGAGTCGCTCGAGATTTTTTTTTTCCATTTTTAACAACAACAACAAAATAAACAAATAAATAAACGAATTTTCTAAGATGTTTTCTGTAATGAATAAAATTTATTTTCTTTGAACTTTTAGTACTATACTTCTCTGAGATGAAAATCGTCTGCTTTCATCATGGAAAAAAAAAAAAACTTAGTAAATAATAATTTTAATAAATAGTTTGTACTGTGTGAATTTGTATAAGAAACTATAGATGAAAGTTTTATGGTGGCCACTGTATACTAATTTTTGTTATTATTTTAGAAAGCATATTTCTAAGTATTACGAATTTTATTTTGGCACTGTTTCATCAGTACATGTGCCAGTTGGTCTTTCAATAAACAACATAACGTTCTTTGATAAATGAAGAAATGATAATGTGCGTGACACTTGTTCTTTCCAATCAATGGTAAATATACAGGCAAGCGAAAAATTAAGTAAATGAAATATATATGTGTCACTTGTCATTCATACATTATACTCGATTTTTTTTCTTTAAACTGAAATGCAAAATATTCAATGTGAAGTTGAGAAAGTAATTATTTGGATAACAATAATATTTTCTATTTCGTAATGCACTGACTCTTGTAAAGGAATGGATGAATTGTTTGACTGTTCTTCATTAACTAAATTGAATTTATTCTGCAAAGCATATATATCGGAATTTGAAGCATAATTCAATATAATCTTTTTAAAATGCTGTTTTGTTGGATGCAAAAAGCTAGTATCAAAAGCAAGCTAGTATTGAAATGCTTTGAAAGAGTATTTTTAAAGAATTTCTCGGATGTGAAAACATAACACCAATGCCTTAAAAGAAACTGGAATGCTGAGACATTAAAAGGCTTTCTCTTGTACTGTTCTAACATATTTAAAAACACAGTCGTCTTATCCTTAGCATCACAGGTACTGTATGGAAAGAAGATCACTAAGATTGGTCAGTAAAATGAAAATGTAGACAAAAATTAACAAATGACAACAAAGGGTTTTACGAGGTGTTCTGGGTTCGCGAACATTTAGTTCATGTGGTCATTTATCAACAGTGATACGGCACCTAGGGTATGTATAAACATTGGATCATATACCACTGCGATCTGAGTACGTGAACCATTATTTTCCGGACGTTCTGCCGTTTGGTGAGACGAATAATGATGATGATGACAGTAAGCAGGAATGATGAATATATTGCTTTGCAAATACTAGAAATAGAACACACACGAGATTTCTATGAAGTGGTTGCATGTGTGGGGGTAGATGCAATCCACCTATCTTTTACATCCCATTTTCATCGAAATTAAGCGCTTCTCTGCAAACTATTTTATGCTACTTGAAAGCTTATGGAAAAATCTATCAAAAACCATCAAATGTTTTAACATTGTAACTGAACTTTAACCTGTTTTGTTTAAAATTTGTGAGTCTGTATGTTCTCATTGATCTTCGAACATAATTTTACCCATGTTCCCATCGCATGAAACTCCAATGAAGTGTGTACTACTCTATTTAAAGTTTAGTTTTTTAGTCCACAACAAGATGGCGCTTACAAATCTACAGGTCAATTCCTATCATAATCTTGGTAGTCTCCTTTAATCTAAATTAACCTTGTTAGATCCATTCTATTTAATCCGAATCCAATGTATTCTCACATCAGCCTACCATATAAGAAACCCAATACCAAGACATTCTGATTGGCTGGAAAACATCTTTTTTAGAAAAGTTTGCTAATAAAACTAAATAAAATATTCGAAATCTTAATGGATATCTGTAATTTAACAGATTGATTATTTGCCTACTTGCGCTAGTTATTCGTTCAGTCAAGAGAAATTTCCCACCAGAATAATGATTAAATGAAGCTCCTGTATCTTCTTTTAAGTCTTACGAAAATTCAACGTCTGAAGTTCAGTGCCACCATGCCCTATGTCGCGTAGGGTAAATAACCCGGGAACTAAATTTTACTACAGCCATGCAATGAACTTACTTCTGAAATGTCATCCATTCACTGAAATGTTTTTAATACTTCATGCCACCTGTCGCGTGGGGCATAGCCCGGCAATTTTAACTTCTGAATAATCGCCCACTGGGCACTAGGCCGGATTAGGCCTGGCGAATTTTGTAGTTTTTTTTCTTTTTTTTCATTTGAGTTTTTTAATAAACTGCGAGTAGTCCCCTTAGAAGCGCTCTACAGCTCTCCAAGAGTGATGAGCGGGGGCTGCTCCCTGTTAAATCCAAATCCATTAAATGTCAAGGAAAGCAGAATTTTTGTGTGATACACGCAAAAATTGCGTAATCGTAAAATTGCATAAAAATATTTGACCTATGTAATGACAGATATCATGAAACACGTTTGATAACAGTGTTACTGATAGGGCAAATGCATACTGATAGGGATAATGCATTAATATTAAATCAATATTGTATTTCGCAACAAGCATATATGCCACATTAAGTTTCATACGACTCCATTCCAAACGTCAATTTATAACCATGGAAAATTACAGCTCCTTGTAATGTGATATAATCTAATCGACACAAAAGATGTAAACAAATTTCAATTAAATAGAAATTTTAACTGCATTCTGTGCATTAATTCTTTAACGTCTCAGTCATTTATCAGAATTAAGATACAGGGGAATCTTGATATTTATCTAAGAAAAACCTTCGTTAAAAAAAAGACTTGTCAAAAACTATGTGCAGAATTCGATTTTGAATGCGGAAAAAAATATATGTATTAGAGGAAAGAACCTAAATACAGACCATAACTTTATAACTTTCATTTCGGTACTTGTTAAAAATAAAAACCTACGTCTCACTAGAAAAGTTCTTATTTAGCTGCAACTAATATTTTTAAAAACTCGGTTGCACTATTTTAATTGTACTATTTTGAATGTGAGCACCATGAAATGGTGAAACATAGTACAAAAATATTGGTTGCAGCTAAATTTGTTTAATTACCTTCCTCCACTTTTTTTTTTTTTTTTTTGTTTTGTTTTGTTAAACGTTGAACTGTCATTTTTAACAGTGTATAGATTTGCAGGCTTACTCAAAGTGGATAACTCTTTGGGTCACTTATTCTTAAAAACAGTTCGAAAGGTGGTATGCGGCTTAAAAATACACTCATACACACAAAAAAAAAAAGACCTTTCTTCTAAGGGGTAGTTTAAATATGAGCAACTGACGAAGAGAATTTATCTCGCTTAAAATTTTTTAAAAAATCATCAAATTTTGTTCAAAAAATTTATTAACTGGTACTCATTTGAAATTTTATACATATATATATATATATATATATATATATATAATGAATTATTTTCCTTTTTTACTTGCAAAAGTAAATGAAGTTACTTTTTTTTCCATTTCAACACATTCGGAGTGTGTCCAACATTTACAATTGTCACACTGAATCCACGCTTTCCTTCTAAGATCATCTGAAAAGTGCCTATCGCAGAAAATTGACACTGCACTGATCTTACCAGGTTTATTTCTCAGAGGAAGCGAAAATTTGGCACTAATGTCAATACCAATAGGAAGGTTCGTATAACTCGACTACTTTCGGAGGGCTTTCCTCGTTGGCTTTTTAAGTTGGTTTGGTAATTTTGGATATTTCTCTTTGTTTGTGCCCCTGATTTAGCATTCACAGTATTCTGTGTTCTCTGTTCTTATAATTGGGAGGATCAGAGATATATCATATGGACCAACTAGTTCAAATACTGTAGATTGAGAAGTTGGTCCCTGACCTGCAGTGCTGAAAACTTGAACTTAACTTCTTGCAGTCTGTTTTTTAGTCATTTAGTGTCTCGATTAGTCATTTAGTCTTGATAGCAATTACAAAACAAAGAAATCTATCAAATGGAATGCCCCGCATGAAGCTAAGATAATAACTCCTATAATAATGCTTCCGAGCTGAGTTTTACGACACGGAAGATCAGCCGATTAGATCCAATACGCACCATCCTAATAATATTTTAGTAACTGTTGAATAGGTGAAATCGGCTGATTTTCCATGACGTAAAGTTCCGTTCGAAGGCATTATAGGAGGCGCTGAATCTGGTACCTACTTTGAAATGAGATGAAAGCCATTTAATCTACTGGATAACTAAGAAAAAGAAAAATTAAATTTCACCTTTTTTTAATAGTTTTAAGTTTCTTAAAAGTACATTTTCTGATAAAAGAATTCGTTTCAACTGATGTGCGTCGATTAGAACATTCGCTGTTATTCTACTTCTTGCTGGTCTACGATACCATTCTTGGAACTGCACCAATCCCCTTCACGACCCCCTCCTTTTTTTCAACCAGTAGCCTGCATTTAGATCGTGGTTCATTTTTGAACCTTCCCATCTCTTTATGTAAAGCCGAATGTAAATTTATAAGGATTCAGAATATTTATTTTTAGGTTTAAAAAACTGTACTGTGATAATCTTTAATTTCTGTGACAAGGCGACACTTTAAAGTATTAAAAAAAAAAAAAAAAAAAAAAAAAAAACAAGAGTCGTAAAGTGTCGAAAGGCGTTGGACATTTCAGTAGTTATTGCAAGAAAATTAACGCAAATAAAAATATGTAAATTTCAATATTAGGCAGCAATACTTATAAAAAATTAGTTTATTTTTAATGTAAATGTACAAGAATAAAAAAATACAAAGCGCATGCAGTAGAAAATTGACTGAATCAAAAATCGGTGGTCCACGATGAATCATAATACTGGAAGCTCTCTGAAACTAATAAGGCATCTGGATATTTATTTGTTTTCATGGAAAGTTTTTCCTGGCTTGTAAACTATTTGATTATTTTTTCTGATACTAAGAAACATGCTAGTTCATATAACCACCTGTATTGTTCCTGAAAAATAAAATAAAATAAAGATACATAGAAAATAGAGCTAACAATAAAAAATATACATTGAAAAATAAATATATATATGAAAAATAAAACGCTACAATAAAGCACGGATATAGAAACCATAAATAAATGTGTAGTACGACAAAAAATTTAATGCTATACATCAGGTCACTTTTAAAAGTCGCAAAACAAAGCTAATTGCACTCAAGATATTAGAGTTTCATGTAATTTGAGAGTCGGTTGAGATAGTCTTAACGCTTTATCTACTGGCGAGACATTAAAGCCCGTTCATTTTAAAAAGCATATAAGATCGAATTTTTGGCAGTAATATGAAGGGTATAAGGTTCGAGTATATAAAATTTACTTTAATCTCCCTCTATTTCACTAAACACTAAATAAATCTATTTTTGTTCAAGAAAAGCTTTATAGCGTGCTGTAGTTGTTTCTGATTGCCATTTTTCGTGATCTTCACCTGTGTTATAATTAATATAGATATTATTTCTATGCACTAATAGTAGACTAAAGTACCACCTTATTAAACCCTCCTTAATTACCATGATGAAGTAATGATACGCATAGTTTTTATTGTTTGTATTTTCAAATATTCCCCTTAAATAACTGAAAAAAAAAGGGGGGGGGATATATATGTAGAATCTTGGCTGGGCGTCTAGAGGTGGGGCAATGATGAGATGCGACTTAGATAACGACACATTTATTTGAAGATACACAAAACACAAATTACACATAAATAATATTATAACAGCAGAATCTCCATTATTAACCAACAACGGGTTCTTCGGCTTGATACACAGAACGTCAGAAGTTCACTTCATCAGAATAACTATAACAAAGCAACATTTAAGCACCAACTCATGCTATCAAACAGTGAGATTGAAGTAATGAGCCCTCCATGGCTCTACCCAACTATTAAGAGTATTACACGCTCTAATTAGAAGAAAATGACCACATCAGCCTTCGCGCTGACGGTCTCAACAGCTTTCCCTGGTAGACAGATCTCAACTGGCTCCTGTTCGTCATCTCATTGAAAGATGGGCATCGGAGGCAGCGCCATCTGTTGACTGGTAGAAGAAATGCGTCCCACATATATATTAATGAGATAAATAAGGCGTCCAATATTTATTTTAGAAAAATTACAAAAATTACAAGAGAATGCAAAACCTTAAAATTATTTCTATGCTATAAAGGATGGCTTGAAAACTTTTTACAACTTTACGAGTTGATCTGGCAAACCATGACGAACAAGTCTTACAAAGGAAGTTGAGTCCGAAAATCGAACCATGTGGTGCTACAGTAATGTGACTTACATGCAATGAAAAGAAGTCCACTGCAGCATTAATATGAGTTTATTGACAAAAATAAACTTAACGATAAAAGTGAAAGAAATAATCCTGTTTACAGAAAATGTTCGAAATTTCTTCTATCCACCGCAATGCGTCTTTCACAACGTCGACACATGGATTTTCGGACTCATTAAAATTGAGCAGGTGTGCCACGGACAAATGCCACCGCTTCCATGATCCTGTCGCTGTCAGATGTTACGTCTGTCTCGTATATCGCAACTTCATGTACCCCAATAGGAAGAAATCCATGGGGTTGAGATCAGGGGATCGTAGTGGCCATGCGACTGGTCTTCCTCTCCCAATCTTGCGATGAAAATTGCTCCTGTGAATGTAGTCTCGCACATTAATGCGAAAATATTCGGACATTTGTATCACGTTGAAACTAAATCTGCCGACGTAAACCTGTTCGGAAGTCATCTTCTAAATTTGGTAACACGTGTTTTAACAAACATGCGATAAGTACACCCGTCGAGCTATTAAGGCAGTATGTAAGGACTGCAATAAACAATCCCTATAATACCAGTTTACACGTTTATGGTGAGACGCTGTTGGTTTGCAAGGACATGTGTACTCGTGGGGTTAACGTGTTCCCAAACATGCAAGTTTACAAGCTCACAACAACATCCCGTAAAAAGGTTGCTTGTTCGGTAAAGAGAATCCACGACGGGATTCTGTCTGTATGATACGTTCATGTAAATACCAACGTGCAAAAACAAACCGTCAGTGATAATCGGCGTCGCCGATTGCTTCTACAGTCGACAGCAAAACTATTGAAGCACCCAGCTATACTTTTCCTATATGTTTTTTTAGTTTGATCGTTGATTTTTATCATCAACTTACTTTTTTATAAAGAATATAACGCTAAGATCATGACTCGACAAATATTTATTTAATAAAACAGTATTAGGTGCTCATTTTTTAAGTAGGAATTATTGCTAGAGCTACAATAATTTTGCTGCAAACTGTACCTTTGGACGTAATAGGGGCTTAGCAAATCTTCGGGCAATATGCGCATAACAACAGAGCGGGGTACACTAAAGCCATGTTCGATTTTTCTAATACTTGTTCCTGAGTTTTTCTCAATTTACCGTAGCTCACTTTCTTCTACGGTTAGTGTGTGTGCAGTACGTTGCCGACCGATATAGCTGCTTACTCGGAAATCTCAAGTCTCAATCTTCGGTGCAGTTGAGCAAATAATAAATGACTTGGTATAACATGAAGACGTCTGTTTGAGATATGCTCTCGATACGTCCATCTCGCGGCTTGGACATTTTCATCCACAGCCAATAAACGTAATGCATATTGGCCAATCACACATTATTGAACCAATTCATCCTTCTCCTGCAACGTCCTCACCTGAAATGACCTTTCTTCCCGCTTTCCAATATGCTTGCGATCTATGATCATCGTCGTTCTCGAGGTGGCAGATCATACTTTCTGTTTGGACACAACTTCCTGTGTTACACTTGTCCCTAATGATCTTACAGATCAGCACGTAAAGTTTGAAAACGACCTTTCGGGACACTCTGCATATCACAACATCATAAAACAGTAACAAGTTTCTTAACACATACCCAAAGAGGTATCTCAGACTGAGGTATCTCAGTTTATAAAATTCTAAAGTCATGATTAATGCCTCTTTACAATATCCATGTACCTTAAGAATTTATAATACTTGCACTATTAACTAATGTTGCAGAAACAGTATAGTTTTAAATACAAATGTGCTTTTTTTGGTCCAAATTTTGTAAAATTGTATACAAACAAAAAATTAATGGAATAATACATAAATAATTTTTCAAGTTGTATTTGTTTTCCTGGTTTAATATATTTTTTAATTTTAATAAAAATTTAATAATTTAAATAAAATTTAATAATTTTAATAAAATTTATTTTTCAATTGTTTAAGAATACTTCTTGAACGGTTAATTTAATATTAATTCAAATTTATGTTACCGCGTTATTCTTTAAGTATCAAAAAATTCCCACTTACTACTGTAGGTACAAAAGCTGGCCTATTTAGTCTCACAGTTCTCACAGCCTGAACGATATCTGCTTGCCTTGTCTCATAGATCTGTCCTGCTATGTAAGAAGCGGCACAGTAGAAACCAGATGCTCTGCAGCCATCACTATGAGAGAAAAGAAACTAAATTATTAAATTACATATAATAATGATAATAATAATAAATAATAAATAAGTGTTTAAAATATTCCTAAAAATTGAACTACAAACAACCATTACAATAAAACAGTTCGCTTTAAATTGTTTACTTTCAAAACTTAGCATTCAAACTCTGGTGAAATGCCAATAGTATTTTGCTAGCATGAGGCAGGGGCAACTAAGTGCTTTTGTGGGAACTCTATGATGCTGTTTTATTCACATAAAAATTACATTATGGCTTTACTTCTTAAATTAGTCTTTAAAGTTGCAACTTTTCAATTTATTGAATGAATTGCTCACTTACAAAACTTAGCATTCAAAATTTGATCGAATTCTAATTAATGTATTTTAGTAGCATAATGCAAGGGCAACATAATGCTTTTGTGGAAACACTATAATGGTATTTTTATTTACATTAAAACCACATTTTATATTTCAATCCTTAAGTCAACCTTTAAACTATTGCAGTTACATTTTTATCAATTCTGCGAAAATTAAAGCTATTTTTTACGTCCTCTTAAAAACTACGTAATAATATTTAAAAGTTTCTCTTGTAAACTTAATTGGGTGCAAAAATTTAATTAGTTATTGATTTGTTTATTTGAGTTATTATTATTATTATTATTATTATTATTATTTAGATCTCGAATCACGAGATAGAAAAATATATGATTAAAATCAACGCAATCTTATTCAGAATCTGAGTATATTTGACGGCTGCCACTTGCTATTAGGCAAGCAGCAACAGTTTGGTGCTACTGCCCAGTGTAAAATATTTATCGATATTATTTAAATAGAGAAATGATAAATCAGTTGTAAATATATTTTAATGAAAGGAATGATGTTTTATCTTAATGTCTTAGGGACTCTTAAAAATTTTATGCATAACGCAGTACTTTGTAGATTCTTGTTTTTAGTTCCTTTAAGCTTTAGAGAGGGGCTGTGACAGCAGTTGTCACGCTTCACCATATTATTCTGGAAGAGCCCCTCTCAAAAGATTAACACCCACCTTAAATAAAGAAAATATAATATAATTGAAGAACCATTCAAGAAGTAACTGCTTAATTTAAGTAAAGAGAACTTTATTAATACAGTGCCGGCAAAAAAAATCTTTATACTTGAGCGACAAAAAAAAAAAAAAAAAAAAAAAAAACTTTACATGTCAATTGCCGTTCCCGCCATAAAAATGTGCCGAACCCAGCGATGACACATGGTGTTAGTCGGTCACCGACGACCTTTCTCTATCCTATGAACACCCAGTTCGCCTCGTGGACTTTTAGAGTAAGGCTATATGCTCTTTGCTCCCGCCGGCCAATATTTTGTTTATTTGTCAAAAGTTTGAGAAACTACATCGGCATTCCCACTCCACACAATGGGTCAGAGAAAGCTTAAAATGGAAGAGAAATCTTATGCCTTGACTCTGCTGGAGAAGGAAATCTCTGTGATTGATGTAGTTAGAGATCTGGCAGACCATTCTAGATGTAGCCAGATGTAGAAAATCTTTACAAGGTCATTAAAATGTAAACATTTATAACAAAATCTTAACATTCTAGTCGTTTATTGTAAACATCACATTGCAGTCAGTATTTTGGCATCTCATCTTTACATTTTATTACCAACTGCAGCCGTTTAGGCACGGATCTCTGGCTACATTTGCCAGATGGCTACAGCTGGCTACATCTAGAATGATCTACCAGATCTCTGGCTACATCAACTACAGATATTCCCTTCTCTAGCAGAGTCAAGGCATGAGATTTATCTTCCATTTTAAGCTTTCTCTGACCCATTGTGTGGAGTGGGAATACCGATGTAAGTTCTGAAACTTTTAACAAATGAACGAAGTACTGGCTGGCGGGAGCAAAGAGCATACAGCCTACTCTAAAAGTCCACGAGTGTTGATAGGATACGAAAAGGTCGTCTGTGATCGACTAACACCACGTGTCATCACTGGGGTTCGACACATTTTTAAGGCGGGAACGGAAATTGACATGTAAAAAAATTTTTTTGCCGCTCAAGTGTAAAGATTTTTTTTTTCTTTTGCCGGCACTGTACAGTGTTTTGCATTCTTTTTTTTTTTTTTTTTTTTTTTTTAAATATATATATAATATGGTTATCAATAATATAAATATTAATTAATTATGTGTTTATATATGTCCAGAATTCGTGGGATATCTTTAGGAAAATGGAGATAGCTTAGTTTGTTTTACGAAATACCTTTATTGAAACTCAAATGTAGTTATGCAATTTTGGCCTCAGATAGGTGTTCTGAGAGGGGAATCGCGTAAGCAAAGAACATAAGTTACTCCTGAATCGACCGAAAGGCAAAGGCCGATCGCCTGCGGAACCACGATGAGCCGTAAGTTTTCATACATCGTAAAATCTGAGTTTCGAGGTTGTACAACTGTATTCAAATCTATTATCTACATCTCTCGATTTTTGTATTATAAAGTGTCTTTCACTGAAAAATATTTACAGGGGAAAACTGACAACTTATTAGCGATCTATAATTTTGAAAAGTGATTCATAATTTTGACTAGATTTTTTCTTAAATTAAAACTAATTATTTAATATTCTTTCATATATATATGTTGTTTAACATTCATAATGTAATTATTTCTAATATAAATTAATTAATTCATACTAGCATGTGACAACAACGGGAGATGGTCTATTTTTTCTAGTCCATTTGTCGACTTTGGCGATAAGAGTCACTATTGCATCCACTTGTGGAGGGACGAATTCCTCTCTTCTCCATCCATGTAGATGAAAGGTCTTCACCGTTCGTGTTTTCTGAAAATGAATAAAGACACATTAATTAATAAAATTTCATTTGATAGGAATGAACATTAGCATAGATATAGTAATAAGACATAGATTGATCAGCGAGAGGGAAAAAGTGATTCCTTTTTACTCGGGAAAAGTCACTCTAATGGCTGTCTTTCCCCGGATGAATTACACACAGGAATACACACGGATAATTTAGTAAATAAAATTTATGAATAATTTATTTACTAAAGGTGAATGAAAATTTCTAGATAGAGTTTCAAATTCATTGTCCTTTTTTTCAATACGTTTTAATGGCTGATTATAAAACTTTTTTTCGGCATCAAAAATGTTTGCTCGATAACATGGGGATGATAGATCTATATATATTACTATATCTATGAACACTAGATGCTTATATAAAACAATATCTTCTTCTTTTCCTAAAGTAAAAACAAATAATGATAAAATAGTTTAACCAATTAATGTAAACAACTACTGCTTTTAATGAGATTTTCATCTTTTTTTTTTTTTTATGTACACAAGAAGCACCATTAGATTTGTGAAATTTTTAAATTTTCAATTCCCAGTTTCCTCTAGATTTGCGGGTTTTGAAATGTCCCAAATATGATTTGACCATTTTTAGAAAACATCTGTCTGATTTAAAAAAAAAAAAAATGTACGCTTTATCTCACGAACGGATCGACAGAATTCATGTTTATATTTAGTTGAATCACATGACTTAAAGTAGAATTAAATTTTGAGATAAATCGTCCAACAAATGGCATTGTTATGCTACAATTTCTCACATTTAATGAAAGATTATATTGCAGATTCTATATAGTATAAATGCTCCAAACTTCATATTTAAATAGAAATGGTGTTTAAAAAAACTATGTTACACGTTGATTCAATTTGGTTCCATAATGTCTGACAGCGGGCGCTGCTATACAGCAATTTAACCCCGTTTACAAGAAGGCAATATCTCAGCTTCTATGCTTTAAGAATGCACTAAAATTAATAGGTAAGATTGATGTTTTGAAAAATATATTAATGCAGTTTGGATGCACATCAAACGACAGATAGCGCTACCACTTCGACAACTGAATTCCGTTTACGAGAAAGTAATATCTCAGCCTTTATGATAGATAAATGCACAAAAATTGGTATATCGGATGAACATTATGAAAATCTATGTTGATTCAATTTGAGTGTATATCGGACGAGATGTAGCGTTACTGTCATTAATTTTCTGTGATTTTTCAGATGGCTATAGCACAGCACCTATTGGTTAAAATTACACCAAATTGCGTACTTGCAATATTTATTGTTAAAATCTTTGTTTATTCAATATTTGCACATGTAAACCGATAGTTGGCGCTTTTATATATGTAATGATATACACAAAAGTTTTGTTTAGTTAACTAGTTGTTATTTAAATTAGTTGTTATCAACCAAACTAATTATTATTCAAATATTGTTATTGGATTATTTATAAGTTAGATAAATTTATCTTCTAGAACTTTTATGAATATGAATGAATACATGATTTTTATGAATATTATTAAAGAATATAATTTTAAATTATAAACTACGTTATAAAATTAACTAGTTGGCATAGGCTCACTTCCCCATCATATATATGTTCTCATAAATTTCTAGTGCAAGACATATTATAATCATGTTAAAAGAAATGAATTTGACCAAACGCTTGATAGAGTGACAGAATGAAATCCCCGCCTAATAGGCTACCCACCGTTCACTTCGATATATTTATCTCATTCTAATCTATTAATTTATATTATTGGGGTCAATTTCGTAGTTTAGTTTTCATGCTACTATTTTCAATGCAACAATCCTCAAAATGCATATTTATATAGAAATTTTTCAATTTTGCTATGTTCAAAAAATCTTAAATTACGAATAACTTACGAAGTCTTCCTATTGGAATATTTGTAGTAAATCATGTTCAAACAAATATAATAAATGTTATTTTGAAGTTGTCTGATATATTTATGATCCTCAAAATGGACGTTTATGCTCAATTTTGCCATATGATGCCATATTAAGTAAACCGTAAATTCCAAATGACTTACGAATTTTTTAAATTAGAAAATTCAGTCTATGATATTCATGCCAGTATCCTAAATGATATTTCAAAAGTGGTCTGACATCTGAAAATATCCCTCAAGATTGACGTTTATGTGAAATTTTGTCCTGTTCTGCCATGTTAAGAAATTCGTAAATTTCCAATAACTTACAAAATTTTTATAATGAAAAATTCATAGTTAGTGATATCCATGCCAGTATTCTAAATAATATTTCAAAAGTGGTCTGACATCTTTACGATGAAAATATCCCTCAAAATTGACGTTTATGGGAAATTTTGCCCTATTTTGCCATGTTAAGAAATTCGTAAATCTCCAATAACTTGAGAAATTTTCAAAGTAGCACGTTTGTAGATAATGATGTTGATTCCGGCATCAAAACTGATATTTTAAAAGTAGTCTGACATTTTTACAGTAAAAATTTTCAATTTAATGCACGTTTAAGTGAAATTTTGCCCTATTCTTCCATGTTAAGAAAATCGTAAATTTCTAATAACTTACTAAGTGTTTTATTTCGAATGCTGCAAATGAATAGGGTTCTTGCAATTGTCGAAAGTAATATTTTAAAACTGATCTGACATCTCTGCGACTATTTGTTCTTGAGGTATCGTGTACACAGACTAACAAACTAACTAATGGACTAATAAACTAACAGACACCCTACAGACGGACACCATACAAATTTTGTCATTTTCAGATTCCTCACACCTGAAAACGTGTAAAAAAGTCAAAAAACCGAGGTCGAAAATTTTCACGATTACCTGAGTTCACCTTACCTATAATATGATGGGAAACTAATAAAAAATACTTAAGATACAATCGCAATATCAGTTATTTAAAATTTAAAATAGAAGGCAATAAATAAAGTGATAACAAATAAGAAATTGTATAATATGTATTTTTTAACATTTATTTATATTCATGACCAAAACTGATTTTCATTTTAGAAGCTTCAAAATTTTAGAGTCATTTACCATTTTAGCTAAATTCTTTCTACTTGAAAATTATTGTATACTAGCAGGCTTTGCCCGCTTCGCTGGACACTATATTTAAATGATTTCTTTGTAACTGAATATATTTCGATTGGCGACTATTTTCGTCACAGCTTTAGTATGGGACCTCCTTGGCAATATCAAACCTTTTTTGAACTTCTCGAATCTGTACAAAAAAAAAAAAAAAAAAAAAACTACTATTAAAACAAATATTTTCGAAAATAGTCCAATAGCTGGTGTTAATTCTTCGAATATTCTGGAAACAGTTGAAGCTGTTACTCGTACAGTCATTATTCGATGAATGATCTGGGACAGTCTAAAAAATAGTCACTTGTTCCACAGGAGTAAAGCAAATAACATCAACTACACCAGAGCAAAAGTTTTACTCACTCACGAAAAATGTCCAGTTGATTAGAGCTCAATCCCTAAAGTGCAATGACTCAGAATAGGTCTCTGAATAACTCTGGATCGCAGTGACTACATACTCTTTCCCAAAAATCAACTCACACCTACTTATATCTTTTGGCGATGGGGCTTGGAGATGACTCCATCGATAATCCCTTGGTAAGCTCAAGGTCTACGATCCCGTGTGTCGGAGAGCTTCGAAACATCGGGAACCCTAAACTATCATTTTTCACCAAGACTATGCTTTCTATTCTATTAAACATATCTTTATTTAGTTATTTAAATATTAATTTGAATTAATCAAATATTTCTGCCCGACAGCGTGCAAGTGCAGTCACCCACAGCAGCTCATTTATTTGTATGTTCAATTAGCGTAGTGATTGGTATATATATAAAAAAAATAAATAAATAAACATTATCGTGCTACACAACTTTATTGAATCTCTCCCTTGGCGGCTTTTGAATTTTTGTAGCCATATTAGCGATTTTTTTTTTTTTTTTTTTGTATAATTTCTTGCATAAAAATAGAAAGCGTTTTATCGGACACCTTTTCGTTAACATATAAGAACCCTTCATATTCTGTTTATTTTATTAATGGTTTTTAGGTTTAAAATAGTGCTTGATGAAATAAATTTTCTATTTTTAAAACTGCACTTTTTTTTCTATAAAATTATCTACTCAGATAAAAATAGATCATTTATGTGACTACTATTTCAGTTTTTTTTTTCTTTTCGTTTTGTAGTATTTTATAAATTTTACATTTTTCTTGAACTACCTAGATTAAATTTGCTGTTGCTAAGTTAAACCTCTTTTATATTTTTCTTGAACTACCTAGATTAAAAAATGCTAAATTAAGCCTCTTGGCGAAAAATGTTCGGTGTACTTCAACGCAACAATTTAAAAAATCACCCAGGAGGATCTACTATAAATAAAACTGATTTTAGTACAACACACATTAGCATCGTAAACTATATTAGCACTTTGTAAAAGAAATTTTAAATTAAAAATGACGTCAATTTTTTGAGATGCATAATTTATTTATTTATTTTTTATTTTTTATTGTTCAAGTTTAGATAAATGTATTTATTTTCCTGTTGGGAAAAAAAAATAAACTCGACAACAATTAAATTATGGATAATTAAATTTAATTTTGGCAACAATTAAATTATGGTTAAAATTTAAATGGCTAATTTTTTGCTATTATTAGCTTACAAAATTACTATTTTATGCATAAAAATAACAAAAAAAAAGGTTTTTTTTCGGAATAAAAGGTAGCCAACTTTTTAAGTTAGGGTATAAGCTATCTCCATAACAAATTTTATCGAAATCCATCGAGCAGTTTTAGCGTGAAACTCAGTCAAATAAACGGACATTCACATTTATAATATATATAAGATTCAACGGTCGGAAAACAATGCCTTTCTCTGATCCTTTTGCGGGTGAAAACGTTCTCCACGATCTCTCAAAATCATGATATGACAAGAATTACCGCGTCGGTTAAGTCTGGAATTTTCGCTAAAAATAACAATGGCTTAAGTCGTTCATTCCATTGCTGATGTTCTAAAATCTACCGTAAATGGAAATTTTTCTGTATATACTTCAGAAGAATAAAAAGGCTGGTTGTGTAGTACAAAGACTATAATACGTTGGATTCGCTGGTAACGAGCTTATCCCAAAACATGTTGATTCATGTGACAACTACAAGAGCTGAATTTAGCTACTTGGCTGCTGTTATTGTGAAACGTGCCCTCTGATGTTGTTTTCGCACAGTTAATACCAAGTATAATCTTGAGCTTTAACATTTGACTGAGTGGATTCAATCGTCGAATAGCATCTCCAAAGACTAAGGTTTGAATTTAGATGTTCGCTATAATAGTCCAAGCGGCGGCTGCAAAAAATTGACTTGATAAGGTATGAAGCTGATTTTTTTTTTCTATAGATAGAATTCATTGTTACAATGAAAATCTGATAGGGTTGCCTGGTCAAAGCCGTCAAGTTTAAGAGAAACAACCTCACTTCCGGTCACAATTTAAACGATTTTCGAACCCCAAAAGGTATGAAGATGAAACCGGTGCTAAAATGTAGAGATTAATATGCTCTTTAAAATGGCATAGGGTTGCCTGGTCAAAACCGTCAAGTTTCAGAGGTTGCCTCGATAATAGGGGTCAAATTTAAACGATTTTCGAACCCCAAAAGGTATGAAGATGAAACCGGTGCTAAAATGTAGAGATTAATATGCTCTTTAAAATGGCACAGGGTTGCCTGGTCAAAGCCGTCAAGTTTCAGAGGTTGCCTCGATAATAAGGGTCAAATTTAAACGATTTTCGAACCCCACAAGTGCGAAGATGAAACCGGTGCTAAAATGTAGAGATTAATATGCTCTTTAAAATGGCATAGGGTTGCCTGGTCAAAACCGTCAAGTTTCAGAGGTTGCCTCGATAATAGGGGTCAAATTTAAACGATTTTCGAACCCCAAAAGGTATGAAGATGAAACCGGTGCTAAAATGTAGAGATTAATATGCTCTTTAAAATGGCATAGGGTTGCCTGGTCAAAGCCGTCAAGAAACAGAGGTTGCCACGAAAATAGGGGACGTATTTTGCGATTTATTTACCCAAGTAAAAAGTGATTTACCCAAGTGTAAAGATGAAACCGGTGCTAAAATGTAGAGATTAATATGCTCTTTAAAATGGCATAAGGTTGCCTAGTCAAAACCGTCAAGACCCGGAGGTTGCCTCGAAAATAGGGGTCAAATTTAAATGTTTTTCGAACCTCACAAGTGTAAAGATGTAACTGGTGCTAAAATGTAGAGATTAATATGCTCTTTAAAATGGAATAGGGTTGCCTGGTCAAAACCATTAAGTTTCAGAGGTTGCCTAGATAATAGGGGTCAAATTTAAACGATTTTCGAACCCCACAAGTGTAAAAATGAAATCGGTGCTAAAATGTAGAGATTAATATGCTCTTTAAAATGGCATAGGGTTGAATGGTCAAAGCCGTCAAGAAACAGAGGTTGCCACGTAAATAGGGGAAGTATTTTAGGATTTATTTACCCAAGTAAAAAGTGAGTTACCCAACTGTAAAGATGAAACCGGTGCTAAAATATAGATATTAATATGCTCTTTAAAATGGCATAAGGTTGCCTGGTGAAAACCGTCAAGACTCGGAGGTTGCCTCGAAAATAGGTCAAATCTGTCAAGTAAAGCAGTCAACCACAAAAAAATATGAGAGTTTTGAAGATTTCTTAACGAAGTGTAAAAAAAATACGAATAGCATTAACAAAGAAAATGAGTAAGGATGAAGTTATATGAATATTTGACAGGTGTAGCTGGTTCCAGAATGTACAGCGTAGGAGTTATTTTTAAATGGCATGTGTTTGCCTGGTAAAATTCGTAAAGAAATAGCGGCCAGTCTCCAAAAAGCTAACAAATATTAAAGGTGTTTAACACAAAGTGAAACACACATGAAGACTATTTTAAAAAG
The DNA here is from genome assembly GCA_963930645.1 of Salticus scenicus. Lineage (NCBI taxonomy): Eukaryota > Metazoa > Arthropoda > Arachnida > Araneae > Salticidae > Salticus > Salticus scenicus. Next base: position 244,807,732 of record OZ005654.1, on the reverse strand, counting down.
GTTAAACACGAAATGATTAATATTTAAAAGATGAAATTGCTAGCTAAATGTAGAACATAAAACACTTTTCAATTTGCTTACGATTGTGCTTCAAACCTGTCAAGGTATAGCGGTCAGCTTAGAAAAGGAAGCGAATTTCAATATTCGCTTATTTTATTTGTTTAATGATATAAGAGATTTTAAAGCATAAAGAAAATTAAATTATTATGCGTGACCATTCTTTTTCTAATCTGTATAAAACTAATTTCAGCTCACGAGCTCGTTTTTTCCCCATTTTTCAATACTTAAAATATTTAAATTGTGTCAAAGTATTGAGAAGATAATTCCCTGAAGAAATGTATGCGGCTGCTTTGTAGAATTTTATACGAAAATATTGGGTTGTGCCGATTTTGTTATATTAAAAATTTGTCAATTTTAGAAAATTTTCTCAATTAATTTTTTTTATATCTAATTAAAATAATCAATAATACCTTCTGCAAATTAATTATGGGTACAAATAAAGCGAAAAACATTTTTTAAAAAAATACGTGTGGCACTCGAGGACTGCCGCGGTAAAGCTATTGCATAGCATTTTTTTTTTCAACTTATGCAATTATAATTATTTATTTATTTTATTTACGCAGTATAAATAATAATTGTGCAGTAAAAATAATAATTAAAAATTTTTAACTTAACCTTCCTCGCTTTCATGAAGTTTTCGGACAGTATTAGTATTTTATAGCATTAAATTGTTGCTTGTGCCTGGGGGGGGGGACTCATGTCAAAGTTGGACATGGGGGGACTCATGTCAAAGTTGGACATGGGGGGGACTCATGTCAAAGTTGGACATGGGGGGGACTCATGTCAAAGTTGTGCCTTGGGGGGGGACTCATGTCAAAGTTGTGCCTTGGGGGGACTCATGTCAAAGTTGTGCCTTGGGGGGGGACTCATGTCAAAGTTTTGCCTTGGGGGGACTCATGTCAAAGTTGTACCTTGGGGGGGACTCATGTCAAAGTTGGGCCTTGGGGGACTCATGTCAAAGTTGTGCCTGGGGGTGACTCATGTCAAAGTTGTGCCTTGTGGGGGACTCATGTCAAAGTTGTGCCTTTTGGGAGACTCATGTGCCTTGGGGGGACTCATGTCAAAGTTGTACCTTGGGGAGGGGACTCATGTCAAAGTTGTGCCTTGGGGGGACTCATGTCAAAGTTGTGCCTTGGGGAGGGGACTCATGTCAAAGTTGTGCCTGGGGGGGACTCATGTCAAAGTTGTGCCTTGGAGGGGACTCATGTCAAAGTTGTGCCTTGGGGAGGGGACTCATGTTAAAGTTGTGCTTTGGGGGGGGGACTGCATGGGGAGTCGTTCCTTCACATATATGAGTTTTAATTATAGCTTTAAATAAAGGCAATAATTAATTACTATATTTTCAATAAATTAAATGGCTAATAAAAATAGATAACGAAATTCTAAATTACTTTTATATTTATTCGCTTTTGTCTATAATAGATATCTTAATTCTAATAATACTTTATCCCTTATGCTATTAAAAACTGAATGAGTTATAATTTTTTTAATTTCGCGCTTTAAACCCATTGAAATAGAATACGCGACCTTCCTTCGATGAGATTGTATTACGTGTTCATTGCCGCTTTTCGTTACCATGGGAACCACTTCAAGGAAGAGAGTGTTAGGTTTATTTTCGTTACGGAATTTCTTGATTCGGTCGCCGCGCTCAAAGCCCGCGATAAAAGCTATGCAATAGCTTAAAAAAAAATATATATATATATATATTATAGTTTTAAAAAATTAAAGAACACGCTTTTATAGAAATGTGAACTAAAAAGCACAAAATATCTATCTTAGTATTAAGATTCAGGGTAAGAGAAAATCGTGTGAGTGATACACCGTAATATTTACACACATTTAAATCTTTAATTAAAATAACTTAGAATTAACAAAAACAATTTTTAAAAAATTTCCCCTGACGGGGATCGAACACTGGACCTTTAGGTTCGTAGTGCGGCGCCTTACCTCTACGCCATATCGTTCACGAAGGGGAAGTATTTTTTTTAACCGACTTCAAAAAATTGTATGAAATGAAACTAAATTGCGCCAAAAAGTATAAAATAATTTCCTTCGCCAAACAACCTATAACACTACAATTAATCATAACTTTTGAAGTCGGCGCAAAATTAAATAAAAATTGATACCTTTATTCAATACAAAAATCGAATCCTATTCAAACTACACATCTCACATTGTCACCTGCAAAACGCAGCCGAAAACTATTTTGATTCAAGAAAACAAATAAGATTTTGTAAGCAGCAAAAGTTGGCGAAGATGCTGGTATCTGACGTCCTTGGTGAAAGAAAAATCGCAAAATTATCTGGCAAACATATTTAATTTCTTTGGGATATCATGATTATTTTGATAAGGTATATTAAGAGAGTAATCAAGAATATGAAACAATACTTCGTACAAAATGTATTATGAAAATATACATCTTGCGTGTATATTTTTGCAATACGTTTTCAACGCCAAATCCAAAAGCCACCAAGGATGATAGTTATCAAAGTTATACCAAATTTGCAAAGAAAACTCTAACTTCGTAGAAACATAAATTCTGGCTCTGATTCTGCATTGTGAAAAATGTCCACTGTTCTGTGTAGATGCTACCAATGGACCAATTGTATACAGTGAATACAATAATAAAGGAAACATGAAAATGGATCATTCGAGACGACAGCATTTGTTGCTACTGATCTAAAAACAAACCTTTAAAAACTAATTAAATTTTATTTAATTTTGCGCCGACTTCAAAAGTTATGATTAATTGTAGTGTTATAGGTTGTTTGGCGAAGGAAATTATTTTATACTTTTTGGCGCAATTTAGTTTCATTTCATACAATTTTTTTTTAATAGTAGTTGCTTTTTGGAGTCGGTTCTATTTTTTTACAAAAAGATTTTATTTCACAATATAATTTTTTTGTTTGCTCCCAGAGAAGTTACAAACAAACAAACAAACATACATACATACATACAAGTGAAGCTAATAAAAGCGTGTTAAAAAATACTGCATTTGTGATAATAATAAAATGTATGTATATAGAGTACTCACTCATTTTCTTTCACTATTTTTTCATCACTTTCTTCATTAATAAATGCACTTTGTTTATTCATATTAAAAACACTTCATACACAAATAAATGCACTTTGTTTATTCATATTAAAGACACTTTATACACAAATTGTACGCGTACAGCTATTCACTGTTGCACATAAATGATAGATACCTATACACCTATATACTTTCTCACAAACAGCTGCTTACGTATTCGTCCGATTTCGGAGCAGCTCGTCTCGATTCGTGCGAGCTTCGTACAGCCGAAGTCTACCGAAGTCTGCCGAACTGTGTTAGGTTTTTTTTTCGTTACGGAATTTTCTGATTCGGTCGCCGCGCTCAAAGCCCGCGATAAAAGCTATACAATAGCTTAAAAATTGATAAATTTTTCGCGTTTCTTAATAACAATGAATTAATTTATGAAATTGAAATTTGAAAATCTTGCTGCAAATCTGAAATAAGAGGGTTTTTTTTTTTAATTTAATTATTTATTTTGTATACTAACAGAATTTTTTATTATGAGTTTCTTGGGCATTATTATCTTCATTTCTGTTAACTTTTGCGGTCGTACTTTCTTATCCGTATCCGCATGCTACATCTTTAATTTTTACTATTAATTCGTTGTTTTTATGGGAAATTTTAGAACAGTTTCATTACAGTTTATTTATTTTTTCTTTTTTAAATACTTTTTATATTTTTTCTTCACATTGTATAAAAACCCCATCAAAATTAGCTATTTTTTTTTTTTTTTTCCGGGGTAACCACTATTTTTCGAGATTTTCACCTGGCAACCCTATGAGACTCTAAAGAGAATATTATTCTCTATATTTTATAAACGGTTTCATTTTTAAATATGTTAGGGTAAGAAAACCGCGAAAATTCGCCCCCCCCCCCACACACACGCACACACTTTTCGTGGCAACCTCTTTTCTTGGCGGTTTTGACCAGGCAACCCTATGCCATTTTAAAGACCATATTATTCTCTACATTTTAGCACCGGTTTCATCTTCACACTTGTGGGGTTCGAAAATCGTTTAAATTGGACCCCTATTATCGAGGCAACCTCTGAAACTTGACGGTTTTGACCAGGCAACCCTATGCCATTTTAAAGAGCATATTAATCTCTACATTTTAGCACCGGTTTCATCTTTACACTTGGGTAAATCACTTTTTACTTGGGTAAATAAATCGCAAAATACGTCCCCTATTATCGAGGCAACCTCTGAAACTTGACGGTTTTGACCAGGCAACCCTATGCCATTTTAAAGAGCATATTAATCTCTACATTTTAGCACCGGTTTCATCTGCACACTTGTGGGGTTCGAAAATCGTTTAAATTTGACCCCTATTTCCGAGGCAACCTCTGAAACTTGACGGCTTTGACCAGGCAACCCTATGTCATTTTAAAGAGCATATTAATCTCTACATTTTAGCACCGGTTTCATCTTCGCACTTGTGGGGTTCGAAAATCGTTTAAATTTGACCCCTATTATCGAGGCAACCTCTGAAACTTGACGGTTTTGACCAGGCATCCCTATGCCATTTTAAAGAGCATATTAATCTCTACATTTTAGCACCAGTTACATCTTTACACTTGTGAGGTTCGAAAAACATTTAAATTTGACCCCTATTTTCGAGGCAACCTCCGGGTCTTGACGGTTTTGACTAGGCAACCTTATGCCATTTTAAAGAGCATATTAATCTCTACATTTTAGCACCGGTTTCATCTTTACACTTGGGTAAATCACTTTTTACTTGGGTAAATAAATCGCAAAATACGTCCCCTATTTTCGTGGCAACCTCTGTTTCTTGACGACTTTGACCAGGCAACCCTATGCCATTTTAAAGAGCATATTAATCTCTACATTTTAGCACCGGTTTCATCTTCATACCTTTTGGGGTTCGAAAATCGTTTAAATTGTGACCGGAAGTGAGGTTGTTTCTCTTAAACTTGACGGCTTTGACCAGGCAACCCTATCAGATTTTCATTGTAACAATGAATTCTATCTATAGAAAAAAAATCAACTTCATACCTTATCAAGTCCATTTTTTGCAGCCGCCGCTTAGACTATAAGGTCATGTTTTGCACATTTTATATCCTATATTTATATACGAATGAACACGAGTATATCAGAATATATACTAACTTTTAATTCGTTGCAAAAACAAATAAGACCTAATCTACTTTTTAATTGTAGATAAAAATAACATATATTAAAAAAGAATTATAAAAATACAACAGAGAGATTAAACTTACCCCTTTGGGATTTTTGATACTAAATTTTCGAACCAAAACACCCCCAAAATATTCAGGTTCGGATGACAGGTGCTCGATTTTTATGCTGCCTTGATATAAACTACCAGAAGGAGGCCAAAAAGTGGGGCAGTTCTGAAATGAAAAGAAAAAAAAAATTAAATTATTTATTTGTGTAAATCATTCTTTCTTTTCAGAATGTAAAACAAAAAATTTAAATTTCAAAAGTGTAAACATAATATTTTAGTCCTAACCCGCTAGGACGTGTTGGGGCATTTCAAAATTTCAAGATTAGAGAAAATACTGGCATATATACCTATTAATTTTTATCAGTGTTCTTATTTCAAATTATATTCTTGATTCATTTATTAAATATTTTCATGAAAAATATTTGAAAATAGAAATGAAAGCACTGTTAGAGTACAAATATAACCCCACTGCGTATTCATGATCGAATTCATAATGCGCATCCTGGCGGTTTAATTTCAAAGTAGTTTCTATTAAGAAAAATAGATACTTCTTGAATTTAGCAGTAATGCTTAAAAAAATATCAAAGTTAACCAGAATAGGCAGAATTAGTAAACTATGTCTCAATTTTGGCATGTAGTTAATTGTTTTGGTAAAATGTGTCGCTTCTCGCCAGTAATTTTTGCCAAAGAGAACCAAAGTAGGCGACCTATCTATACTCGAATGATTTGCCTTGAACTGTAAGTTCTGCTTCTGCCAATGAGATTTTGTAATAAACTGTGGAGTAAGCCTTAAAAAACTATATTTGTTCCGACGGTATATATATATCCTATTATTGTGTCATTTATGGTTGGAGTAACAGGTTTCTTCCTCCTCCTCCTTCTTCTTCTTCTCCTCCCCCCCCCCCCCCCTTGTTTTAAGGGTAGTTCGTGGACTGTAACCTGCCTGTTTATTTACGAGTCAGTTACCTCTCACAAAAGTGTCAATGTTTTCATAACAATATGTATATTTCAACGGGTTGTATAATAAAGTCATGTAGCGTCCACATCAGATTTTTTTAACTATACATACCAAACCACAAACTGGGCAAGATTTTTCGTTTTCAGACTGCGAAATGTATTTATTTTCTCAGTTAGTGATTGAAAAAATTATTATGTTTTAATAATGCACAGAATTGTATTACTTGTTTTTCAAACAATTCATGAAAAATTTCCTCTAAATTATAATACACTCCTGTCAAAAGTTTAGCAAGATTTGCAAACAATCACTTTTTTCAATTGAAACACTTATTTCTCGATGAAATATTTTCAAACATCGGGTATTTAAAGAACTAAATCTTCCTCGTGTTTTTCAGTGAAGAATAGTTTTAAGACAACATTTACGAGGCCAGTAATAAATTGAGCAAAATCAATAGTGTTTGTGATCATCCTGTATAGTTAAGAGAACGATATGAACCGTAACTTTAGGATATGTTAACATAGATCCAGTTCAATTTGTGGATGAATTCGTGTGACGATAGCATATTAAATAACAGAGACAAAAGTATTTACTTTAAAACTAAAAAAAAAAAAAAAAAAAAAAAAAAAAGAAAAGAAAAAAAATATATAGAACGTGTTTTTTATTTATAATATACAGAGTTTTTAACGAAAATGCTCAAACACTCTATTATAGTTTTCTCTCTTTTGTTTGTTTAACAACTCCTCTTTCTTTACTTTATCTACAAAACTGTTAATTACTCAATGTTCGGAAAGTCGAGTGGAGTCAATCCAGATTTTTTTTTTAATCTTTCACACATGCGCAGTGAAAACTTTTTCATAAAAATGTCCATCTTTCATGAGATATTTGAGATATTTTTATTCCGATTGCAGCATGTTGTTTTAAAAGTGTTTTTCGAACTTGTTTTTAAAATAAATGCTTATATATCCGTTATTTAACATACTATCGTCACATAAATTCACCCACAAATTAAACTGGGTCTATATTAACATATCCTAAAGTTGCAGTTTATTTCGTTGACTTAACGATACAGGGTGATCACAAACCTTATTGGTTTCGCTCAATTTGTTACCGGCCCCCTAAATGTTGTCTTAAACCAATCTTCACTGAAAAACACGTCGAAGATTTAGTTCTTTAAATACCCAATGTTTGAAAACATGTCATTAAGAGATAAGTTTTTAAATTGAAAAAAAAAAAAAAAAAAAAAAAAAAAAAAAAACTGATCGCTTGCAAATCTTGCTAAGCTTTTGAGCAGGAGTGAATCATATTTTTCTCGTAAATAAAGTTTGATTTTATTATTATGTAATAACAAGACTTTTTCTCTGTCAAGACATTAAGTTTTTCGGCGAACTACCTTTGAGTTTATTCACATTGTGGTTTTCATCGATAAAAAATTTGTGGGTACAGTTGGGGAAAAAAAAAAAAAAAAAGCACATTGTTGTTTTGTTCCTTTCATTATTAATTGACGCGGAAAAATCTAATGGACATAATTCAACGGTAAATTATGGGTCATTTTTTTTTTTTTTTTTCGTATTGCCAGTACGTATAGTGACAACGCGAAAAAGTACATTGATGGTATATTCGTATATTTTTATAGAATGAAAAAAGATTAAATTTCGAGGATACTAATGTTAAATCCATGTCACAAATTTTCATTTATATCGTCACAAAAAATTACTCGAATAATAATAACTATAATAATAATATATATGAAAGGGATAAAAATAAATAAATTTAAATTATTGAAAAACCCAATTTAAAAGTGTAAAAATCGAGAGTCTAAATTATAAATTGCGAATAATTCGTAATTCCTTTAAAGATTGTTTTTTGACAAAAGACTTGATCACTCAGAAATAAGAAAATGAACGAAATTATAAGTAAAAATTCGCTGACGTTAGCGCAATATGCAACTCGCGCGGCATCCATCTTGCATATTAATTAAACCTAGAAATTCTTTTAGAGCCCCAGATGCCTTAAGCAACCAATTAGCAGCTCAAAAATCCCATAAAAAAGGCCAAACATTAAACAAACGGAGGACTTTTGCCATGAATCTCCATTGTTAACAACCTTAACGTTTCGCTCTCCTCCGAAATTACGTAGGTCCTATAGACTTCCTAACAGATTACGCGGCTCGGGGCCGCTCAGCCAAAGAATATAGAAGAGAGAGCGCCGGAAGATCGGCAAGCGCCGGTTAGACTCCAGTTGCCTTACCCTAAGCCCCGATTTTGCAATGGTGAAGAAATAAAACTGTTTTGTGAAATAATTCTTAGTATTCCTTGTGTGCAACGACTGCCATCTCTTTACCAGTAAATATCATCAATTTATATACAAGGTTTTCCAACAGTTCCACATCCCCTAACTCGAAAATGAGTCGGAATTGTGAAAAATGGCGAAACACGTGTTCAATGAATTCGAGATGGACCTCTTTTGGGTGAAAAAAGTTTGGATCCTGGGGGGGGGGGGGGGAGGGGCGGTAGCTGGGGGGCCGCTAGAGAGGGCAACTTTAAAATTTCAAATGGGAAGGTATGTCTTGTGATACGTCCCTGGAAACGTCTCTTCAAAACACTGAATTGGATATAAATAGTTTCGCCTTATGATGATTATTAAAGGAGATGCATGAGTTTTTGGACTTTTGAAATGAG